>NW_022045863.1:1340674-1399232 GCF_001654015.2 Drosophila navojoa | reverse complement strand
TTATTGAAATATCAGTTGCTTGTAGGGTTCAGGGGATCTCGTAGTCGAGCAGTCTGGACTAGAGCTTTCTTACTTGTTTAATTTATCATACTTATTGTCAAGCAAAGAACCTTGAGAGTATTCTTCATACTTTTACTGAATAAAGCTTGAGGCCTTAGGCTTATCACTCGTGTACCAAATTGTAACCCAGTTCTTTGAAAATTCAGGTTTATAGAAATCTAAAAATAATAAATCTAGACCGAGAAGGAAACATCATTAGCTGAGGATTTTTTCAGCAGCACTGCAAGCCCAAGAACATTTTCTTAATGATGTACAGCCACGTAACGACATCAGCTTTAATGAAGCTTAAGCTTACTTAACATTTGGATCTACCAAATAGGTTTACCTAACAGCAAATGCTTAACACGCAATTTGTTAACCTATTCAAGAAGTATAAATAAAATATATGCAATGAATATCGACTAAATATATGAGTGAAGTATAAGGACAAAAGGGAATACAACAAATAAATTTTGAGTAAATATTTGGAATATATAAAATATACATATAACTATGTATATAAAGAATATATCTCCTATGCTCCACTGTAATTAAAAAAAAAAAAACTCTGCCCTTCCACCTCTCGCATATTAGATGCGTAGCCAATAAATATTTCTCCCATATCCCAGAGTGCAGCAAATGCAAATTTCATTTTCTGAATCTTGGCTCCATTCGCATAAGACAATGAAATCGCCCCTTTGGCTTATACCAACTGCATTTCCGGCCCAATCACATCTTGTGGCACAATTGCAATGCTGCATTTCCATATTATATGCATTTATGTGTGTGCATATTTGTATGCGTTGGCATGTGTATATGGATGTGCGCCCTGGCTATAATCTGAGTTCACACCAAAACGAGCTAGAAACTGCAAGTAAATAGAAACTGCAGCTCAAATTGCAATGACTGCGAGCAACAGCAACAGCAACGACAACAACAACAACAATAACTTGAAGATATAAATATAAAAGTTGAGAATAAGAGACCGAAGTGGAAATACTCTTGTTGAGAGATCTTGGCTTTGATAGAAGAGACTGAATTTTGAGATAGTGTCACATATATGAGGAGAGCAGAATATCTGATGGGATATACTATTGCATATATATATGTGAAAATATAAGATTATATTCAAAGTTCTTCATAAAAGGCCAACAAAAGCTTCATTCTAGCTAAACAGTCACGATCTAAGAATTCCAAGTAATATGAATTATAAATATAACTTAGCTTTAAAAATGTATGAGATATAATTTTATAACTAATATTTCATAACATTTTTAATCGATATAAAAATAACAAAAATAGTTCTCGATTTTTGGAAATAAATCGATTTGATATAGGCATCCCTTTCAGTTTATTTTGATTATACATAAATATATACTGATAATATATAAATAATATATAAACTTGGTAGACATTCCCATCTAGGCGTTGCACATTTGATCAGTTATCTGAAATACTCTACAACAAGTTGGTATATGAAATGAAATAAGACTAACAATCAACAACTAAAGCCTACGAAAGACTACAAAGATTTCACTCCAGTAATAATAAGACAACAACAACTACAACAACAACAATAAGCAGCCTAGAGACAAACAGACAGAAAGACAACTGAAATTCGAGTTTCTCGCCGTGTACTAGATGTTCCGAAAAACACACACAAAAAAATGTCAGAAAGTCAGCCACTGAGGCAGTAAGCCAGTGGCAGAGCCCAACTGGAATCCGAGTGGCGCCGTCGCATCTTTTGTGTGGTTGCTTGTCACTCGTTGCACCGACTGCAGTGTTGCACTGCACTGGTTGGGGGCAAGTAAGATACTAGAGAGAAAAAAAACATTGTCTAATTATGTCATGAGGGTGGGAACTGAAACGCTGCTAGATGAGAGATGGCAACAGCAACAGCAACTGCAACAGCAACGGCGACAGTTGAATGCATGTGGAAAAGTGTTGCAACTGCTCATGAAAATCTCAGCTGTCTTCGGCTGTCGGTGGGCGGAACAGCGCCCAGCCACGCGACAAACGTAGAAAGTTTTTGGCCAGTTCCTCAAACAATTGGCCCAGCGATTCGTTTCGCACGTTTCCTCCGCGGAGATTTTCAATTGTTGCTTTACGAGATTTTTTCCGTTTTCGGTTCTCAGCGCGCAATTAGCATGCCAAATAAAAGAGAAACAACAATTTTGTGTTGATAATTTGTCAACGTTTTCGGGCGTACCTCAAACAGCACCTCTCTCACTCTCTCTACCTCAGCTTATCTCTCTTTATATCTATTCTTGTATTAATGATTTAATTTGTAAAACTTTTCCACTTTAGTGAGCTCGGGCAGTTGCGTTTTCCACGCGCTAGATGGCGTGGCAACGGAAAGTGAAGGTGTCCGCTTCATACGTCTGCGGGAGGACGCACAGGTGGGCAAGGAAATCCTACGGGTGCAAGCCTATCCACACTCCAGTGTGGCACTGAGGGGCGTCGATGCCAGCGCCGATCAGAAGTACTTCAATTTGACGGAATACAATTCAACGACTCTGGTTGTCAGTCTGGCCCGCTCCCTGGAGCGCCTGGTGGATCGGGATGTGCCCAAGAACTTGCTCAAGTTTCGCATACTCTGCGCTGGCAAGCATGAGAAACTGGAGGAGGTGCGTATAGCTTACTAGCCTTATCTATATACCCAGCTATCCTTCTATATACTGCTCCACAAAACCTGCTCCTCACTCTCGCATATACAGGGTAGCTACCTGTCCATCACGGTCTACATTGAGGATGTCAATGACAATGCGCCGGAGTTTCTGAATGTGCCTTATGTGGTTGACGTGGATGAGAACACGCCCGTGGACAGCATCATCTTCGAGGGCGTGCAGGCCTTCGATCGCGACAAACCAAACACGCCCAACTCGGAGGTCCACTTCAGCATGTCGACTGTTCCCGAGCAGCTGTCCGCCGATGGCCGGCCGTACTTTGCACTGAAAAGTCCCCACCGACCGCTGTTGATACTCAAGCGTGAGCTGGACTTTGACAATGGCATACGACAGTTCAAGTTGCCAATTTTCGTCTGGGATCGCGGCACACCCGCCAATCAGGCCAACACAACGATCACCATCAATGTGCGCGATGTGGACGATCTGCCGCCCAAGTTCACCGAGGGCGTCTATCGCACCAAGCTGAACGAGTTCTATCCCATGACAGGCATGCCCATACGCATACCCCTGTACTTTGCGCCGCCGATCATGGCCTTTGATCAGGACTCTCTGAATGCTACGCTCGTCTACGAGATCATTTCGGGCAATGAACGTCAGCTGTTTCGTGTGAATCCCCACAATGGAGTCATGTATCTGCAGAAGGAGATTGATCTGGAGGAGGAGAGTTTGCCGGGCAACACCTTTGTGGTGCAGCTGGAGGCTAGGCAGAAGGATAATCCTTTAAAGAAGGCGCTGGCACGGTAAATAAATCATTATATCTATTGAATATACCTTTATCCATAATTTCTGTCTTAGCATCGAGGTTGAGGTGCTTGATCTTAATGATAATGTGCCCGAGTTCGAGGCCGACTTCTATAACATTTCCATTGTGGAGAATTTGCCGACGGGCTTCAGCGTCTTACAGGTGAACGCCATTGATCGTGACCAGGGCGAAAACTCCGAGTTCGTCTATAATTTGGTCGAGAATGAAACCTCAGCTGGTGCATTTCGCATTGACTCTCGCACCGGCTGGATCACAGTGCGTGACGATCGTTTGCTCGATCGCGAGCAACGCAGATCCATTCAGCTGAAAGTTGAGGCCCTGGAACGCAATCCATCCTACCTGGACGACAAGCATCTGAAGAAACCCGGGCCCAGCTCGGTGCGAGTGGACATCACGTTGCTCGACAGCAACGACAACAATCCCAAGTTCGATCACGGTAATCTCTACGAGTTCAAGGTGCCCATCACGGCGCCCGTGGGCACCAAGATCGGGCGGGTGGCCGCGCATGATCCCGACGAGGGACCCAACGGCCAGCTGCTCTACGAGCTGCAGCGACCGAAGGGCAGCGGCTATATACCCTTTCGACTGGACAGCAAGAACGGCACCATCTATGTGGCTGGCCCGCTGCGGCGCGGTCGCATTGCTGTATTCGTGGAGGCCAGCGATCAGCCCACAAATCCCTCCGAGCGTCGATTCTCCTTGGCTGTGATTACCATCGAAGTCTATGCGACGATCGATGATCAGGCAATCGATTTTGTGGGTGCTCCCTATGAGTTCTGGGTGGGTGCCAATACGCCGCTGGGCACTTCGGTGGGTCAGGTGCGCACCACATTGATCTACGATGGCGAAGACGAGATCATGTACGATCTGCTGCATACCTACTCGGAGGGCGTGCCCTTTGCCATCGAGGAGCGATCGGGCATTATAACAGTCATACGAGAGCTGTCGGAATTCAAGAGGAACATCTACAACTTTGAGGCGGTGGCAAATTATGTGAGTAGGGCTAATAGAGTTTAGGATTTGCACATGAAATATATTGCAATTGCATTTACAGCTATTCGCCAACTCTTCGCAACCGCTAATCTCATCACGCAGCTCACTGCCTCTAACCACAGTCGCCTCAGCGGAGCTCAGTGACGAGGGCGTGCTGATAACGAACCTGACCATCCATGTGGTTAACAAGCCTGAGCCCGAGAAAGTGCCACTGCGACCCGTCATCGAGTGAGTAGTCAATCATCCCATTCCTCATCAGCATCTTTTCAATATCTCCCTTTTCTTCACCAAGGGAAATCAATATGAACATCATCAACTTTCATGTGGAGGAGAATCTGGTGGGCGGCATCATTGGTCAGCTGCTCTACAAGAACGCCCTGAACGTGGCCAACAATGAGCTGGGCACCTTCCGCGAGCTCTCCTCCGCCGCAACCAGCGGAAATTTAACCACGACGGGCAGCCGCTTTCGCAGTCGAAATCGCAGTCGCAGCTCCAAGTCGAAGCGACGATTGCCGCGTCGCCTGGCCGGGGACTCGAATCTGAAGCTGCGCTACATCATAGCCAACCAGCAGGAGGTGATCAACAAGATAACCATCACGGAGGATGGCACACTGCTGACCCTGACGGGCCTGGATCGCGAGCAGCAGGCCAGCTATGAGCTGACGGTCATTGTGGAGTACAGCACCGGCATGGTGAGTGGAGCGGGCATCTACCAGGTCAACATCAAGGTGGACGACGTCAACGACAATGCACCCAAGTTCAATGCGCTCACCTACGTCGGGCTAATCAACGAGAACTGCGCCGTCGGCACCGAGCTCTCCATGAACCAGGCCGTACAGATCCACGACGCCGACGAGGGCGTCAATGCCCAGTTCCGAGTGCTGCTGCAGGGCGACTACAGCGATCAGTTCTCCATAGAGTATGTCAATGGCAGCGCCGGAGGCAATGCCAGCCAGCACAAGCTCTCGGCCACCACGGGCGCCTTCAACATATTCAACCTGACCGACCAGTGGAACGAGGAGTTCAAGTACCAGGAGCTGCACAACTCCTTCATGCAGACGAACTTCAAGCTCAGCTCCGGCCCCTACTTTCGCATCAGTTACACTGGCAAGCGCGGCCTGGACAGGGAGAAGCAGCAGCTCTACAATCTGAAAATTATCGCCGCTGACACGGGAGGCCTCTCGGGCTATGCGCATCTGACGATTCTCGTGGCGGATGTCAACGATAATGGGCCGATGTTTGAGCGCATTTCCGTGTTCAAGGACTCACGCCTGGAGATACGCGAATACAATACGGACATGGAGATCTACTTTGTGGAGAGCTCGCAGGGCATGGCGATGCCACCAACAGGTGCCAACGGCATGATGCTGCCGCCACCCACCTATCATATACCCGGCTCGCCTAGGCTGCACTCGGAGCGCGAGAAGAGCAGCCCAGTTGCAGGAGGCGCAGGAGTCATAGCCCGCGCCAAGTCCCGCCGTCGCACGGCTCGCGCCCTTACGGTCAAGTGTCCACTGTTTGCCATCTACGAGGACACGCCCATCGGCACCAAGCTGCTGCAGCTGAGCGCCAGCGATGAGGACTTCGGTCGCAACGCCCAGCTGCACTACGAGATTAGCGGCGAGCAGGTGGAGCGTGCTCCGGGCATGCCACTGATTAAGATGCAAGCCGTGCGTCACTTTGCCATCGACAAGCTGAGCGGCGAGCTGACGGTCAACTATCCGCTGGCGGCCAACATAGAGATCTGGCTGAATCTGAGTGTCACCGACATAGACGGCCTGAAGGATACCACGTGCATGCGCTTCACGGTCATTGATGTGAACAACCACGTGCCGGCGTTCAAGAAGTCCTGGTACAGCTTCGATACGCCCGAGGGCGACTACAAGGACAGCGTGCTCGGCCAGGTGCTGGCCATCGACATGGACTACGGCGCAAATGCGAACATCACCTACTCACTGAGCGACCAGCACCTGCCGTTCACAGTGAAGCCCGCCTCGGGCGTGCTGAGGATCAACGGGCAGCTGGACCGGGAGCAGCGCGCCAAGTACAATTTCCAGGTGATCGCCAGCGACAATGCGGAGCCGATGCAGCGTCTGTCCAGCAGCGTGGACGTGGAGGTGAATGTGCTGGACATTAATGACAATCGGCCCGAGTTCATTGGCTACGACGACCAGGCCAGGGCGGTCAAGTACATAGCCGATGTGACCGATCGCACCCTGATGCTGCCCATCTACAAGGCGTACCTGGATCGCAGCACTCTGCCGGGCATGTTTGTGAAGCAGGTGAATGCCATCGACAAGGACTATGTGGGCAACGGCAATGGACTGGTGCTCTACTCCATATTGCATCAGGGGTTGCATGCGCCGGTCTTCCAGATCGACTCCCGCGACGGCACCATTACCACAGTCTCCAATATACGGGGCTACAATGATTACGAGCACCTCAATGTTTCTGTCATTGCCTCGGATCTGGGCAGCCCGGCTCTGTCGGCCACGGCCGTGGTGCTCATCAATCTGCAGGGCCAGGCAGTGACGGAGCCAACGCCGCCGCCCAAGCCAGAGATTCCAGTCAATGTGACCATCTTCCAGCATACATACTATGACGTCCAGCTGACCGAGAACAACGAGGCTCCAATTGAGGTGATGCGTCTCAATCTGACCGCCGGCCTGAATGCCGAAAACTATCGCTGGTCGCTCTGGCTGGAGGAGGGACTGGACGAGTCCGATGCCCATCCCCCCTTCGAGTATGATGCCAAGAATATGCTGCTGTACGCGCTCAAGTCCTTCGACCGGGAGCACATCGCGCGCTACCAGCTCCGGGTGCGAGCGGACCGCATCAGCCGGGAGCCGCGCAACTATGCCAAGGTGGCCTACCCGGTGGTCGACGAGCGGGTCGAGGGCCTCACGCCCAACGAGTGCCGCATTGTGGTGCGCATTGCGGACGAGAACGACAACTCGCCCAAGTTCCGGGGCAACGGGCAGCCAATCGTGGCTGTGCTGCCGCGCAGCGCCACCTTCGGCTATCACGTGACACGCGTCACTGCCACGGACCTCGACGAGGGCCTCAACGCAGAGATTCGCTATCGCCTGCTGAACGAGCCGACGCGACTCTTCGGCATCGACGAGCTCACGGGCAACATACGCCTGCTGGCCGATCTGCCGCAGGACGAGCGCATCTACGGCTTCGATGTGAAGGCCACCGATCGCATGGGCGCCGACGACGGGCACAGCGGCATCGTCAATGTCTTTGTCTACATCATAGACGAGGCCAAGCAGGTGCGCCTTGTGGTGGCCGGCATGCCCGTGGATGTGGAGCGGCGCATCGATAGTCTGATGGAGGCGCTCAGCTCGGCCATTGGCAAGGATGTGCGCGTGCGCCTACTCGAACCGAACTCGGCAGGCAGCGAAGTGGCGTAAGTAGCAGCACGTTTAAATCTACTATTAGATATTGTTAAGGTGTAGCCCTCAGGGCCTCTGGAGAGGGGCTTATAAGTAGTGCAACTTTGTGTATATCAGAGAGTTACATTCGTTGGCAGTGGTCATCTCACCTCATCATCTCATACCCACCCCACTCCAGTGACTTCTTCGTCTAGTTTTCTTGATAACACATATACTAATTATTATTTTCGTTACACCAGTTCAAACTCTCACTCTCTTATATTCTCACATGCTGAGAGTCAAAACCCTAAATTGATTTACAAAATGCACTTTCCATTCAAAGAAATTCCATCGAAATGTATTTGCTCAAATTTTCCTTCTAATCATTTGCTCTCTCTCTCTCTCTCAACATTTGTACAATGAAAGTCAAGATAATTAGATTATTAATATTATATAAAAAATCTAAAAAATTAATAAATAAATAAAACGACTACCAAGCAGTTTAACTACTTATATATAAAATTTTTATATAGGTTTATTGTGGAATGATAACCAAATAAATTAAATTATTTATATATAATTTTTTTTTAAATATATATAAATCGATTTTTAGAAACAATACCTAAATGAATAAAATTATTGTGATATAAAATTTTGCTTTTAAAAGTCTGACTACTTTTATATATATTTATTTATAGAATTTTTGTGCAATAATATATAGGTATTCCACTAATTATTATTTATTGTGATAGATAAAATTTTAAAAATATATATATAATTATTATATTATATAATTATTATTAGTCTAATTTATTAGCAACTCCCTCTCATGTCACATCCATCAATACTCAATAAGCAATCAATTTCTTACTCTTACTTCTACGCTCTTTCCATGCACCAGCACCAATGCCTATATCTATGCCGTTGACCCACACAGCAATGCCATTGTGGAAATGGAGCAGTTGCAGGAGTAAGTCATTAACCCGTGCCAGCCGATGCACAAACCATTAATGAGGCAATCTATCCAATCTGTCATCTAGATCGCTGGCCGGCCTGCAGCTGGACGCACTGCAGCTGCAGCAGCAGCATGTGGACAGCAGCAAGACGATGCCGCGCATCCTCGAATTGGCCGAGTTCGGGCAGGCGGCACGGCCCACGCACGCCTCCGCCGCCAGCCTGATGGGCGGACTGGAATTTCTCACCTTGGCGCTGCTGGCGCTGCTCAGCCTGGGCGCGCTCACAGCGGCCTGCTGCTACCTGTGCCTGCGCCAGAAACGGTAAACACAACTAAGCAGCAGAAAACCTGTAACTGTAACAGAAAGACTTGAATGCATTTGTGCTATACATACATACATACATATTTATATATACATCTACATACACATTTATATTGCTTTAGTTTAGTCTAAGGCCATCTAATAAATCTTTTTTAAGTGCTGATCAAATGGCTTCGTTGTTGTTGTTGTTGTTGCTTGCTGCTCGTTGGTTGTATGGGTTAAACCGGCTACTGCTGCAGCTCACCTGTCCGCTGGAATTCTAACTGTAAAAAAAAATCACATTACACAACAACAACAACAACAACAACAACGACAGCCTAAACAGCTGGTAATTAAGCTAAGCTTCATCAGAATCTGAATCGTTTGACAAGTGCCACTCGAATGCGAAACGCATTTGTGATTGTCGAAGTCGTTCCACAAATCTGAGCTTCTCATCTTGCTGTGCTTGCAGGCAGCTCTGGTCGCAGCGCGACTTTGCCGCCTCGGAGGCCGGACTCACGTATACCATCGCTGGCATCAACCAGACTCGCTCGCAGCAGCGACGCCAGCGGCAGCTGCGGCACACGCAGCGCTGCAACAAGGGCAGCGCCGTCGGCGTCGGCGTCGGCGGCGGCAGCAGTGGCAACGGCGGCCAGCCTCGTCCGACCAGCGCCTTCATGAACGAATCGCTGTGCTCCTCGGCGCAGACGCAGTCGACGGCAGCGGCCACCGAGAAACTGGAACAGCAGCTGCATCAGCATCACCAGCAGCAGGCGCTGGTCACACAGCAGCAGCATCATCAGTACCTGAACGAGTGAGTGCGAACAAGAGCAAGAAAAGAGATAAACAGAAAAACCAGTTTCCATTTCCATTCCCATTCCCATTCTTATTCAGGCAGCAGCAATGCCAGCGCGAATATATTGATGTGCCGCTGCCCAAGTCCATTGCCAAGGCAGCGGCGGCAGCAGCGGCCACTGGAGGCGATGGCGGTGCTCCGTTTGTGCTCAAGTACAACGCCTGCCAGCCGGTGAACAATCTGTGAGTTTGACCAGAGCGCTGTCTGATTCTTGCTTGAATTTCGTTTGATCTTTGCCAGCAACAACTATGAGACGTCGCTGTTCTCGCTGCACTCCACCGGGCAGGACTCGGGCGTGGAGTTCCTGAGCAGTCGGGAGCTGTACGAGACCTCGCCGGACTCCTTTCAGCGCGGCGCCAGCAATGGGGAGCTGCTCTGTCCCAGGCATGCCAAGGCGCACCTGGAGCTGCGCCAGCAGCCGCACACGGACAGCAGGTGGGTTGCATTCAGTTAACTATTTGGCAATTGTCTAAATCCGTTTATTGGCTTGCCCCATTCCAGCGATACCTACGAGGACTCGCTGAAGACGGATGAGCCCCTGGTTGCCCACAATTGCCGCAATAGCAACTGCGAGCATCGCGGCAATCCACACTCGCATACGCATCCGCATTCCCATCCGCATCCGCATCCGCATCAGCATCCACACTATCAGAATACCAAATTCGAGAAGCGCTCCTGCGTGCGCCACTCCTTCTCGGGCGTCAAGGACGATCTAGTGCAGCAGTCGCCGCAAATCTCGTTGCGTCCGCGTGGCCACGCCCTGCGCAACTCGATGAACGATCTGGAGCAGCGACTGCACAATCTGGAGCAGTCCTTCCGACGCCCGCTCGAGTTTAGCAAATCGAACTCCCTGTTCTAGCCCTTAGCTTAACCAAGTGCAATAATTTAGCGTGTAGCTCTCCTCCTCACAGTTAAGAGAACCAAGTGCAATAAACGAAGCTTTCTTTAATTGAATCATACTAGCTATTTCATTTCTGGAAGTATTTCTGGAACTCCAGGCAGCCGGCCCAGTTGGCGTGCCAGCCAGGTGTGTTCAGCTTCGCCAGCTCGTACCACCTGGCCACGTTGCCGTAACGCCTCAGGTCAAAGCCCGCCACATCGAAGGTCGAAACGCTGGCCAAAATCGAGATGTCGGCCAGAGTCAGCCAATCGCCGGCCACATAGCTCCGATCCGCCAGAAAGCCATCCAACAGCTCAAAGGCCGCCTCGATCTTCTTGTGCTGCTCCTCATTGGGCGCCTGCTGCTGGAAGATCTGCGGATAGTAGTAGTCCGCAAAGCTCTTGTACAACGTGCCCATGTCGAAGTACAGGCGCTGGTTAATCAACGCCCTCTGCTCAATGTTGGGGGGATAGAGCGGCGTACCCTTGCCATACCGCTCCGCCAGGTAGACCATGATGGCACGCGATTCCCACAGCGCAAAGCCATTATCCACCAGCGTGGGTATCGTGTGCTGTGGATTCACCTTCAGGAACTCCGGCTTGAATTGGTCCCCAGCGCGTGTATTGATAAAAATCAGCTTATCAAACTCAATGCCAATTGCCTTGGCCGTCATAATGACCGCCCGACACGGCGCAGATCCGGGTCGATAATACAAGTCCATTGCTATTGCTAGAGCTATTGCTAGAGCTATAATATAATACAATACCTATACGTATTCGTATTCATCAAGAGCTGTCACTAAATGCGCACAAACAAAGAAACAAAGGAAACCCAGTCAAGCGGCTCATCATTCATTTTCATGTTAATCACTTTCTTTGCCTAGATTACGTAACAGTATATCGAATAAAGTATTATAATTTTACCTTTTTCTATTTCTTTTTTTATCGGGCCTCCACTCCCCACACAGTTTTTCTAACAAAGAGCTTGAGGCAACTGAGCTGGGCTCAGTATTTAGGCATATATTTATAGCTATACCAATAGAGGTAGCGTATAATGGTATAGGTATAGGTCAGGTGATAATTGACGAAATTATTAATATATCCAAAGAGATAGCAGCTTAGCTAGGCAAAATAACAAAATTCAAGTTTAGTGACTCAGCAATTAGTGTCACATATTTCAACTAATTTCTTGTTGCCATGTTTTCAGCTCAAGCCCCACATTAAGGCAATTGGAGGTGTATCAATGTAAAGATAGATAATTCAGTATCTTATCGCGAAAGTGTATTCTCTGGTATCAGCACTTGCCCTCACAGTGCTCTAACAAATGAATAGTGATAAGATAGGGTCTGAAAAGTCGTTGACTTTTGTTTATTTCAGATACGAGGTTATATAATATTATGGCATTCATATCTTATTTTATATATACATATACTCTGGATTATCTGGCACTCTAATTATAGCTCCGACAAATACAATTTCTTGTAATACAAGCAGCCCTCCCAGTTTTCCTCCCAGCCGGGCACTTCTTTCTTGGCTGTTTCATACCACTTGGTTACATTGCTGTACTTGCTGAAATCATAGCCAGTCACCTCGAAGGTCGAAACGGTTGTTAGGAGCGGGAAATCGGCCACAGTGAGCTTATCGCCAGCTGCATACTTGAGGCCCTCCAACAATGTATTGAACGCGGCGAAAGCTGCTTCAATTTTTTTAAAATTTTCAGGATCAGCTGGCTTTTTGACATCCTCAAACAATTGAGGATAGTAGTAGTAGACATAGCTCTGGTACAATGTGCCCAGATCGAAGAACAAACGATGATTCACGACGGCCCTTTGTTTCGGATCTTTGGGGTACAAGGCGTCATCCTTGCCGTAGGCCTCCACCAGATATAACAGTATGGCACGCGATTCCCACAGCGCAAAGTCGCCATCAACTAATGTGGGAATCGTGTGCTGTGGGTTCAGCTTTAGAAAGTCGGGCTTCAAATGATCTCCTGCATCCAGATCCACTTGCTTCTTGTTCAGCTCTATGCCCAGAGCCTGCGCCAACATCAGAATGGAGCGACAGGGCGCCGAATATAGCATATAGTAAAAGTCCAACATATTTTCTCAAAAAAAAGAAATGTTATATGAAGTATTAAATTTATTTTATCTGATATTTCTCCAAAGAGAAAAAAGAATATTCGACATGAATTCACAGTATGAATAGTTCGACTGAATAACAGTTTAATACCAAATAGATCAAAAATAACCTGGACTACTAAGTTTTATATTTTGACTGCGGTTTTAATTTTAATCCGTTCCTTTTTCCAGTTGAGCAAATATTGCTTTTAAGAGTATTTAATGTAGGACATTCAATACGGGTTTGTTATACCCTGTTTTTAATTTACATTGTCCACTTTAAATTAATTCTTTATTTTTACTCACTCGTTATCGTACGTTTCCTGCCAACTGTACTTTTTGCAACTGAATTGAGATATTGTAAAGCCGCCCGCTATTTGATGAGTGCAGCAAAAGGAGAGCGAATTACAAAGAGAATTCGAGCGTGGACAAATATGAAAGCACACACAAGCTTACACACACACATATGTATGTATGTAGGCTTGCACACAAGCCAAGTCTGTGTGTGTAAGCAAGTGTAGAAATTGCAAGCAGGCGAGTCAAATTTAAATAGTCTACCCATAAAAATGATGCCCACACATACACATGTCACAGTATGCGACAAACGCAAGGTAAGAGTGTGTGCGAAAATCAATTGCTGGTGTTGCTACATACATACACACACCCATAAATAAATGCATACAAAACAAACAGTAAAATTTGAGTGAAGGCGGACAAAATTACAGCAACAACCTCACACTAACGCTCAAAAGAGAATGTGAAAAGCTCTTCAGTTCACTGAGAGCGCATTGAAGAATAACATAAAAAAAAGAGCCAAAAAAGTTGTATCTCTTAAATTGTACTCAATCAAAACGAATACTCTTTTATTTGAAGCAAAAATATCATTCGTACCGGTCTCGCTTGATGCAAAAAATTAGCGCACTACAATTGACGATATCAAATCGTTTTATGAGTTAGTTGTATGCATAAATTATGGATATAATAATACTCGACACGGAATGAAGCTTAATCGAAGAATTTACGGAACTCCAAGCAACCGGCCCAGTTCTCGTCCCAGCCGGGGGTCACCTTCTTGGCGTTCTCGTACCACTTGCTCACGTTCTCGTACTTGCTGATGTCGAATTTGGCCACGTCGAAGGTGGACACGGTGGCCAAAATGGCAATGTCGGCGACGGTGAGTGAGTCGCCAGCGACATAGGTCTGGCCCTCCAGGAAAGTGTTCAGGAAATCGAAGGCAGTCTCGATCTTCTTGAATAGCTCGGGATCGGCGGGTGCCTTGGCGAACAGCTGGGGATAGTAGTAGTTGGCAAAACTCTGGTACAGGGTGCCCATGTCGAAGTACAATCTCTGGTTGATCAGGGCGCGCTTCTTGGGGCACTTGGGATAGAGCGAATCGGTCTTGCCGTATTTCTCCACCAGGTAGACCAGAATGGCTCGCGATTCCCACAGTGCAAAGCCATTGTCCACCAGCGTGGGAATCGTGTGCTGCGGATTGATCTTCACGAATTCGGGCTTCAGTTGCTCGCCAGCCTGCAGATTCAGCAGCTTCTTGTTCAGCTCAACGCCAACAGCCTTAGCGGCCATGATGACGGAGCGGCAGGGAGCGGAGCCGGGCAAATAGTAGAAATCCATTTTGGTTTTCTATAATTAGAAGAGCACAGAGAACAAACGATCATTAGACGCGCTCCATTATTTCAGCAAAAGAACACAGCAAAAAAACATTCGAATGATAATTAAAAATCGCTCTATGTATGTATGCATATACATATACATATGTACATATGTATATAATCCTGTGATGTCATAGACATAACTTATAGTTATGTATGTATGTATTTCTTTTTCTCATTTAGTTTTTTTCCACACAATTCAAGTATTTTTTGTTGGCTCACAAAAACAAATTGACACACACTTTGATATATGAACATACATATGTACGTATTTAACTTGTATATTATGTACGTCCGTACATAGATATATACATAGGTCACCACTTACTTCTTGATTTGTAGAAAATTGCCGGCGCACTGTACAAAGTATCAAGCAACACTGCTGAGCGCTTTAGTAAACGACCGGCTTTTATAGACCCCCATCGGGAGTCACTCACCGGCCGCTATAAAACCAGAGAGCAACTTATCTATAGCTCGCGCGAGTATAGTGGACCTTCGGTTAACGAACAAATTTCGTTCCAGGTTTAAAAAAAAAATACAATTATTACACGTTTCAATTTGAAACAACACAATTTTTATGTTTTTCAATGGTTAATGGATATTATGGCTCTCTTATTTTTCTCTTCCTCTGATATTTTATGTGTGCGTTATACGATTTGTTTATTATCCGAGGGTCCACTGTATAGTATATGCACACACACAAGCATACTGCACACAGTTGCCATAAAAAGCGCTCGTTGATTTCGCGTGTTTGACGTTGTTTGTATACATGCATATAAAACTACTATCAAACGGCGGAATATGTAGCAGATATGTACACATATGTATGAATATATGTACATATGGATATCCGAATTATAACAAACGCAAGTAACTTGTACAGCATGCAACAAATTCCCTTCACTAGTGATGCCACAGAAAGCGTCAACTTTCTAATAAACTAAATCTGTGCTCTCAGCAGAGCAAAATTTTCGGTAATTTTTCTTTGCGAATTCAGACTTATTATTGCCTGACTCTTTTCACTGTGTAAATGTGAATGTGTGCGTATATACACTTGTTGCTGAAATGTACGTATGTATATATGTACGTAGTGTACTGTGGATATCTTTTATTTGTAAAGACTCGCATATAACACCAACAACTACCAATATTCTAATACTTGCATTCAAACAATTTTGTTTATGGCAATTTGTGTGAATTCTTTCCATCAACTTTTAGCCGGTATTTTATGTACATACATTTGTATGTATGTATATACCTATATATACATATATCGATTGGAAGGAAATCAAAAAAAGGATTGACCATTTTTGTGCTAGTCTAAATCATTTCTTAACTCTGAATCATTTACCAGATCTAAAAGTCCGCCAAGTTTCAAATCGAATAACAGTGCTCATTTTTATAATGTGACGTCACAACAGAGCTGTTAGTTAACATTAAAAGTAACGAAACTGCTCCTTGCATTACAGGGTTCTTCCCATTGAAATTCCCACGATTGAGTGAGCCTTTTGACAGTGGGAAGTTCCATGAAATGTGTCAATTCGCATTTTCTTGGAAGACATACATAAAGAGCCTCACGAAATATTTCAAGATCAAAACGACGCCATTTTATTAAACATTTGAAAATATGTTAACATAACATAACATACGCTGCCCCTAGCAGTCTTTTAAGGCTAATTCAATACAAACAATAATTGAGATTTTAACTTTTGCCGACTTTGTACCATCGTTTCAATATCCCCCCAATTATCCCTAAATATATGTTTATTCATAATATAAATATAACAGCTCTAATCTGAGTCAGAATCCGAGTCAGCTTCGCAGGTATTTGAAGCCTTTGCTGTGGGCGGATCATAGACATGCAGCTGCTTGCGCCAGATCTTCACCAATCCATCAAACGCCCGACGGCTGTACTTGCCAAATTTGTTTGGTGTCTTGGGATGTTCGCGAGTGCGCTCCTTCTTGGGCACCGTCTCCACATATCTTTCGTAGGCAGCTGTGTTTTTGCCATAGTCGATTTGCTTCTGACGGCGGGACAAAATGGCCGGATCTGCCTCTGTGTACGAGGATGAGGATGATGTTGATGAGGTGTAACTATTATGGCGCACACGCTTCTCTTCCTTGTGACCCTTGAAGTGATGCGTTTTGGCATGCTGATTAGCTTCATTAGTTGCGGACGAAGCGCTGCTATTTGGACTGTTGGAGCGACTATTGTCAGTGCTGAGTGTGGGCGGCGTTAGGGAGTGTCGACGCTTAAATGGCGTTTTTAATTTCTCTTCCTTGACTAGACGCTCAAACTTCTCCTCATTGCTGCCGTCGAGGAATTCCAGAGTCATTTCACGTTTTGATTGAGCAGCTGTGCTCCCGGCACTGCTGTTAAAAGATGACGAGGCCTGAAGGAGATACTAACTAATCAGCAAACTAGCTGGAGAGTATATAAGCATTATATATACCTCATCGCTTTGTCCCAGCTCGGCGCGAACCTCTTGGGCCCAACTGTTCAGCGGCTTCATGTCCATCGAAATCGATGAGCCGGATGAATTTAAGCTGCCTGCGCCTTTTATTGGTGTGGTTGAATCTACAGACATACGTTGGTCCTCGAACATCATTCTGTTGCTCTCGTATTTAGTTTTAGTTTTATTTACAATTATATGCGGTAAATAGGTGCGTCAGCGCAGCAAACTAGAATTTTGTGTTTTGCTTGCTTGTGCTATTTGTTCGCGCGTTTTTGTTGCTGCGATGCTAAATTGCGATTAACTTATATATCGATAGCTATCGATGACAATAGAATATAGGGCTGCCACTCATTGATAAGAATTTCATTACCAACACCGCACTATGTGTGACTTGCAGCACTCATACACACAAGCCAACATTATTCAACACTACACCGTTTGGTGATTTAGCGTTTTTTCGGCATAAAAGAAAAGTCTGTGTAACATTAAAAACTGCAATCCATTGGTAAGTACACACAAAAAATTACTTGTCTATATTGTAAACAGACAGTTTTTCGATTCAAATTATTCATATGTTACATACACTTTCGTAGAACATATTTATTATTGGGGACTAAAAACAACGCAAGCAAAAAATGAGCCTCACATCCGCCGCGGGGATAATATCCCTACTTGATGAACCGATGCCAGATCTCAAGGTGTTCGCCTTGAAGAAGCTGGACAACATTGTGGATGAGTTCTGGCCTGAAATATCCGAGTCGATTGAAAAGATCGAAATGCTGCACGAGGACAGGACCTTCCCGGAGAACAAGCTGGCTGGCATGGTTGCTTCCAAGGTATTCTATCATCTGGGCTCGTTTGAGGATGCGCTCACATATGCGCTGGGCGCTGGCGATCTGTTCGATGTGAATGCCCGCAACGAGTACACTGAGACAATCATTGCCAAGTGCATTGATTTCTATATTGCACAACGCATTGATTTCATTGAGAATCCAAAGGAGGCGAAGCCCGTGGATGAGCGCTTGGAGGGCATTGTCAATCGCATGATTCAGCGTTGTCTGGACGACAATCAATACCGCCAGGCTCTCGGCATTGCGCTGGAAACGCGTCGTATGGACATTTTCGAAGTGTCCATCATGAAATCGGACGATGTGCGCGGCATGCTGGCCTATGCCTACAATGTGACCATGTCGCTGTTGCAGAATCGGGGTTTCCGCAATCAGGTGCTGCGCTGCCTGGTCGGACTCTATCGAGACTTGGGCGTGCCGGACTATGTGAACATGTGCCAGTGTCTCATCTTCCTGGAAGATCCGCTAGCCGTTGCTGAAATGCTAGACAAGTTGACTGGCTCTCCGGTGGAGGCCAACAATCTGATGGCCTATCAAATTGCCTTCGATTTGTACGAGTCGGCAACCCAAGAGTTTCTGGGTAATGTACTCCAGGCACTGAGGGACACAGCTCCCATACCCACAGCGTTGCCCAGCACATTCAAACCCCAAGGCACAACAGCTGGAAATAGTGATACCACTGGCAAATCTGATGATGAGAAGGTTAAATCGCAAAGCGACGAGAGCATGGAGACCACTGACGATAAGGAAGGTAAGTTTCCATGCCAGACTTGCAATCGCTTCCCATTTATTTATAAATCTCCTTTTCTTGTTTCACAGGCGATGGCAAGATCGAACGCACCATTGACTCGCTGAACGACATGGAGAAGCTGCATCAGAAGAACATTGAGAAACTCATTTCCATCCTCTCCGGCGAAGTGTCTATTGACTTGCAACTACAGTTTCTCATACGCAGCAATCACGCCGATCTGCAGATATTGCGTGGCACCAAGGAGGCGGTGCGCGTCTCGATTTGCCACACAGCGACTGTCATTGCCAATGCTTTCATGCACAGCGGCACCACGTCGGATCAGTTCCTGCGCGACAATCTGGATTGGCTGGCGCGTGCCACGAACTGGGCGAAGCTAACAGCAACCGCCTCGTTGGGTGTCATTCATCGCGGACACGAGAAGGATTCGCTGGCACTGATGCAAAGCTATTTGCCCAAGGAGGCGGGTCCCAGCTCTGGCTACTCCGAGGGTGGCGCCTTATACGCCCTGGGTCTGATACATGCCAATCATGGCGCCAATATTATCGACTACCTGCTGCAGCAGCTGAAGGATGCCCAGAACGAGAATGTGCGCCATGGTGGCTGCCTTGGCTTAGGCCTGGCCGGTATGGGCACCCATCGCCAGGATCTGTACGAGCAGCTGAAATTCAATTTGTATCAGGACGATGCTGTAACCGGCGAGGCAGCTGGCATCGCTATGGGCATGGTTATGCTGGGCTCCAAAAATGCTCAGGCCATTGAGGATATGGTGTCCTATGCCCAGGAGACACAGCACGAAAAGATTCTGCGCGGCCTAGCCGTAGGCATCTCATTGACCATGTTTGCACGGCTTGAAGAGGCGGATGCCCTTGTCACCAGCCTCTCCACCGACAAAGATCCCGTCTTACGTCGCTCGGGAATGTACACCCTGGCTATGGCTTACAATGGCACGGGTAGTAACAAGGCTATCCGCAAGCTGCTTCACGTGGCCGTTTCTGATGTCAACGACGATGTGCGTCGCGCCGCTGTCACAGCAATTGGTTTCATCTTGTTCCGCACGCCGGAGCAGTGCCCGTCGGTGGTTAGTTTGTTGGCCGAATCATACAATCCTCATGTGCGTTATGGTGCAGCCATGGCACTGGGTATCGCTTGCGCTGGCACTGGGCTGCGCGAGGCAATTGCCTTGCTGGAGCCCATGGTTAAATTCGATCCTGTGAACTTTGTCCGTCAGGGTGCGCTCATTGCATCCGCTATGATCCTCATACAACACACAGACTTAAGTTGCCCCAAGAGCACCTTCTTCCGCCAGCTGTATGCTGAGGTCATCAGCAACAAGCACGAGGATGTTATGGCTAAATATGGTGCCATCCTAGCACAGGGTGAGTGAACGTCATATACATATAAAGTCGGCTGCATTTATAAATGACTGCTTTTTATCTCTGCTTGCAGGTATCATTGATGCTGGCGGTCGCAACGCCACGCTCTCGCTGCAATCTCGCACAGGACACACCAATCTGCAGGCTGTGGTAGGCATGCTGGCTTTCACCCAGTACTGGTACTGGTTCCCGCTGGCGCACACCCTGTCCCTTGCCTTTACACCCACCTGTGTAATTGGCCTGAATTCAGATCTGAAGATGCCCAAGATGGAGTACAAATCGGCGGCGAAGCCATCACTGTACGCCTACCCGGCTCCGCTGGAGGAAAAGAAGAGCGAGGAGCGCGAGAAGGTAGCCACAGCTGTCCTCTCGATTGCAGCCCGACAGAAACGCCGCGAGAATGCCGACAAGAAGGAGGACGAGAAAATGGATGTTGATGAGGACAGCAAGGAAAGCGCCGCTGCAGGCAGCAAAAAGGAAGATGAGAAATCGGAAACTGCAGTGAAGTCTGAAGACAAACCGGCGGAGGAGACCAAGCCCAAGAAGAAGGATGAAAAAGAGAAGAAGATTGATGAAAAGGATAAGGAAGCGAGCACTAGCGCGTCTGCTGACAAAGAAAAGGACAAGAAGGAAAAGAAGGAGCCCGAGCCCAATTTCGAAATTTTGCAGAACCCGGCACGTGCCCTGCGTCAACAACTGAAAGTCTTGAGTTTAGTCGATGGCCAGAGCTACGAGCCCATGAAAGATATCACGATCGGCGGCATCATCGTATTCCAGCACACGGGCAAGTCTGAAGAGCAGGAACTGGTCGAACCGGTCGCCGCATTTGGTCCAATGAACGATGATGAGAAGGAGCCCGAGCCACCAGAGCCATTCGAATACATTGAAGATTAAATGGGCATGTTGTTTGTCATCATCTAAGTAAATCATGTTTTGGTTTTTGAATATTGCATACAAATGTATTTTTCACCAAATTTACTATAAACAAAACAAAATGCAAAAAAAAGAAAATAATAAATAAATTACACAGAGAATTAATGCTAATCTATAATTACTCATAATAAATGTTCATCGCTTATGATGTAAAAAATTGGTTACTTCACTCATTCATTAAGAAGTTTATCTCATTTTTTATTGTCAACTAAAACATTTCTTTTGTTGTGAAATGAGAAAAACATTATCAGAATTATCTCAAACATCTCTGTTGTCAGCTGCCGATTCTACACGTTTTAATACTAAAGCTCACAACGGCCGCTATTTGATGTTTATTGATATAAACGAGCTTTTTTAAATTGTATGCCAAACCATTTCACAATGCCTGGAAATTGTTGGCGCTCAAATTTTTAAATTGTCGTTGATAAACAAATACGTTCTTCTCGCTCTATCTACAGTTCGGAGACCGTTTCATTCCGTCATACACACGCACACATATATAAACATGTTTGAGCGTGGTCGGTATGCGTGAGAGAGCGAGAGAAACCGATTTGAGTAAACTAAACAGGATTCATGTGTATCACGTCGAAGCGAAGTTACTCTTTCTTAAGTATTTTCATAATCGATTTATATATAATATAATTACAATAAACTTGTATTTTTATAATCGACTTATATATAATATAATTACAATAAACTTATGTTAATTTGATTTTAGCTTGAAATGTAATCGAAAGTAAATGAATAAATTTTGATTTACTTGTCAATTTAAATAGAATTTATATTTAATTTCATTCCACTCATAGAATGGTCGGAAAGTAACCTGTTTCGGCATATTTAAACGAATGGCCCGTGGCTCAATGCTTGTCGTGCGTTACGAATATAGAGAGAAACCACTGATACTCTCAGCATTGTCAACACCCGACTCGGGCAGCTGTTTACACCAACACACTCACTCACTCACATATTGTTGCTCTTTTTCTCTTTCTCTCATCTTGGCTGAGGTTTATTCAAAAGTTTTCTTGCTCTATCGTTTGCGTCAATCTCACCATTGCCATTTCAGAAGTCGGACCGAGAAGACGTGCATCGGTCCATTACAATTACACATTGGCTTCGCGTAATTGTTGTAAATTCTAATTAATTACAAACGGCAACAAATAATAAATTTAAAGTGCAATATTTGTGCGGTAAAAACCAACCCGATTGATTGTGTGTGTAGCAGTGTGTTTGCGTTTGCTTCTGCGTTTGCTTCTGCGTTTGCTTTGTTTGTTGCTAGGTCAATCACAGCAGCAAACGGCTAATTTTATATGAGAAGCGGACACAAAAGAATTGCTGCTGGCCTCGACCCTAGACAGTTTACAGCGGTTATGTTGTTGTTGCCGGCATAATTTTGTACATACATACATAAACATATGCATTACTGTTAAAGCACATAATTCGTACATACATACATAGTGCATTTCGTCAATATACGTACATACATACATACATATTGCTGTGACAGTGAGCGTGCATAAAATTTTAATAAAGCAGCCGCATACAAAGAGCAGAGAGCGATAGCTTGGTTTGCGTTTTACTTGTAATTGAGTGGCGTAACGGTGAACGCAAAAGTGATAAATTGTGCCTAAAATTAATAGAAAGCCATCCATATTATGAACCGCACCAGAAGGAAGGCTGTACGTCCAAAAAATCTCTACTCAAGTGCAAATATATTATCACGATGGACCTTTTGGTAAGTTACAAGTAGTTGTTCTTCCCCCTTTGCACTGTCCACAACACATAGACAAACATGTTAGTCATTAACGGTAAATTATACATATGTATATATGTATGTATATGGAAAATGTGCGGTGTTCACAGACTGTGGCCTCTCAGCCCGATAGCACGTGCTAGAATCTTTAATTGGCGCTGTACATGTACATATGCATGTACATATGAATGTACATATTTTGTATGTATAAACATATAGACGTTTTTATTCTAATGAACTGTTCTTTGCGACACTTGCATCGAGACAAACACAAATGTCCAAGACCTCGATGCTGGATACATTGTGAAATATGTACATACATATATGTATAGCTAAAGTTCATACATATACATATGCATGCATAAGTAGATTTTTTCTATGTAAACTATTTTTGTGCAGCAGTTGAGGATTGCCAATGCTAGTCCAACTTTCATAAATATACATACATATACATATATGTACATACATACATACATTTGTAAGTGTTTGGTTAATGGAAAATCATCACAATGCATTCATTATGTATTTTGTATGTGCATACGTACATATGTACATATGTATGTGTTTTTATATTTCTTACTAATATGCAGTGCTGTCAATCTAGCTTTTTTTTGGCAGGTAATATTGTAGTTAAATAAAAACCGTCAGAATTGGCTATAAATACGTAAAGTAAAAATAAATGGGCAACACTATTAATAAATAAGTCATAATAACAAAATATGTATGTCTGTACATATGTATAGTTTGCTTTAGATGTAATTTGAAATTTTTTAATGCTGCTTATTTATATTGTATTTATAGAGGTTATTCACCGTCCGATTATTGCTCTTTGACATTCGCCAGTTTTTTCGTCACACATATGTATTAAATTAATATAAGTAAAGAAAATGCCTATGGGGCGATAAGAGCCTTAGAATAATATACATAGTATATACATAATATATATAACAAAAATTCACACAATATGTATATTTGAGCAGCTCACAGTTGCGCATATGTTCATTTTGATTAGAATTACATTGGGACATTTTTATTAGAAAAGCATTGAATAAATATTATTGGCAAATCGAGTAGATTATCATATGAAATACAATGAATGTGCAGCAATTGCCAGACTATCAATCTTTTTACTTTCCATATCCACTTATCACATTTGTTTACTAATGATCATTATCGCTTCCGATTTTAGTATACATGGGTACAAAAATTGCTACTGTAAAGCATGTAGTATAAGTCTGCCTTATCGTATATGCAGTAAAAAAGTAATAATCTTATTTCAATATTTAATATAACTTAATGTGTACCCAGTACAATGTTTGGCTGTAGGATATTCATAAGTTGAAATGCAAAATAAAATACAATGGTCTCTATCTTATCGGTATAGTCACACAGACCACATGGGACGTTAGCAACCCCTTGAAGCTTAGTTAAGTATACACTAAATGGATGTAAGGCCTTCAAAATGCGAACAACAATTATTAATGAAACCCTAAAATGTAATTAGTAATTAGAGTATATTATATTCTTATCAAAGTACAGTGGGTGCTCGATATTGACAACATTACAAATGCGAATAGGCATAGATAGAGCATTAATTTTTTACTTGTAATACATAACAACATTTCTCTTTACAATCTAATATTATCGATTTTGTGATTTCAGGTGGATGCGCGATTTGTTCAAACGGGGTCTAGAAGGTCCACTCACAGACGAAGAGCTGTACCAACATAGAAAGACCTTAGACAGTGAACGCGTGACGAGCAGGTTCACTGAATTGTGGGAGGATGAGAAGAAGCGCAGCGATCCGAGCGTCGTACGCATGATATTTCGGGCATATGGCGCCATATTCGTGCCCTTGGGATTGCTCTTTTCCATACTGGAAACATGTTGCAAGTATGTACTGTGATTGGAGTTGTTGGAATGAGCTAATCCTTGATTATAATTTACAGATCCCTAATGCCTTTATTTCTGGGCGGTCTGGTTGGTTATTTTGCCACGGATCAGACAACGATAACCGAGTCAATGGCCTATTACTTTGCGTTCGGCATTGTGATCTGCATGCTGCTGCCCGTGCTGACATTCCACCCGTTCATCTTTTACATATTCCAAGTGGGCACCAAGCTGCGTCTGGCACTGTCCGGCCTCATTTACCGCAAGTGCCTGGAGGTGTCCAAGAGCAACAGAAATGATGGCCTACGGGCACGCGCCATTAATATATTGTCCAACGATCTGGGGCGCTTCGATGTGGCCCTCTGCTTTCTGCATGACACATGGAAAGGGCCAATGGAATCGTTGCTCATTGGCTATCTTATGTACCGCGAGATCGGCATTTCGGCTGTCATTGGCGTTTCCTTCATGCTCAGTTTTATACCGCTCCAAGCGTGGGCTGCCAAAAAGGCAGCCAACTTCCGGCAGATGACTGCAGAGCGGACAGACTTACGTGTGAGGCTAATGAACGAGATTATACAGGGCATACAGGTGATCAAGATGTATGCCTGGGAGAAGTCCTTTGCGCGCGTCATTGCCGAGGTGCGTCTGAAGGAAGTGAACGCCATTCGAGGAACTGCCTACATTCATGCCGCTCTCAGCTGCACCTCGATGATCTCTCCACTGTCTGTGTTCCTCGCCCTGTGCTCATATGTTTACCTGGGCGATGCACTCACTGCCAAGAAGGTCTACATGTTATCCTCCTACTTCAACATGCTCAACGATTCCATGGTGCACTTTTGGCCTCTATCCATCACGTTCATAGCGGAAGCACTGGTCTCGGCGCAACGCTGCAAGGAATTTCTGCTGGATGGCGACAAGGCCGAGGTGCCCATCAAACTGGAGTCGGATGCCAAGGGGCCCAAGAACAAGCGCAAGGTAACGCGAGAGGACAAACTGAAGAATGTGGAGGTAAATGGCACGCTGCTGATCAACGGTCAGCCGCAGATGACACAGACGCAGCACAGTCGGCTGCGCGACTATAGCCCAGATGCGCCACACAAGTGCGTGGTCTTGAAGAACGTTTCTGCTTCTTGGGACTCAAGTGATGGCCATGCCAACTGCGCCATCGATAACTTCAGTACGGACATTCAGGATCACACATTGACTGCTGTGGTTGGCCCGGTCGGCGCCGGCAAGTCGAGTCTCCTTCATGTGCTGCTCGGCGAAGTGGGCATTGATCAAGGCGAGGCATCGGTGCATGGCAAGATCTCATATGCTGCACAGGAGCCCTGGGTCTTTGAGGGCACAATACGCGATAACATTGTCTTTGTTGAGGACTACAATGAGCGGCGCTACAAGAAGGTGATCAAGGCGTGTGCCTTGGAACGGGATCTGGAGCTAATGCCAAAGGGTGATCTAACTGTGGTGGGTGAGCGCGGAGTCAGTCTCAGTGGTGGTCAGAAGGCGCGCGTGAGTCTAGCACGGGCTGTCTACCGCAAGGCTGATATCTATCTGCTGGACGATCCGCTGTCTGCCGTCGACACGCACGTCGGCAAGCACATCTTTGACAAGTGCATACGCGACTTTCTGTCCAACAAGATACGCATATTGGTCACACATCAGCTGCAGTATTTGTTCGATGTGGAGCACCTGCTGCTGATGTCCTCCGGCAAGGTTGTAGCGCAGGGCAGCTATCAGGAGCTGCAGCGTTCGCGCCAATTTCAGTTCCTGGAGCAGGCACGCTCTCACGATGAGAGCGGGATCGACACGGACAGCATTCATAGTCACATGTCGCGCAGTGATTCAGAGAAAAGCATGGAGCATCATAATACGTTGCTGCGGCCCGATGAAACCGTGGAGGAGATCAACCAGGAGCAGCAGTGTGTGGGCGCGGTGAAGTTCAGCGTGTACGCTTCGTACTTCAAGGCCCTAGAGAGCACATTTTTCTTCAGCTTGATTGTGGTGCTCTTCGTTTGCTCGAGGATCATGCTCACGGGTGTGGACTACTTCCTCTCCCGCTGGTGAGTTTGAAGAAACCTGAAAACAGTGAACTATTCATTAATCATATATTCCTTTCGTATAGGGTAATTTGGGAGGAAAAGATTGCTTTAAATGGCAGCTCACTTGCTGTGCCAGCAGCTGTCAATGGCACACTGGATGCCACCACAGAGGGTTCTGTTAATGATACAGTGATCAGTGCCGTACCGACAGCAACTGCGGACATTGAGAGTGACGTTCGCCAGGAGCTTGTCGTATTCTATGCCGTGATTCTGTCCGCCACATTAATTGTTTACCTGATGCGCACCTTTGGCTACTTTAGGATGTGTTTGCGCATTTCTCTGCGCCTGCACGATCGCCTCTTCCGTGGAATCACACGCGCCACTATGTACTTTTTTAATACGAACTCCTCTGGCCGCATTTTGAATCGTTTCTCCAAGGACATACGTACTGTGGATACGGATCTGCCGCACACGCTGTTGGATTGTCTGGCTGTAATTATTTGTTTATTATCAAATACGTTATTTATTGATGAACTAACGAGCCCTTCCATATTTGCAGTTTGCCATTGATGTCTCCGGCGTGCTGGTCATTGTAGCCATTGCAAATTATTGGCTGCTCGTGCCCGCTGCTGTGATTGTCGTCCTTCTAGGCTGCATACGTTACCTTTATGTGAACACGAGTCGCAGCGTCAAGCGACTGGAGGGCATATGTAAGTCCAGTAATTTCCTTTAGTTTAGCTAATGTGAAACATAAGACTTCGTTTCTTTTGCAGCTCGCAGTCCCATCTACTCGCTGACAAATCAAACGTTTCAAGGTCTAACCACGGTACGCGCTCTGCAGGCACAGAGCGCGCTGGAGAGCGAGTTTCACGAGTATCAGAATGCCAATACCTCCGCCTGGTTTCTCTTCCTCTCCTGCACACGCGCCTTTGCTTTGTGGTCGGACCTGTTGTGCATTGGCTATATAACAGCCGTCACATTTAGTTTTCTGCTGCTGCGCAACGAGTTTAACAGCGGAGATGTCGGGTTGGCGATATTGCACAGCACCACCATGACAGGCATGTGCCAGTGGGGTATGCGGCAAACTGCACAGCTGGAGAACGAGATGACCAGCGTGGAGCGTGTGCTAGAGTATACGGAACAGCCATTGGAGGCGCCATTGGAGACAGCTGAGAAATTCAAACCGAAGACCGAATGGCCTAGCAAAGGTCGTATTGAGTTCATTAACTTTAAGTTGCGCTATGCACCAAAGGAGGAGCCTGTGCTGCGGGATCTGAACTTTACCATTGAATCGCGAGAGAAGATTGGTATTGTGGGACGCACCGGTGCTGGCAAATCCTCCATTATACAGTCAATATTCCGCTTGGCCTGCAACGAGGGCATGATTCGCATAGATGATGTCGATATTGAGCATATAGGCTTGCATGATTTGCGCAGTCGTATCTCTATAATACCGCAGGATCCTGTGCTATTTTCTGGAACACTGCGCTACAATCTAGATCCGATGAATGAACGCACAGATGAAGAGATGTGGAAGGCTCTGGGCGATGTAGAGCTACGTTCCTATGTATCCACGCTCATTGGTGGTCTCAATTGTCGCATGTACGACGGTGGCTCCAATTTCAGCGTGGGTCAGCGGCAGCTTGTGTGCCTGGCACGAGCCATACTCCGTAACAACCGGATACTGATATTGGATGAGGCTACGGCCAATGTTGATCCAGAGTACGTGTTGAATTGAATTCTTTTCCCGTCCATTCTTGTAATTGTGTTCCATATGTATTTTGCAGAACCGACAAGCTGATTCAGCAAACGATCCGCTCCAAGTTTGCCAACTGTACAGTGCTGACGATTGCCCATCGACTGCACACGGTTATGGACTCGGACCGGGTCCTGGTCATGGATGCAGGCGAGGTGCGAGAGCTCGGCCATGCCTATGAGCTACTGCAACGGCCCGACGGCTATTTGCGTCAGTTAGTGAACAATACGGGTACATCGATGGCGAATGCGCTAATGCAGGCGGCGGAAGAGAGCTATAGCAAACGGCTATTGGATGGGCGAATATCTGCCGATGATCTGAATATCACGGCAGCGATGCACGAGCACAACGATTAGCGCAATAATAACTCACAAAGCAACAAAAGCGCGAAACTTATTTAAGATGTATAGCATTGGGAACTGAAAGTATTATGAGCGTACATCGAAATGTTGTACTTAACTTTAATTTCTGTATTGTACTTGTAATTGTCAAAGCCCCTACTCCGTATATAAGTGTGTACATAAATTTATGTATGTAAGCGTGATTATATTGTTAACTTGTTACTTAAATTTCGAATGAAGAATTTATGAATGCAACACTTTCGTTAGACATGTCTAATGTGCATGTATACATACCTCCGCTATGTCTTCACAAAACTATAAAAACTCGAAAGCAATTTGCACAAATCAAAATGCAACTTAAATCAAACTATATCTACTGCTATTTTTTTTATACATCTACTGTATACACCTAATCTAGATACTATATAGTCTAGTAATGACATTGTACTTATGTATGTATATATGTAAACAATAAAGTGCCTGAGAATGATTACACCAAACAATAAATTAAAATTCTATGCCTTAACTGCTATTAGCTGATATTTATATTAGTCATAAAACGGTCAATATATATCGCGGATCTGAAGCAAACAGATAAAAAAAAAAACTTATTAAAAAATTCTTGCTATTAAGCGGAAAGGGCTTTAATCAAAATTGTCAACACTTAAAAAGTGTAGTAAAATATGTTGGAAATATCTGGTTAAAGTGGACAGCTAAAGTTCAAGTGTACAGAGTACTCGACTGATAGATACCCTGTAAATAAAGTATATAAAAAAAGTTGAGGCTTCTTCATACGTGTATATATTATATTTTACTATGGAAAACTCTGTAAAGATAAGTACTTTTCATTTGGATATGCACAAAGATTAGCTATATCGATCTGTATTAAAATCAAATATATTTTTCCGTTCATTTTTCACACAGTTCTACGATTGCGTAATCACAATTTAAGAAATTTAAACCGTGTACAGGGTATTTGAAGTGTATATTACTCATAGCTAGGTGTATCCAGCTGTTAACCTAAACTATGGCACTCTGGCCATGTTTTCGTAACGCGCGTCGCGAGCTGTGGTTGCGACTGCAGTGCGACTGATGGTTCGCTGTCAGGCGGCATTAAGATAAAACTGCCACCAAGTGGTGCGATAGGGCAGCTCGGATCATTGATTTATACCGATGATTCGCGAACGTAGCGCAACATTCAGTTAAAAATCAAATGCCTTTCACACACGCCCTATCAGTTACGAGTGAAACGGCAAAGGCGACGGCCACACGCGCGAAAGGATCTGTGCGCTCTTTAATATGTATAGAAATATACTCGTGTGATATAAGTAATATATGTATATATTTTCTATATACATATACATAGATAGTGATTTAGTTGAAGCTTATGCCACACAATGTGCGCGACTAAGGAGCCACGCAAACCAAATCCAGTGCTGAAGGCCAATTTTCTATCCAAGTGGTTTTTTATGTGAGTGCGCGATCTCTGAATCTCTGTCGAATTGCCATGAACAAATGTTTATTTGATCATATATATTCAGCGATGTGTCAGACATTGCAAGATTGTATTACGTATACGCGCAGTGCCTCAAATTTCGTATGGACAACTTTTACAGAATCAAATCATGTTAGGCGCGATCAACTCCTGCTGCCTGCCGTCTGCTGCTGCCTGTCAAGTTGATAAGATAAAGATTGAAGTAAAGCAAATCGCTTACAGATTTATGACAGTGTCGTAACGCTTGCCTGTCAATTTGTATGCAGAACTTGCCGCAGTTTCTACGAAAATATTCTACACCATCATCGTAAAAGCCACGCCTTCGTTTTACTGATTATAACACATACATACATATAGTGTTCTTTAAGGAATATGAACTCCCATTTTAGAATGTTGGCTGGCTCCATTAAGCCGCATTCAACAGTTCCAGACAATTTAAAGTCTGACGACACCAAATTTGTCATCAGACTTGTTGTATGCCATATAAAGATTATGTTAACTAAATATATATTTGCAACAACTCCCTGGGTTTTCCTAAAATAGACGTCTGACCATCATAATGTGGTTAGCTTAAAGCATTCGCCACATTTGGTATGACACTGCACATATTCTGAAATTCTGATATTTCTTTCTTTCTCTCTCTCTCTCTCTCTCTCTCTCTCTATAAATATACATCCAAGAAATGTGTATTTAATTATTTATTATACTTGCGTAATCTAATAGATATTCCAGATACAGTTCATCATAAATATTCGTATATCTTATCTGCCATCTCAGGCAAAGTTTGTATTCATTCAAGAATGCATTCTCAAAAACAGTGGCATTAACGGATTATAGGGTATTTTCCAGTCGCGCTCTCGTGACTCGTGACATAACAGACAGCCCAACTCCATCCTTATCTGATATCTGCATTTTGTTTTTGTCAGCTGGTCACGTGAGATTCTGCGTAAGGGCCATGGCAAGTCGATCGATCCCAAGGACTTGTATGCGCACATTCCCAGTCTGGACAGCACGGCGGTGTCGCACTCTCTGCTGGGCTACTGGGAACGCGAGCTAAAGCGCCCGCAGCCGAATGTGCTGCACATGATCTTCAAGGCGTATGGCACGAGCTTTGTGCCCATCTGCATTCTCTACTCTCTGTTGGAGATATCATTGCAGTAAGTCGAAGCCCAATGGGATATACATACATATGTCGCCGTTCCTCACAGCTATCCTCGTTTAGCACCATGCAACCTCTGCTGCTGGGCAGGCTCGTGTCCTTCTTCTCGGAGGGCAACGACAACGAGTCCATGGAGTCGGCCTACTTGTACGCAACGGGCGTGGTCCTCTGCTCGCTCATCAAAGCTCTGTGCTATCATCCCTTCATGTTCTATTTGTTCGAGCTGGGCGCTCGCATACGCCTGGCCTGCGCCGGCCTCGTCTACCGGAAGTGCCTGCGCGTCTCCGTGGCGGCCGATAACAGCGGCATGAGCGGCTACGCTATCGCCATCATGGCCACCGACCTGCCCCAGTTCAATGAGACGTTCTACTACTTTCACGAGCTGTGGAAGGGCCCATTGGAGGGCCTGATCTTTGGCTACATCATCTACCAGGTGATTGGCTGGCCTGCCTTGGTGGGCATCGCCACCATCATACTCTTCATCCCGCTGCAGGTGTGGGCGGCCAAGGCGACGGCGCGCTTCAAGCGCCTCTCGGCGGAATACGGCGACGAGCGCGTCAAGCTGATGAACGAGATCATTTCAGCGATGCAGGTGATCAAAATGTACGCCTGGGAGAAGTCCTTCGGCAAGCTCATAGCGCGCGTGCGCAAAAAAGAGATGGGCGCCATCCGTGGCTCCATGTACGTCTATGCGGCGCTGCAGTGCACCGACATGATCTCGAAGCTCTCACTCTTTCTGTGCCTGGTCGCTTATGTCTTCACTGGCGACGTGGTCACCGCCCAGAAGGTGTTCATAGTGTCCAGCTATTATGACCATCTCAATCAGTCGCTGCTGCATGCGTGGCCCATGGCCATTAACTCCTGGGCGGAGACGCATGTCGTTGCCCGCCGACTGTTGGACTTTCTGCTGCAGCAGGAGGATCCCGCCGACGGTGGCGTAGCGAACTTCAACGATGTCGACGACGACCTGCAGCACGGCAACTACTTCGGACGCATGCACAATCCGCGAGCCATGCGCAAGAGCGTCACACTGCACGAGCTGACGGCCAGTTGGGATCCGCCCGGGCAGGAGAAGCGCCAGCGGCACATCGAGAACATTAGCTTTCAGGTGGAGGAGCAGCAGTTCGTTGGCATTGTGGGCACCGTCGGCTCCGGCAAGAGCACCCTGCTGGCCGCTCTGCTGGGCGAGCTGGACATCGTCAGCGGCAGCGTGGAGCTGAATGGAGTCATCAGCTATGCGCCGCAGGAGCCCTGGCTGAATCGCTGCAGCCTGCGCGAGAACATCATCTTCATGGAGCCGTACGACGATCAGCGGTACAAGGATGTGCTGCGGGTCTGCCTGCTGGACAAGGACATTGATCAGCTGCCGCATGGCGACGCCACCATTGTGGGTGAGTCTGGCGCCAGTCTGAGTGGCGGCCAGAAGGCCAGAGTTAGCCTGGCCCGAGCTGTTTATCGCAAAGCCGATATCTATCTGCTGGACGATCCGCTCTCTGCCGTGGACACGCATGTCGGCCGACTGCTCCTGCAGCATTGCCTAAACGAGTTCCTCAGCGACAAAATACGGATTCTGGTTACGCACTGTGTGTCCCTGTTGCGCAATGCCGATCACATGGTGCTCATGGAGAGCGGACGCGCCACCATTCAGGGTCGCTACGAGTCGCTCAAGAAGCTCATACACTTTCGCATGTCCGTGGTCAACGACAACGAGGTGGCCAGACTGCGCGCCGTTCGTGCCGATAGCATCTATGAGGAGGTGCCGCCACACGAGCAGCTCACCCAGCAGCAGCTCCAGCTGCAGCTGGACGAGCACGAGCAGCTCCACAAGGAGCAGCAGCACCAGGGCTCCGTCAAGCTCAGCTCCTACAAGCAATATTACGCCGTTCTCGGCCTCCCCTTCGTGGTCTGCCTCATATTCTTCCTCTTTCTGCTGGCGCGCGGCTTTGAGGCCACCATGGACATCTCTCTGTCCAAGTGGTATGTGTAAACTACGATTTGTAAGACAAGTTGAGTCATCATCTACCCAATTTACAGGGCCACCTGGGAGGAAACCCAGCCGGACGAAACGGAGCCAAAAATCGAACGGCGCGCGATTCGCATGCGCATGGTCATCCTCTATGCCGTGCTCATAGTGAGCACCCTGATTCTGTACATGGTGCGCACCTTTGGCTTCTTCATGATGTCCCTGCGCATCTCCCTGCGCCTTCACAACGCCCTCTTCAACGGCATCATACGCGCCAGCATGCAGTTCTTCACGCTGGCAACCTCGGGCCGCATACTCAATCGCTTCTCCAGCGACATTCTGTCCATTGACATCACCCTGCCGCAGGCCATGATGGACTCGTGGGAGTTCTTCGTCAATGGCCTGGCCGTGATTGTGGTCGTTAGCACTGCCAACTATTGGCTGCTGATTCCAGCCCTTATCATGATCAGTCTGCTCTACGTGGCCCGCCGTCTCTACATAGGCGCCAGCAGAAGCCTCAAGCGCATCGAGATTATTTGTGAGTGGAATCTACATTGATATCAAAGCGATTCTCTCTCTGACTGACTCTCCTCAATCACAGCTCGCAGCCCCATCTACTCCTACACGAACACCACCTTCAAGGGCCTCACCGCAATACGCGCTCTAAGCGCCACCAAGCGCCTGGAGAGCGGCTTCCACAACTATCAAAATGAGCACACCTCGGCTGTCTATCTGCACGCGAGCATCAATAGGGCATTTGCCTTCTGGACGGATCTCATCTGTGTGCTGTACATTCTGGTGGTTACGTTCAGCTTTCTGGTGATCAATCGCAGCTACTACAGCGGCGATGTGGGCCTGGCCATAACGCAATCCATGACCTTGGGCATCATTTGCCAGTGGGGCATGCGGCAGACAGTCGAGCTGGAGAACCAGATGACCAGCATAGAGCGTGTCCTGGAGTACGTGCAGATACCCCCAGAGCCCTCCTACGAGACTGAGCCAGCCGTCAATCTGCCCGCGAATTGGCCCAGTGCGGGCCAGCTGCACTTTAAGGATCTGCGATTGCGCTACAGTGAACACAGCCACTATGTGCTGAAGGGTCTTAGTTTCACCATACATCCCAAGGAGAAGGTGGGCATTGTGGGTCGCACAGGCGCTGGCAAATCCTCCGTGGTCCAGGCAATCTTTCGCCTGGCGCTCAACGAGGGCCTCATCGAGATCGATGGCTATGACATTGCCAGGCTGGGCCTGCAGGAGTTGCGCAGTCGCATCTCGATAATACCACAGGATCCGGTTCTCTTTTCGGGCACATTGCGCTACAACCTGGATCCGTTTGAGCATCAGCCGGACGAGGAACTGTGGCAGGCGCTAGACGCCGTCAAGCTAAAGACATTCGTATCGGCATTGAACGGCGGCCTCAGCTACAGACTGCACGACGGAGGCGCCAACTTCAGCATGGGCCAGCGCCAGCTAATCTGCCTGGCCCGCGCCATATTGCGGCACAACACAATACTCATCATGGACGAGGCCACGGCCAACGTGGATCCGATGTAAGTGTGCACCCCAATATGATTCATGGCCAAATTTTTAACCACTTATGTAGCTCATGAGCTCATCAAGTACAAGTACCTATTATCCATCATGAAGACAGCTAAATCGATTTGACAATTTCCGTCCGTAAAGTACAAAACCTAGACACAGATATGTGCCATAGATATTTGGAATTGTCTTATGTCATACGCGGAACAGGCCCATCATGACTCTTCCATATCTAATCCAGTTCTCTGATTATCACCAAAAACCGATTATCAGACTGAGCATAACTGAAAGACAATAGAATTAGTCATATCATGGGTGTGCATGCTTCTTTCGCATAGGTATTCCGGTATTCCTTCAAATTAGAACCTGAAATGCAGGGTAGCTCGTAGTCGGGCATTGCCGACCAAATCACTTTAACTATATTATTAATTCATCCCAATGCCACTTGCAGCACGGATCAGCTCATCCAGGAGGCCATACACACCAAGTTCGCCAACTGCACGGTGCTGACCATTGCACACCGCTTGCATACGGTCATGGACTCGGATCGTGTGCTGGTCATGGATCGCGGTCGGGTCGTGGAGCTGGGTCATCCGCACGAGCTGCTGCAGCAGCGCAATGGATATCTCTACCGGTTCGTGGAGAAGACGGGCGCTGGTAGTGCCAAGCATCTGCGGTACGTGGCCGAGCAGAGCTATCACAAGCGCGTGATCAGCAAACGTCAGCCGGCCGAGCAGCCGGAACTGGAGCCGGAGGGCAGGCTGAGCGTATTCCGGGGCACCACACTATAAAAGACTGTAGTTTATGTTTTGTTTTGTAAGTTATGGTAATATAGTTTTTATTATAGTGAACTGATCTTTAAATATAAATCTATATAATTTTGTATATGTATATATATATATATGTATATATATATGTGTATATATATGCACATTATATGTATAATATACGAAGTGGTTGTTGTAGCGTTTCAGCTTCTTAAAGTTGTTGAAAAAAAGCATTTGTAAGTATTTGGTTTTCATTAATTTCTTATCTTGTTCTTTAGAATGCCATGTATTTATTTACTTAACGATTAACTAGCGCGCTATAAACCTGGCTACTGTTTAGTATATTTTTTTTCTATTTTTTCAATACTATAACTACGCTCAACTCCTAGTTGTTCTTGTTGTTGTGTCTAGTATTACATGAGTCACATGAGAAATCTTGAATGTAGTTCTTGCCTGTTTTCATACTTTAGCATTCAATATATTTATTAATATTATTATTATTCTATTATTTTCCGTATGTGCATTTTTTTTATCTACTATTCTCTTCTATATAGATTTTTATTAGATTTACGAAATTTTGCTTGGTATATGTATAAAATTTGTTTTTGATTTTTGTTTAGTAAAGTGTAAATGAATTTATCGCATTACTTTTCTTTTTCACTAGACTTTTATAATAATTTTTTTTTTGTCATGTAGTTTTGTTGTGTATAAATATTAAAGTAAATAAAGCATATATATTTGATGTATATAATTTTTTAAAATATTTGTTTCTTATGATTTTGTTTGCTTATTTAAAATTCGCTTACTTAAAGTCTGCCTTCAACATTTTTGTAGTTTGATGTAAATAGAAAAATCAGTGTCTGGAGAATGTTCATAAATCTTATGTATATGTATATATAAGTATATATGTGTATATTTATATTTAGATTTTAGCTTTTCCTTATGTGTTGTCACAAAAACCAAGTTAAACCTTGAAATCCTTCCCCAAATTTCAAAGCTTAAGTTGTTTTTTCTTCTTCTTTGCTGATCTTGAATAATTTCTCTTTTCGTCTGTTTTCTAAACTTTTTGCTCTTGTGCTGTGTATGAATGTAAATAGGTATGTATACATAATATATATATATATTTTAGATGCCCTAGAAATAAGATTGTTTGTCTGCCGTTTAAGAAAAATTCGATGCAAGTTGAATAAAATTATCATTATTATTATTACTATGATTAGTATTACGTTTTGATCGTTATTGTTGTTAATTACTTGTTTTTAGCAAATATGTATTTGTTCAAGCATTTTTATTTAAGTTTTGTTGTGGTTTGAAATTTTAAGTATCCTGTTTAAGATTATGCGATATACTTTCGCTCTACTATATTGTACGTACCATTTTAGGCTTATTTCATTAGGTATTGGTAAAGTTAGTTAATTAAGGTATTTATTTAAACTTGTTTTTTTTTTCGTTTGTATGTTTTTATTTTATTTATTTTTTTTTTTTAAGTATAAACACATTTTGTATTCACTTTCTTATTCTCACAGTTAAGCTTCTTTGATTGAGCACAAAAGCAAATGAGAGTTTTTTGTTGAGGGGGGGCTTAGCGGAAAACCAAAAAACCTTAATATACTCAACATTCTATGTACTATATATGTATATGTATATATATATATTTAAATTTATTTGCGGTCAGCTTAATGTGAACTCAGCACGGGACGCTCTAAGAATCTTCCCCTATTCTTAGCTCGCCCCATGCTGACTTCTCAATCAACCATTCCAGAGGGTTCCAAAAAAGGACGAAATGAAAGTACGTTAAAATTGTTAAATTAGGGTGTTTTGCACTTATCTCACGTGTAAATCAAAATTCAGCACAAAATTTTACAGATGTGTTGCAGAGAACCGAAAGATTGTAAATTTAGCTGGAAGTCAATTTAGATTATTTTCATTAAGCAGCTACTCGTATATATAACTACTCGAACTACGGCACTTAAGTGTGCATTGGTGCTACCTTCTCGCTTCTCTCATTTCGCTTCTATTCCATCCTCGTTCATTCTTGAGTGTGTTTGTGTGTGTTCCCTAAACTTTAGTTCAGCCAGCGTTTAACAATATCTAGCTTAAAAATTATTTTCGAGTAAAACACTTGATAAAAGAATGTTAGTGGGAACTAAAACGTGCGTGCTTCATTAATTGAAACGCATATTTTGATTATAAAATATGGTCCCGAGGTTTTTAATATTTCTTGCCATTATTATTTCATTTCTGTTTTTGTTTTTGTTTCATTTCAATTTATTCTTAGCATTGGCTTACAGAATTTCAATATCCATATTTTGGGAGCTATAGCAGCAATTGGAATAGTGGCCGGAACTTGCGCTTTCTATATAGCAATATAGATATATAGAGCTGTATATATATGTATATTGTAACCGGTACCACTCTGCTTCTAGTTAGGTATAGATAAGATAAGGCGTTGTGCTTATGTACATTGTACATAATCGGCTTTGTATTTGGTTGTTTTTGTTCCGATTGTTGTTTTTGGCAATGATTTTCGCTTTTCCTATTTTGTGTAAGGATTATACCAACAACTCGATTTTGCTACAAAACCGTTGTTTGCATTTCTATGAAATTTCTTGTTGCTTGGGTGCTTAGGCAAAGGTTCTATTACAGCTATTGAACCCAAAGCTTTACATCTGCGTACAATATTTATATATAAATTAAGAAATTATTTAAATTGTATGATCTTAATTTTTCTTGTTTTTAAATATATTTTTTAAATTTTTATTTTTTTTATTTATTTATTTATTTTTTTTTTTTTTTGAAATAAAGAGTAGTATGAATTTGTTATGCAAGGTTTTTTTCGAACATTTTTTTCATGGTGTAGTCGCATATATCCAATACAATATATACATTGCTTGCTATGTAATAACTATGCATATATTGTATATATATGTATATAGATATACACATATGCTGTTTATGTCTATGTGAGTAATTAATTAGCATTTGTTTGTCGTGTGGTTCTGCAGGAGTTTGTAATACGCTTTGGAAAAAATTGTCCATTAATTGCAAAAAATGTTTTCATTAAAAAAGGGTTCTACACATGGCATTATGTTTGGGCCCGCAGGCGCCATATTATCGCGTGCATATTAAACGACGATGTGATTATATAATAATTTTATAAATACATATATATATGCTTTTGTCATAATATATATATATATCTAGCATTTACTGCATTACTTATGTCCGGGCTCAATAATTTCAACGGTCACGCTCTCGGCCACTGGATTTGTGGTTATGTTCGTTATCAGCGACTCCTCCTGAGGTGACTGCAGCTGCGAGTGATGCTGGCGATGCGAGGAGCCGTGCCGCTCATGATGTCCGCCGCCGGACACTTTGCCGGGCGCCACCGAATTGCTGCGGTTCGAACGTACCGAAACGGCTGACGCATTGCTGGCGCTGCCATGAGATTCCGAATGGGAGCCTGTGGGGGGAGCACGTAACGAATGTTTATTACATTTTTCAACTTAATACACAGAGCATGTGGTACGCATAAACGGATAGAGCTCAGCAACAACAATAACAACATTAACGGCAACAACAACGAGCTAAGCGATAACAAGGCTGGCATTCAGTTAACTCAAGTGGAGCCTGTTGACAGGATTACGTGAGTCAGCCGAGGAAATAGAAATGCATTCGAGCGAGCACTAGACTACACAGAAGCACGCTGGCCTACTTATGCACTCTACATAATAATGTGAGAATTTTTATGGCAAATAAATAGTAATGAGAAAAGTTATCTTCGGATTGCCGCAGATGACATACACTTGCAGAGGCGAATCGGACGGGTAACTGCTTAGAAATAGAGTTAATTGTATGATGAGGAATTTCCATTATATTTTCATACCATATAGAATTGTTTAGGGATAGATAATGTATAGTAATATGTCAAGGATTCGAGATTTAACAAAAGAAAGTAAACAAAGTTAACTACAACTACGAAACGGACTTTAGCAGCAGTCTTCTGGCTCATATAGCCCCTATTAAACATAAATTACTGTAGATTAATCTATCGACTCTACAAATGAACTTTAATCACATCTAGATTTATACCATATACCATTATATATTGATTAATTACAACGTCCTCTGCAAGCATAAAATTTATTTAATAGTTTTTTAGGCTTAGGCGAAAGCTGGCTAATTCATATAACTAGTTGGCCAAGCATGCTCAAAACGGAAATGGCGTGCATTAGAGACGGGAAACAGAAAGCGGAAACGGAAGTAGAAATAGAAGTCGAAATGAAACTGAAATGAAAATGAAAACAAAATACAGACGCTGCTAGGCTCTATACGATATGCAAATAATGTCATGTATATGGCAGAAGTAGATGGGTTCCGGTAGTGTTTCGTATGACAGTTTCGTATGATCAGTTAGATGTGTCGTTAGTGTACGAAGACTAAATAACTAAATCCGTAAATTTTAACATGAACTTGAACTTGAAGTTAAGCTTTAACTAGAATCTTAACATTAAGTGTGTGTGTGGTAGTTCTTCTGTTTTGTTATAGTCTAGAGAGAGTGTTTGGTGTCTTGGAGAGTGTCTGGTGGAACACATACATTGGGGCTAGTACAATATTTGTTACAGTTGGGAGCAGTTACTTAGCTTAGAGGTTAACGGCAACTCTCACTACGACTTAGCTTTAATGTTAGATTCTTACAACAGTTTGGTACGACAACAATACAGACAGCAACTACAATATACAGGACACTGGGCATAACACAGCTAAGGAACACATTCAACGAAACTGAGGCGACTGCATACCTCGTGGAACCGATTCGGGAACTGGAACTGGAACTGGTACTGGTACTGGTACTGACATACTGATATGGCTGCATTTCATTTGATATATGTTGTATGTATGGCCTATGACTAAAACTTATTGGCATCCGGATTGGCAGTCATGCCGCAGGCAGGTGCCGTGCCCGGCGACGACACATATGTGGTCGTAACGATGATGCTTGACGCTGGCGTCGGCGTCGGCGTCTGCGTCGCTGGGACAGTGGCTGTAGCTGAAGCTGCGGCTGTAGCTGAGGCTGTGGCTGTGGCTGTGGCTGTGGCTGTGGCTGGGGCAGCATACGTTGTCGCCGCTGATGTGGTGGTTGGCACGTAGGGCAAAAAATGGCTATGGACAACATTGTACTGGCTGGCGGCGCTCGGATGCTCCAGCAGACGGGAACAGTTGGAAACATCGCTGACACGGGAGTCGCTGGAGCGCGTGTTGCTCTTCGAGCGTATCATGCGACCTTTTACAGCGATTTGTTCGTGCGTACGTTTGTTTGTGTGTGGTTGCGTGTATATGTGGGTATGCATGTGAATGTGTTTGTTTGTATATGTATGTCAGTTGGTGTGGCAGAAGAGAGAGCAGGCGGCGAGCAAAGAAATTGTTTTATTGTTTGGCATCGCGACACAAAATTTAAATAACAACAATAAAGTTAAGCACTGAGAACAAAGGTAATTGGCAGCGGCTGCCTTTAGATAGCAATAGCGAGGCAACAACAATCAAGCTGCGAAACTTTACGGTTCTTAGAGCGTCAATCAATTTGATTGAGCCCCAAAGTAGTCAAACCGCACACTTGAACTTGTCGCAATTTTGTTTGGCACTGATTACGCTACGTTTCCACAGAGAAATTCATTCAAAATGCGATCCACTCAATTGGGTAAGACTCGATGGCTTTTTGGCTGATGAGTAAGCCCAAAGCTTTTTATATGAAAAGAAAACACGTTTGCTTTCTCTTTATATAACTACTTCAGTTGTCAAACAAATGCGCCGAGAGTTGTTCTATTTGAGTGTTTCATTTAACTCACTTTGTTCTCAACATATTTTCTGTTTTCATTTCATGTTTATTAAAGAAGCATACTTATCATAGAATAATGTCTATTATTTTCTCATTTAAAAACTCTAAAAATATTCTTGAATCAAAATATTCTTAGCATTTCATGAAATTATATTATGTAAACCAATTGGAATTTTGTAAACCAAAAAAATATTCTTTATTAATTTGAAACTTATCGAATTAAGATGCAAAATATAATATCTTTTATCTTCTAAAAAAGTTTTATTCAAATAAATAATTTTCAATTGTAATTTTTAAGATTTTTGTCTTAAGAAATCAAATTGTAAATAATATAAATTATATATGTCCTCATGGAAATTAGCATAAAAATCTTTTCTTTATTAGAGAGTCTTTGATTAATCAAAGTCTAAAGTATTTCCAAATTATTTTTGAATTATAGCAATAAATATTTATTAAATTCTGCCACTTGTCTTATTTCCGCTCAATATCTACCTTCCTATATATGATATCTTTATAAATGATTTCAAATCGCAAAGTCAACTAACTCAAGTTCAATTAGGATTATTGCCTTATAGATGAATTCGCAATGGTTTGTGGCTATAAATACATGCATTACATTTATTTACGTTTTATTTATAAATTATCAAATGTCAATCAAGAAAAGTGTTTAAGTACAGTCTTAAGATATCATTAAGGAACATTTTGCTTGCTTTTTTGCTATTAATATATATATTATATATTTTTTTTTTTGCTAAGTGCTTAACTTTTGCACACTCACGCAAAGGGATATTTCTGCTGTGATTTGTTTGGTTAGTTGTTGGGTTTTTCTTTTCTTTATTTTATTTCTTTTTTTTGGCGACTGACTGGCTGACTGATTGGTTGACTGATTGATTGATTGATTGATTGATTGCATTTATTCTTGCTGTGTGCAGAAAGTTCTGCAAGTTCTCAAACGGAAGAGCACAAATCAAACAAAAACGATTCAACAACAACAAAAACAACACACACAAACTAAATGAAGAAACCAAAGCCAAAATGCGCACTGGTTAAGTACTGGTTAAAAGAAGAATGGTGCCATCAATAGAAGCCGTAATTATGGAATACAAACCTGTCTTACCTAGCGACGGGTTGGGCGAGTGCGGGCGCAACGAGGCCATGCTCGGCTGCCGGGATGGAGCGCGCACCGACATGCGAGAGCCCCGCCTGTCCTGGCCATGGAGCAGCTTGTTGTCCCGCAGCAGGGAGACGTTCATCAGGCGCGGATTCGGCGTATTGAATATGGTCCGGTTCTCATGCCAGCGCGCCCTATAGCAAATTCATAAGGTTGAGTTAGTTGAGTGAAGCAGGAGAAATTGTGGATTGGGACATGTGCGAAAGCTGGGCGTGGCTCGATTGAACTAAAGTTAGCTCTATTTGCGTGTGTGTGGGTGCGCGTGTGTGTGTGTGGGTGCGCGTGTGTGTGTGTGTGTGGCACATTGACGTTGCTCTTGGCCACCCTTAATGCCAATTAATGCAAAAATTTTGTTCATCTAAGTGAAATTAATTGCTGATCAAATTATGTATCATTTGGCCGGTGGCCAGGGCAACGTCACAGGGTCAAGACCCAAATTGAGTTGAGTCGCATTGGGTACAGTCCTAATGAGGCTGACATCGCCCACCCATTGGCCCAATTAGATTATGTTTGTTGCTTGTGTTAAATGTTTGCATTGCAATTTACTCACTGGCTAAATAATCGCAGGACGACACAAATAATAATAAACATCAATGCCATTCCTACCAGCACGCCAATCATGGCCGGATCAATGTATGTCTCGGGTCCTCGCTTGTCCTGCCGTCCTGCAAAGAAGCACAACCGACAATGATATTAGTCTTGCGTCCTGGCTAAAACTGAATTCGCTATGTCACACAGACCTTTGCACTCAACGGAGCCATCCTTGCCCCAGATGGGCAACATCTCGAAGCGGCATATGCAGCGTCCATCACGGCACTCCGTCTGAAAGTAAATCGCCTCGCATTGCTCGTTGAAGAAACAGGACTCGTTGATGGCAGCCGCTGCAAGTGGAGTAGAGAGAGTGAAGCCTTGTAGCACAGCTGTCTGTGGCCATGATTCATTTCAGTTAACCACGCACACATACACACACACATAGATGCGATGTACAAACATAGCATATAAATATATTTGCTCTATTGTTCCACAGCTTGTTTAGAACTCTGCTTTATGGCTGGCTCGGAACGGAACAGCTGGACTCTGGACTGAGTAAATTCTCAGTGGCGTCAGTTTGATGACTGCCAGACAAATATTTTTATAGCCCACTAGAGGGAGTGGTCGGTAGTCGGTAGTCGGAGCACCCTCCACCTGTCTGACTTTTTATACGGCCATTGAAAATGTATTTGAATAATTTTAGCATGTGTGTAAATGCATAAACCGTGTCTGGGAATGTTTGAGGTCTGCACCAGGTCCTTGTAGCATATTTATAGCGGATGAACTAGGAAATGTTTACAAATAAACTCTATTTCCTCAACTAGAGAGCCGAAGAGGTGCTCTAGCATGGTTTTTACTAGGAATTTTGTTTTACATGGACATAAAATAGGAATAGAATAATACAGAAATAATTATGATAACAAATAATGATAATGATGATGATGATGACAATGATATTGTTAATGATAATGATAAAAGTATGCCAACTCTAATTAATAATGAATATCATATATATAATAACAATGTCAGAGCATATGCTAATGACAATGGCAATGATAATGATAATGAAAATGAAAATGACAAAGGAAGAGTAATATTGACAATCCAAACACTAATGACATTCATGATATATAATGACATTTGCAATAACAATAACAATGACAATGACAATGATAATGATAATGATAATGATAATAATAATGATAATGATAATTAGAATGGCAATAGCAAAGGAAATGCCAACGCCGGGGGGAAGGATAATGCTGACAGTGGCAATGATAATGAGAGCAATAATAATAATAATGAACTGTGATGCATTTCATCAGGTTAATATCTAAGCATGTTAACTCTATATATTCCTTATTGTGATTTCACAATGCTATCCGCAATTTCATTGGCGCGCCACCGTTCGACTCGATGACTCATTAGCCAGGCCTTAAATGTGTCAGTCAGAAATGCGAGCAATAATCGCACAAATTGATTTGAATTTATGGCTTTTAATGTGTTTACGTCCAGGGAACGTATACTATAATTATATCAGAGATGAGCAAAGTTCCCCAGGTTCATTATATGGCAGCGCGCTGCCAAGTTTTCTGTTTTTAATTTTCAATATTCAGCAGTTAGTAATCAACGTAAGGCTTTGGGGGATTTGTTTCGCTAGCTGGGCGATTCTTTTAATGAAAACTTGGCAGACTGACAAGCAAGGCCGGGCGCAACTGGCACAGCGAAGCAAGGGACATCACCCTTCACCCTCCATCCTTCCACCCACCGTCATTCGTCTTTCGCTTTGCGCTCTTCTTCGCTTACCCTTGCCACATTTGTCAATGTGATTGGTGACCTGCAGATCCTCGGTGCACTGGCAGGACTTCTTCTTGGGATCGCATATGGAGCCGGGAAAACCGCATTCCAATGTATTCTCGCACTTGTCACCAAACTTTTTCTGGCCACGGCTGGCATAATCTGTGAATATTCCAATATAAGCATATATATATATGTATATGTGTATGCATGTGTATGGGTTAGGGGCAGGCATGAGAACGGCAATCTTAACACATGTTTCTCGTCAAATCCCTAGCGACAAATTTATAATGAAACCGCAACAAACTTTCAATCCAAACAAATAAAATAAAAGAAGCACTCAAAGTCCGCTGAAAATGTGAAAAGTATTTGAATCCCGAGCGGCTTAGTGGCAGATTAAAATGTAAATTCATGTATAAATCTCAGAGCCAACGACTGTCAGTCAGCCAGCTAGGATATGTATATATGTATATGGACATACATACATACATATATACCACCAGCGTACACCTGAGCACGGCAGTGTGCCGAAATGTTTTTTTGGTTTCTGGCTACGCACTCAAGGGGCCGGAGTGCGGCTCAAGTGTAGGCACTTCAGCCTGTGCATGCCACATGCCACATGCCACTTGTCGGATGAGCATGAGGGGCGTATTCTTCATTAACTTTGAATGAAATGAAAACACAAACACACACACATACACGCCAGCAGCATGTAAAGTGAGTTGAGTTCTTCTCACATCTTAATTAAGCACTTGGGAGCAACTTTCGGCCGGAACTCGCGTCCAACAATATGAGGAAAAAATCTCAACGGCAACGAGGGGTTAAGCGCCAGCGCCAGCGTCAGCGTCAGCGTTAATGTTGCGGCATATGCCAAACGCGCACACCGTTTGCTCCACTAATTTGGTTGTTGATATCCAGCCATAATTACCCAGTATAACAGTATATACTCTGTTGCCTACGATGCTGCTGATGAGGCTGGTGGCGATGCTGAGGCCTAGCCCGGCGATAGCAGGCAACGGGAAAAAGGAAAAGGATGTGCGCCGACCTCGCATTTAAGCCAACGGAAGCGCAAAAGACAAAACAAAATGGCTGCGCCTTCGTAAGGTTGCGCCATTTTTATGCGGTAAATATGTGTGTGTTAGTGTGTGTGTTAGTGTGTGTGTGTGTGTGTGTGTGTGTGCTCATGCTTGGGCTGTGCATGCCTATTTGCCTGCGGTTTATTTTTAAATGCAGCGACTGCTATGAATAGCGCCCGGCCATGTGCAGCTAAAAAAGCAATGCTACCGCTACCACCGCCCCTACCGCTGCCCCTACCGCTGCTACTGCTGCTGCTGGTTCGGTTTTTGTGGCAAGCAGCCTTGCTGCAAGGCGAGGCAAATTTGCTGCTAGCACTGACAAAGTGTGCACTGACTAGCACACAGCCAAGCACCGCAACGCTTTTAATACCCTGCTCAAAGGGAGCTTACCAGACAAGACAGTTTTGTTTACCAAACGGCGTGCTGCTGCTGCTCGGGGCACGTTTCTTGGACTCATTTCTCACATAAGGACACCCTAGGCAGCCCCTACCCAAAGCAAAAACCTCATGTTCATAAGTGATTGCCAGTGTCGAAGCGCTGATGGTCAGTCATTTGGCATTTTCGCACAAAAGTCTGCGGATGCCCGATGCCCCCGGACGGCTGGCATTTATAATTAGAAACTTTTGCTTATTTCAAAAATGTTCTCACTCTCTGCCTCATCCTCTTTCTCTCCATCTCACTCCCCCCATCTCACTCTGTCTCTCGCCCTTTGGCATATAGAAGAAAAGCAATCTGCAGGGCAAACCTTTTTGCAGTCGGCGCAACAACAAAAAACCTCATCCAACCGAGATAGAAATGGAAATACTTTTTGTGCAAGTGACTCACACAGATAAAAAACCAGAGATGACAGCGTGTGGATTATAATAACAATAGATTTTGAGCCTGCCACTGAAGTGGGTGGGGTGTGTCAAGGGATATACAATAAAAGCAAAGGTCGGATTTAGATTAATTGAGCAAGTTCAACTCTATGAAATATCATTGTCGGCAGAAATTTGCACAAAATATTTGTCAATTGACAATTGTAAAGAGGATTTCCTTTGGTAGGAGGTAAGAAATAGAAATAAGGGGAGGTAGCAGGCCTCGATTGGAGTGGCATTCTGAGCTTCGACAAGCTTTTTAGTGTAGTTGATATATGGATATACTATTTAATATACTTAAATTACTGGATAGGTATTGAAAACTAAGAGCTGCTGATTTCCGAATATATTCTTTTAGTTTTAACTGAGAAAAACCTCAAAAAAATATCGAAATCCTCAGAATAAATATGAAAGAACAGTAGTTTTAATGGACGAAATTCCCAACATAACATCAAAATGATGTTATATGTATATATCACATATACTATATCCGATAAGCGGAAACTGGATATATAGATATGCCATCTTATCAGTGAAAACCCTTTATATAGATTGAATGAATCCAGACATTGTCCTACTACTAGTACTGAAAAGGGTTTGAACAGTTTCGCCAAACAAACAGAACTGAAAACTAAATGATACTCGATAGAACATCGCTAATATACTATTTGAATTCTATCAATTTTAGACTTATCAATACCGGACTCAATCAATTTTGGACTCATCCACTCAATTTTCGTTTGAAATTCGCAATTTGCATGCAAGTGCACTCAACACGTACCACGACCCAAAGCAGATGCTTCTAGGCACGGCACGCAATCACCTCCAGTGGCTCTGCGAAACGATAGGCACACACACACACACAGACACGTGAACATGGCTAAACAAGTAGTGTAACTATTTTTATGCTTGTAGACATGCGCTGGGTCGTGTCCCGTGTTGATTATGCAACAATGGAACGTGTGCAGCATGATGACGTCATTGTGGAGCATATTTGATTACGGCTTTGCCGCAAATGATATTTGCATGCATTGCGATAACGCCTGACCTGGCCCCTACGTATATGTATATGTATATGTATATGGCTGGGCAGCCAGCATGTGGTGTTGGCTTACCAAACTCGGGCGTTGTCGTCTCGGGTCCCACGCTGAAGCTATTAACGGCAAAGAAATTGTCACCGTCATCGGCCAGCGCCAGCGGCAATGGCGGCAGCAACAGCAGCGCCAAAACGGAAATCAGGCGCAGGACGTTGTTTGCGCTGTGGCACCCCATCCTAACCATGCGCTGGCCGCCACCGATCCAAGGCGCCATTAGCATTAACGAGTGCTCCACACGCATTTTTAGGGTGGCGGCAGTGGTTAGTAATGCTGCTCCTGCTGCTCCTGCTACTCCTGCCGTTGCTGCTGTCGCGCCCAAGTTGCTTAAGTGCAAGTTGACTTGCTTTGTTGTTGTTGCTGTTGTTGTTGTGCTTGGCGCCTGGGTGGGCGACAAGTGTTGAGCTTGTTGCTCCCAGCGACAACTGTTGCTGTTGTTGTTGTTGTTGTTGCTCTGATTGTTGTTACTGCTGTAGTTGTTGTTAACGTGCTTAGCTGTTGCTGGCGCTACAACTGCGACTGCGACTGTTGCTGCTGCTACTGCTACTGCTGCTGCTGCTGCTGTTGCTGCTGTTGCTGCTATTGCTGCTGCTGCTGCTTCGTCGTCTTCGTCAGCGCATTGCTGTTGCTGTAGCTCACATTTTACGCGCGTCTCGCGCCGATACTTGGCAACACCAATAAAGCGGCTCTGCAACGTGGCAGCACCGTGACGGGGCTCTAAAGCCCCATCTAATCTCATATTATTCGATCGTCGTCGTGCTCCTCATCCATGCTGCCCCCAAGTGATTGAATTTGAGCGCTCCTTGCTGCTCCGTGCGCTGCTTCACATGGAATGGCCCAGCTGCAATCGAGCGGAATCAAGAAATAAAAATCATTTTATGCTTTTTATCCATTGTCTGAATGAGGTGCAGGAGAGGTTTATTGGGATTGTGTATATATGTGTGAAAGTATTGAGCGTTCTATTGGAATATGTATATACATATGTGATACAAAAACTTATCAAGAAATATATCTAAGTAGTACATATAGCATCTGCTAGTACTTGAGCATTGATTAAAGTCCATTTGATGACTAAGACTTTAACTGATGGAGCTATAAACTTAGTTCTTTAGTTTTACGAGCTTTCATCAAGTCTACATAGACCTTGAATATTTCATTTTCCTGCTAGTTGCTGCCATTCCTTACACATTTCAATTTGCTAGTCGGGCACTCCCGCCGACATCTGTCTCCAGCTGCTTCCCTCTCTCTCTCTCCCTCTCCCACACTTACACACTTTCGTTAACTTAGTTTTCTTTCGCTTTTGTTTTGATTTCAGCTTGGAGTTCACAAAAGAAGAAGCAAAGCAAAAAGCAAGGCTAATCACTTAACTGCGTGTGAAATTACAAACCGACGTTGAAACAATTTCCGAAAGTGCCAGCAAATGGCCAGCTCAATGAAATTGAAACCAGCTACCAGCCACCAGCCAGCAGGCACCTGCCCAAACTGCCAATTCGGGCGGAGTTCGCCATTGCCGCAGGACACGAAATTAAATTGACTGACAGTAAATTGGGGAATCATTTGAGAGGTGCCACACAGCGGTGACCTGGCAGCAGCAGCAGCAGGACACTGCTAATTGGATTAAGGTCACACACACACACACACAAACATCTGGCATTACATATGCTCGCGTCCAGCTCAGTGTCTCTGCTCATAATTGTTTTAGGCCATGTTTTTAGCTTTTCGTTGTGTTGTTGGCTTTAAATGCATTTTAATTAAATTTTCGTTTCAATTATTCGATTTAATTGCTAGGCGGCAGTCCAGAGTGACTGGCTGTCCGCCTGAACATGATTCGGGCGATTTATGGCGTCGCGTTGTTTTCACAGAGCCCCCGACTCCCCCCCTGTCAAACCATAAATAAATCATGAATTTGAACATGCAACACGCATCTGGCTCGAATGTCCGTTGTCCGCTGCGATTATATGCTATGAATGTTGCAACATTTCTGCATGCCACATGCAACTGTGTGTTTGGGTGCATGTCCACTCAACATGTAGCTGTCCGAAATGAGGCGAAGAGCAGGCGACATTTGTCTGACAGTTGACGAGCATAAAGTGAGCCCAGAAAAGCGCTCGACTACATCATGCAAAGTCCCTGGCAATGCAGCACTAAGTCTTAGATTACTACATGACAATTATATACCTCATATCATTTATATGCTTCGAAAATCGATAAATATCGATTTTTACCAAATATTTGCAGAGGCCCAGTTAAAAGTGCATTGTCTACCCCAAGCTTCGGTGGGTGAGCACTTAAAGCCCATTTCTGCCCAAAATATTTGCTCGCATTAACTCTTCGCACATTTTGCATTACGAAATAAAGCCCTCTTGTCAAACTGGGAGCCCAAAGGGCTTTGAACCTCTGTCAGAATGGCTTTGTGCAACGCTTTTAATACAAATGTTGGCCGCCCGCATTCGGCTCTAAATTCCTAGCTAAACAGTGTAAATCCGCAACTAATTTATGCGACAGCCGCATCACATATAACGCATTTACGGCCTGCCGCGGCGGAGATGAGGCGGCATGGGCACCCACACATGGGAACTCATAAAACGCGACTCACGCAACCGAAAATGATGAGCCGGAAACGTGTTGCATGTTTGTGTACAAATTGTTTTCGGGTTTTCCATAAATTTATGTGACGACATTAAAGGCGAGCGTAATAAATAAATGTCAAGCGCGGCGTATACGCAATATTAATAATATTAGCCCCTGCAATAGGTCCAACGCTGATGAGACAATCGCTTGACGCATGAAAAGCATCCAGAGACAGCCAGCGCACAGCGAACGGAAATTACAACAGTAATAACACCGGATATTTAGACAAGGATATGGGTTTTGTCATACAGCCACGTGGCGTATGCGCAATGTGTACAAAGCGAACGGACAGAAGGAGAGAAATGTGGAATGAATGCTGCCCAAATTGTTGTCTGCCTTTGGGTACGAAATACCGTTCTAATTTTTTAATGCCAATTAAGACGGCCGGAGCATAAATGGCAGCACCTGCGAGCCAGGCCCAAACGTAATGCGGCAATGCGATCCAATAAATACTTATGGTCGGGCTATTGTTTTAGCATAAGCTCCAGCCAAGGCCACAGCCGAGTGGCCAATGGTGCCGAGCCATGCGTGCTTTCATCTTGGATATATATATAGACGTATACATATATATAATTATATATATGTGTGCGTGTGTGTGGGCATATAAAAATAAAACCCACATACCCATCCGAAGAGGCCAATTCAGAAATTCGTGCAATAAATTCTACAAACAATAGCGAAAGGCCCCACACTCGAGCAGCTGTGTGTGCACACATGTGAGACTGTATGTGTGTGTGTGTGTGCACACAAGCACAAGCAGTAGTTGCCTACAGGGCAGCAACAACAGTGCACTCGCATAGATAAACAATGAAATCCAAGCTAAGCGGCAGAATAAAAGACGCTGCACAGTGGTTCAGGAAGTGAACATGAAAGTATCCATTCAAGGACTCAGCAATGGGCGAGGATTTCATTAATCAATATAAGATAAACTGGCAGTACAAATTTTTTATTGTTAAGCATATAGATCTAGCAAATCAAGTTTGCGGGGTTCCAGAATCATGAAAATTCTGTTCATATTCACATACACACATATATATATTTATATAAGTATTTATGCATCGTAGTTATATGCACATGCCTCCGCAGTAAAGATGCTATTTTATGTATGTTATCCGAAAGTACTCTCTAGAGACATAATCACACCATTCAAATTTGATGCTAGTTTTATCTGATCAAGTGCCACAGTGGGCAGCAGGAAACGCACTTTGGCCGAATGCCAGAACCACCACACTCACACATGCAGCGCTTGTGTTAGTCCTATATTTTATTGATTGCTGATGTAAGTAATCTAGGCGCAGAATCTAGACTAACTAACACCAAAGACAAAACGTTTTGCCTAGCGAGCAGAACGCACCAGTTCATTCGCATATCTTAAGGACCTCCTCATTTAGGCAATACAATGGCCACCCAGTTCTTTCAAGTATGCGTGTGTGTGTGTGTGTGTGTGTGTCTTGACTGGCAGCCAAACAATGTGCACAAGATTTATACGCTGTGGAACAAATTGCTTGGCATTAGCCACTGGAAATGCGTCCCACGGAATGCAATAGACATGGCGCCAAATGGTGATGGATGCCCAGCGCTTGGCCCCCAAATGCAGCGCGGGCCGGCCAGCAGGCGCAGTCGATACAAATTATGGCCCCACTGGGGGCAGCCCCATTGCCAATAAGCCCATTAAATATGTATGCAAATTATCTCATAGAGATAAGTTTCTGACAGCACCAGAAATTTGGAGGCGACGCCATCGAGGTCGTCGCACTGAATGGATTCTAATGAATCTGAATGAATACGAACGTTGCCATGGACAAAGTTCAATTCGAAGAAAAAGCATTCAGCAAACTGTTGAATTGACAATTTGTATGCTCGTTCCATTAAAACGAACAAAAACTTTGGCAATTTTACTGGGAATTCAAAACGAATTGAGTTTGAGATAGATTTGGATATCGAGCGCTATGAACGCTTGCTTGAACTTTTGATGGCTTTCGGTCGTTAAACATGCGGCCTAAATGCCAAGTAATTTCAACTAATACTCATATATAATTGCAGCCCATATATATTATCGTATGCAATTATTAGACACTATCTGCTCTTCACATCCAACTGCAATTAATTTCATTTCGCTAATGATATCGCACACTAAAGTCCTAACTGCAATTAGAGCACGGGCGTTAGCTTTTAGTTTTATATTAACGAGTGCCATGAATATTTTATGTGGCAATAACTATGGTTGAATTATTTAATGAACACATAATAATTTATATAAACGTATTTGCATATCAAAATAAATCTATAAACATGAGCTTTAATAGTTGAACAATATCCACTTTAATTATTAATTATTAATTACTATTTCATAAACAAATTTAATTTTATAGCTTGTTCTATAGGTTGTTGTTGTAACTCTGGCTGCAACAGTTATTCAGAATTGATTTTTAATGCGCTATTCTTATTGTCTACATATTTTCTACAAATATTTGCAGTAATGAAATAAGAACTCTAGTACTTGAATAATATAGAAAATATTCCACATTATTAAATCTGCCAGAATAGTTTTAAAAATCTGTAATTTATTTTGCAGCACCTCTCAAAATATTAGTTTATTCCGAATTCCATTTTGCCTAATTGCAGGTACAATGACTATGAACTCTATATTAGTATAATATCTAGTTCAATATCAAGTATACGACACCGAAGCTCAGCGCATGTGTTGAATCAATATCCTAATTGTTCAATTACATAAATACCTAGTATACTATACGTCCATTTCTGATTTCATCTGTTGCATTCATCGTTACTTCGGCGAGCTGAAATAGCTAGGAATTCAAGCTGCTTATCGCCATTTTTCCACTCACAATGCCGGCCACACGAATATGACTAAGCCTTGATCGTGTATCGCGACGTGAGCTCTGATTCATTTGCATTGAATTACATTTTGGAATTAACCAACACAGCACCTTGGTCTATTTATTTACTTACTCCTTCGCAGTGAATGGGTTTTTTGTGTTGTGGCTAATTCACATAGCAATACAAAGGCCAACAACAAATGTGCATACATATGTATGTACGTATGTCTCTATATTAAAAGGCAATTATATATCGCATGTTCTTAATAGGACTTCCCCCAAGGCAGCGTTCAGCTGTGCCTACGATGAATCCATTTAGATTCGCATTTCGTGTTGCTTGACTGCTGAAAATTGGGGCGGCAGCAACAGTAGGGATATTTGGGCTTAGAAAGTTGCTAAGTGGAAATGCGAGGCATGCAATTAGCATGCTATATATAATGAATTATGATTGTTATACAAAACAATATCGCTGAGGTTATGTGGGCCACCTGTATGGGTAGGGGGGGGGTTATTTGCCACTGCTCCAGCGACTTGCCACAATTTGTGTCGTGAGCGGGTCCAATGTTGCGCTTTGTAAACTTTTCGGCAACCGTTGCCACGTGAAGGGCAATAAATAAAATGGCGAAAAAATGCGAATAAACAATAAAGTATTGCTGGCCTGGCATTGTCGCTGCCGTTGCCGTTGCCTTTGCCTTTGTCGTTGGCCCCCCACTCCGCCTGGCCAACTCAGCGAGCAAACAAACAAACAAACAGAAAGCAACAAACTGGCGACAATAACAACAAAAGCAGCTCAAGCGGATATGGCGTGAGTTCTACACGTTGTAGGCGTCGCTACAGCTAAGGGCTTCGGTTTGATTTTTTCCTCTTTGTGTATACCCTGTACGCACTACTACTGTGTAGGCAGGGTATGCTAGCCTGTTGCCTATATATGTTGCTGTAAATGCAATCAGATATAGTTAATTTGACAGATGAATATAATTTTTCTTGCAGACAAATATCATGAACACCTATCACTGTTACGCAGGTTACGCAGTTCTGTTAGTTTAATATTAAATAACAGCTTCATTTTTTCCATTAAAAGTTCCATACTTACGTAACAACACTGTTAAAAGACACGTAACGTAACGAGAGCGTTAACAGATCACTGTCAAGTTAACAGATCCCTTTACATAACATGATATTCAGCTGAGCTTGCCATCTCTACATTGTTAACACTGCCATACCTAGCTTTAACAGTCCTGTGGCAGAAAACTAACTTAAGTAGATGTCTCACTCTAGCGCATTAAATCAAATGAAGAGATCAATATTGAACTGTGATGAGACAAAAGAATAATAAGCTTTATTCGATATACAGAAAACAAATAAAGCAAAACTCTGTGCATTTTTCTCGCACAGCTTGGAAGTCATATATAAAACGAATTCATCCTATTTGTGGATATCTTTTTAAATTTGATTATAATACTAAATACTTGCTTTTTGAAACTACAGCTAATGAATGTTTTCAACAGTCATAACTCTGAGTTCATTCAGTAACTCCAAGTCCATTACTGCCTGCCCGTCTAGCCCCCACTCCCTGCATAATTTGGTTTTTCTATTTTTCAGCCTGGTGCACAGTAACAACGCAGCACACAAAAAGATTTGGTTTGGGGCGCCACCGAACAAAAGCCAAAACCAAAGCAAAGAAATTCCACATCACGAAACATAGCGTGGCAAGCAGCGGTTCCTATGGTTGGCTGGTTACGCGCGCCAAGCGTCGCCATTTTGCAGGCCCCATTGAAAAGTATCCATGTATCCAAGCTGACTCCAATTAGCCGTCGTTAAAAACGGCTCTCGAATGTGCGGAAAACTCCCAAAGATCTGCTGAATTGACAAAGAAGCCCAGAAAACAAAAGCTAAAAAGCAAAAGCAGAGCATATGCATGTCCATTGCCTAGCCGGCTTTATTTATTTCACTGTTGGTGTCGCCTCCGGCGCTGTTGAGCATTTCCGTTTCCGGCGTGCAACTGGGCAGCGGATGCTCAACGGATGCGCCACGGTTCCACATTTGATTGGTAAAATGGCATTCAATGTGCAACATTTAACATTTAACCTTTCGCCTGTCACACGCTGCATAAATAAGCCCATAACGGGCTCTGACTTGACATTACGCATACGCCCCGCTGTGCTGCAGTCGCATGGAATTTCAATTTATTACTTATGTCAATTTGTGGCGCCCAGAAATTGAGTTGCAAATACTATATACCAAAAAAAAAAAGAAGCAGATTATCGGTATTTGATGTGTGTGTGTGTGTGTGTGTCTGACTAGTGGCAAATGGAAACACTTGTATGCTACGCGTGTCTGGCTGTCAGGCTTGACAGGCCATTTAACTTCATTTTAAAAATTTGACACTTGTGACAAGAAGAAACGATGTCTACATGCATAAATAGTCAACTTTTGCTTGGCATTTGATTAGGCCTTACGATATCTAGCATGCGCTTTATACGGTTCTTTTTTTATTGGCAAAATGTAAGCATAATCGACAACGGAATTTGGCAAAGCGAATGGGATCCAAGCTCTTGGCAAGGGAGTTGAGCTATTGGGAATGAAATTGAGAAAAATTGCTGAGCTTTTGTCAGTCAAAGTTTTCGTTTGACTCTTTTTTTTAGCTCAAAGTCAAGTGGGTGAATGTTATTATTATAATGAATTCATGTTGACTTGATATGGTCAAGTTTTATCTACGCGAATCACAAGTTATCCCAAGGGGAATTACCAGTTGCATGGCCTTGAGCAAATTGACTATTGTCAGTGCTTTGAAGCTGGAACAAAGCTGTCTTAGAGGAAAATCTTTTGGATTGACTTTTGGTAAATTTAAGAGTTATTATCTAATTGAAATCAGGTTTGCCCTTAATTTGCATAAATTTTTTTCTTCACTCGAGCGGTGTGTTGCTTTGTAAATCTTGTGGAAATCGTAATAATAATTTTTGTCTTAATATTCCTTGTCTACCCACGATATAAAAGCATACTCTAGACCCAATAACTTGTCTGTTTTGTTGCCAAATTCAAGATAAATGTAGCTTAGACTACTTAACAATTCAGAAACACTCCATATCAATGTTAGTTAATGTTTAGCTGAGAAGTTAAATGAGCTAAGGATACCAACAAAATAGATTTAAATATTTCCATAATCAAACGAGTAACTTCGCTCGGTTTAATCTCCAAAGAAAATAATCAGTTTGCATAGCCCGAACCAATTGAAAGTGTAAAATCTGGGTTATTGTTGTATAATATCATTTTTAAATGCAAAACTGAATACAATTGTCATACACAAACAAGCACTCGCTTATTATTATTGTCAAGGCAACGCTTGCCTTTAATATTGAATTATACACTTGATGTAAATAATAAAGTTGTCTATATGTTTTACAGCCCATTGAACGGCAAGATAAGTTGTGTGAAACAATTGAAATCGAAGCACGTGTCACATCGATGCATTGAGACATGTTTATAGACGCATATCTAGTGTGGGCCGGGCATGCTGGGCCGATGAAGCCAGCTGGATTGATGTTGGGAATTAATGTGGCTTTAGATAACTGCTTGGGCACGTCGTTTGTCATGTGGCCGAATGGCAGTGCTTGTGGTCGAGAGTACTGTAAATCCGTTTCGGGCTCCGGCCATGTTGTGGGGCAATTTAAACTCAATTTACCCATAAAGAAACTGAATCCATGAAACTTGCTCGCTCGCTCGCTTCGCATTGGCAATTCAAAGGCCCATCCATGCGGCATTTATATTGCACTTTGCCAAACTGAATGACCTGGCTTTAAGGTCTGTGCACACATATACATATATATACATATATATGTATATGTATGAACGTTAGTTGGACACGTGTTCGTGTGGCTTTTTGTTGCAATGACTGTGAATGCGCTCGAAGCGCTCTACAATATTTACATCTACTGCGCGCTGGGCGTTGCCAGAGTGGGCGTGGCTAAGCTAACTGCATTCACACATTTGGCGTGCTCTATGAGCAATGCTAATGCATTTGCCCGCCAGCCCATGACAGCGCCCGTAACGCTTGCTTATATGTAGCTCCGCTCTTGGCATAGCCAATCCATGTAGAAACCCATTCAGTTGTTTCTGGTTACGCCGCACGCACTGGCAGGAAGCTAGGGACACATTGAATGGCTGCGGCTAAGCGACAACAGTTTGTCATTTTAATTGCGCATAAAACACCTCGTGGCACACACACACGCACACACACTTATAGAGAGACGCTCACACAGACACAATAGTTGGCTGGCGGCATCTGCATTAGCTGACCTAAAAACTGTGCTGACTATTTGTACATACTCTGCTTTAATATTCCACACGTGCAGCACACTCTCTCTACACACACACACGCACACACACACACATCAGTTACCAAAGCAAAGTTCAAGTGGTTTTTGTGTCATCAGACAAATGGGACGAGCGACAGGCTGGATTGACTTTAAGTTCCAGTTCCAGTTAGAGTCAGGCACACATACACACACACACACATGCAGCCACACACACACATAGTCACTTAGTGTTACCACAGAATGTGGCACACCCAACCGAGACAATTTACAGAATCAACATGGGCTAATTAATTACAGCTGTTGTGTAAACAGCATCTGGGAGGCCGCCTCAATGGAGGCGGGTCCAGCAAGCGTGGCTTTTTTTCTTTTATTTTCTGCCACATTTGCCATTAAGCATAACAAGAGCAGACAAACACCTGCATAGGTGGGCATCTTTGATGCTTTATTGTCAGCAATTAATCACTTGATAATTGTATAAAATTAAAGAAGTTTCTGCTAGAGAGCTGCAAGGGAAATAAAAGAGAGAGAGCGAGAGAGAGAAAGAGAGAGAGAGAGAGAGAGTGTGTGTTGAAAGATTGTTAATAGTAGCATATATGTATATAGCTTATTAAAATGAATCCAGAATATAACTATGATGGAAGAAATATTAATATATATTATATTATATTATATTATATTATATTATATTATATTATATTATATTATATTATAT
>NW_022045863.1:1235623-1335937 GCF_001654015.2 Drosophila navojoa | reverse complement strand
AGTAGTAAACATAGTAGTAAGAGTCATAGTAATAAGATTAGTAGTAATAGTAGTAAACATAGTAGTAAGAGTCATAGTAATAAGATTAGTAGTAATAATAGTAGTAGTAGGCGCTACAGTAGCAATAGTTATAGTCATAGTGGTAATAGTTCTAGTCATAGTAGTAGTAATGGTAATAATAGTAGTACAGCAACTAATCTTAATAGCCTTTCTTTTATTAGAGCATAGAGCGCAAGTGTTTCCCCATCTCTCTAATTCTCTATTTCTAGAGGATCCCAAACATCGCTGTGAAAATCGTGAGTTTCGCAACGCACCTTGAAGACTTTTCAGATTTCTTATCAATACATATATTAGTCTTTCTACACCTCCTCTAACTAGAGCCTTAGCTCAAAGTTAACTATGGAACCTAAGCTTTCTCTATGAAACATTCATTAAAGCATAACCTTTGACTATTGTATTCTAGAAATTATATCATATTTAGATTTTAGTCTCTAGCTAATTATTGATTAAAATTAATATTCGATGACGTTTTTGGGCAAAATGCGACAACAGGTTGTAAATTTTAAAGGAAACTAAATTCGCAAATATGTTGCCAATGCTGCAAAATGGAAATCAAAAGCTCAATGAAATCAACAACAACAGCAATAACAACAGCAGGGGCATGGGCAGGGGCCGGGGCAGGGGCAGGGGCAGCAGCAACGCCTGTCAATTAACACATTAAACGCGCAGCAGAAAAACGAAAATACGAAAAATACGCAAAACTGAGCCGAAAAGCAAACAAGGCCAACAACATCGACAGTGGGCAACGATTAGAAGCATAGAATTTCGTAATGGAGCACTTAGCGCCCCAAAACAAACCAAATAAACCCCCGACGAGCCATGTAGAGTCAGAGCGGTCTGGAGTCTGCACTAAAGCTTAGGAACTGCAGCACTGGAGCCGGCTGGCTGGCCGGCTGGCGGGAGAAGTTGTAAACGCTCGCTAGGTAGGTAGGAGGGAGCAGAAGTCGGGGAAGGCGGCTGCATCAAAGCACTAATGTTTGACCCAGTTTGAAGCGCTGCAGGAAAGGAACTGCGCATAACTATTTGGCGTTTTGATCATTAAAAACTGGTTGGCCCAAACAGAGGCAGCGACAAAGCCAGCGCGACGCCCATGCCAATAGCATGAGCTTTTTTTTTGTCGGACGCACAGCTCGAGGCTTTAAAAGCGCCAACGCCGCCGGTCAGCGCAAGAGTTTTAATATTTGATTAACGCGAAGCGCGCGCGACTAACGGAATAGCGGAACAGCATAGTCACACTCATAGTCATAGTCATGGCAAATCGGCATTGGAATTGCAATCGGGCACTGCTCCTGCTGCAGCTGATCGCCGGCATCTGGGCCTTTCCGGACGGTGCTCCAGCCGACACGTGCGTCAAGCAGCGCGCCAATCAGCCCAATCATGGCAAGGCGCGCACCCAACCGGCGCACACGAATCCGTTCGAGGTGGTCGCCAGCTCGCAGACCTACCATCCCGGCCAGGAAGTCTCTGTGGTCATCTATGCCCAGGAGCTGCATCAGTCCACCACGTTTCGTGGGTTCTTTCTGCAGGCGCGCGATGCCAACTCGAACGAATGGATTGGCGAATGGGTGCAGAGCGAGAACACCAAGACCATACCCGAGTGCTCGGCCATAACGCATTCGGATAACCGGGATAAGCTGGGCGCCAAGCTCATATGGAAGGCGCCCCAAAATAAGCGAGGCAACGTCTACTTCACGTAAGTAGAAAGGATCCGTTCGAAGCCGCCGATGATGTGGCTCTGGGCTAATGCTCAACTGAAGCTCTTTGGGCTCCATCGTCATCGTCGTCAGCATTGTCAACGACAGAGGGCCAGCTCATTAATCATACGCCGCATTGACCCACAAAGCGAATGCGCACATAATTGCCAGCAAAATGCCGGATAATCAAAGAAAAGGCCTTATGTAATTGATTTGTTCAAGCGAAGAGGCGAACGAAAAAAAATAGGAGAAAATGCTGCGAGTGAAGCCAAAGAGTTGCAACAAAAAGACGCTGACAATGACGTCGGCAAAATGTTGTTGATGTTTCTCACTCACATGCAACACACAATAGCAACACTCTGCTGCATGGCAAGTATGTGTGTGTGTGTGTGTGTGTGTGTGTGTGTGTGGGTGTGTGTGTGTGTGTGTAAGTGTGTATGTGGGTGGGTCAGCCATGACAGCTTATCATTTATCACTTGACATACGCATAATGTGGCAAATGATAAATAAATTATGTATATGTCAGCACTGGAAAGGCCTACGACTAACTTCTTATCTTTGATAAATTGTCGCAGAGGCCAAGAAAAATCTGTAGCACAGTGTTGGCATTCAGCTTCTGATCGTTGATTATTAATAGCAATAATCATGTAATTAACAAATTAATTAAAGTCAAACCATTCGCACTGCTGTAGCGCAGTGTTGGAAAGTCTTTTGAAAATCTCTGGCCAAAACTGTTTGTTGACTCATCTAGCTGTGACTATTTGTAGCGTGTGGCTTAATTGAAAACTTGTTTCACACATTACAACATATTCTCTCATATACGACTTCTCATTGCAGCGGCACTGTGCTGAAAGACTACGGCAATTTCTGGAGCGATATTGTGGGCAAGGTGCAAGCGCAACCGCTACCGCAATAGGCTGCAACAACTGGAATACAATTCTAGAATTGTACATTAAATGTTGCAATAAATCATAAACACTTAATATAGTACACAACGACAAAATACTTGCTTGTTTTTCCTTATTTTTATTATTTTTTTTAGTGCAAGCCTCATTAAAGACCAAAACGGGCCAAGCCCCTTGCCAAACAACACTAAATTATTGGCTTTACGTTTATGAATGACCACTCACTCACACACATTGACTACTTACTGCCTACACACACTCTCACACTCACACTTGCATGCACAGTCGTATCGCTTGCTCTCGCACACACACGCATACACACACAAACACTTAAGCAGGCACGAATAGGCACACGTTTAAATTTCCAGGCACGTTGCCTGCATCTTATTGGAATTTCGCTTTGCCATCGGCTTGTTGGAACTAAATTGGAAAACTGAAGCAGTTCACAGGCGTTCTAAATCAATGGATGAATGAATGATAAAGTAATTAGAGCAGTTGAGACTTGTGTGGCATAAATAAAATTTCAACCACTTCAAGTCTGAGAAAGTTATTATTTCCGGTAACGATATCATCGAATCAGTAAGATAAGAACTTAGAAGCACTCAGCTATAATCTCTGTGCATATGTACATACATTAGTATTTGTCAATATGTATATATGTAAATACATACATACACACGTACCCATGTAATTAGGCCTATTAACTAGAAGACCATGAAAAAGTTCAAAATATTATTTTCAATAGATCATTTAATTTACACATTCATATATTTTTATCATGAAATGTGCTGTTGTATAATCAGAAATTGAGATGCCTCGAATTAATAAATAATAAATTATTGTACTATCTAATTGCCATTGCAGCTTATTAAACAACAGGTTTGCTTGACTATATTGTCTACGATTATCAACCATATTAAAAATTATTAAAAATTTATAAATAAAAATAAATACAAAATTTGTATTTATTCTTTTACTAATTTACTAAATTCTTGTTATTCTTCCGATGTGTTCACCTTAGCGGAGCTTTGCTGTACTTGCATTTATGCTTTATTCTTGTTTACTGCTTGCATTTGCACTTGTTTACGTCTTTCCAATAAAGTGCATAGCAACAACATGACAATGGGGCGAATTGACGCTCAGCGCACATCGCGTGTTATTTTCGCTGTGGTTTGTCGACTTGTTTTGATCTGTCTTCGCATCTCTCTGAGCTTCAGTTTCGCCGTCGCTGCCGCTGCTTGACCAGTGGCGTAGCCAGCCAGTGTTTGTAAGCTTCAAGTTCCCATTGAGTCTGTGGAGAGCGCCTCTGGATCAACGTCCGTTTGTCTTTGTACACTCTTTGCATTATTATACACATATAGCCATACATACATACATGCGTGTGTAAGTTGTTGCGATTCTCTGTCTGGCGCTCGTATTACTTATCAGCAGTCGCTGCCGTCTGAGTCGATCGCTTCCATTGCCGCCCAGCCACAACACTTTCAGTTCAATTTGAACGACTTAACGACGAGGTTCGTGAATCGGAAATAGTATCAACGCCATCATGGTTATCAACTTTGCCGCCGGCCCAGCCAAGTTGCCCGAAGAGGTCAGCAGAAACAATTCAAATGCAACAATGAATAAAAGGTTCTAGGTTATAAACGAGTCCTCTCATTACTTTTCCCGCATAGGTGCTGAAAGAGGTGCAGACCAATCTGCTGAATTGCAATGGCAGCGGCATTTCGGTTATGGAAATGTCTCATCGCTCCAGCAACTATGCCAAGATCCAGGAGACGGCCATTGCCGATCTGCGTGAGCTGCTCAACATTCCACAGAACTATAAAGTGCTCCTGATGCAGGGCGGCGGAACGGGACAATTCGCAGCGTCTGCCCTGAATCTCATTGGCACCACCGGCACTGCGGATTACGTCATCACCGGTTCATGGTCGGCCAAGGCAGCCAAAGAGGCGGCACAGTATGGCAAAGTGAATGCGGTGCTGCCCAAGCTGGCCTCCTATACCACGGTGCCCAGGCAAAGCACTTGGAAGCTCGATCCGAATGCCGCTTATGTCTACTACTGCGACAACGAGACTGTGGAGGGCGTTGAGTTTGACTTTGTGCCAGAGGTGAAAGCGCCACTGGTGGTCGACATGTCCTCCAATTTTCTGTCTAGGCCTATCGATGTCAGCAAGTTTGGCATGATTTACGCCGGTGCCCAGAAGAACATTGGACCCGCCGGTGTCACAGTGATCATTGTACGCGAAGACCTGATAGGCAAACACTTGAAGGTCACACCGTCCATACTGAACTTTGAGCTGATGGACAAGAACAGCTCGCTGCTCAATACGCCGCCCACATTCGGGTAGGTCGTGCCTCCGAGGATTACTAAGGCTCTTAGTTAAAGATCTTCTTTTCTAGCATCTACGTCATGGGTCTCGTCTTCAAGTGGATCAAAGCCAACGGAGGCGTTGCAGGCATGTCGCAGCGTTCCAAGGCTAAGTCGCAGTTCATCTACAATATCATAGATCAATCGAATGGCTTCTACTACTGTCCCGTGGAGAGGCAAGTGCGGTCCCGGATGAATGTGCCCTTCCGCATTGGCAGCAGCACGGGCAACGAGCAATTGGAGAAGGAGTTCTTGGCCAAAGCCGAGGCCGAAGGCATGATACAGCTGAAGGGTCATCGGTCAGTGGGCGGCATACGTGCCTCTCTCTACAATGCGATTACGCTAGAGGAGACGCAGAAGCTGGCCAAGCTCATGCTGGAATTCTATGAGAACAATAAAAACTAAAAAGATTCTCATTTCGTGTTGTACTATTGTGTTATTATTATTATTATATTGGGAGTTCTAGCATCAGTCATGGATCACAGTCTTAACTTTATTTATACAAGAGATCGCTCAGCGAAAATCTGGTCCAGTTGCTCCTCCATTATCAGATTTGTACCGCGCAAGTTGTCCACTACACGTTTGGCCCATTCGAAGTACTGATCGCGGCGCGCCTGCAGTTGTTGAATAAATTTAAGTCAGCTCCAATTCCATTAAATACTCTCATAACTAACCTCTGTCCAACCACAAGGCGTGGTCTTGCGTAGATCCCTCAGATTGTCCAGCTTGTCGGCCAATTTGATGAGCTTGGCGCGCTTTGTTGTATTTCTGGCATTCACAATTTGCAGGCGCTTGCGTTCGTCCTTCTCCAGGCTCTTGTCATCGGTCACTTCCAGCACCAGACTGGACACATCGGTGCCGAACAGCTTCTCCACCTCTGAAATGGTTGTGTCTGTGTCTTCAACAACATCGTGCAATATAGCCGCTATAAGGACACCCTCATCCTTAATCCCAGCCTCTGCTAATATTGCGGCAACGTTTATGAGATGGTTAACATACGGCGTGGAGTCGGGATCCTTTCTGCGTTGTTTTCTATGTTTGTATGCCGCAAATTGCAGCGCTTTCAAAAAATCGACAGATGCCATTAAAATATTTTTATCTTTGTTTGTAATAAATCAGCTGCTGCAGCTTTGTTTTCGCCGAAATATTAATCGAGCCGGTATTGAAAATTCGCCGCATTTATACGATAGGTGGCAGCCTCACTGTTCTGCACAGCAACACTGCTACTGAATTCACCTGATATTTAAAAATAAATAATATAAATTTCTGTTTTAATAAATATCACCCCTGTCAGTTGAATTCTATGTTTTATATTATTTAATGCGGGAGACAGACCTTTGAATAACTAAATAGAGACTCAATAAACTTCTATCGATATATTGAAACGATGATTTTGTTGAATAACAGCTCTATCACGTTTATTCACATCACAATCAAAACGCTTTCAGCCCGCGCATTTCAATTATAACATTATAATTAAATTATAAAATGTTTGCTGTATCATAATGTTGTTACAATAATTATTATTTTGGACAATTATCCTCGGCAGCTTTCTTGGCTTTCTCTTGTATCTCAGGCAAATAGAATATCTTGCGAGACTTCAACGCAGACCACTTCAAGCGCTTGATGTAGTAGGTAATGCCAATCAGAAATGCTGATATGATGAACACCTTTATAACGAGAATCTTGCGAATGTCATACTCCGGCTCAGAAGTCCAACACAGAAATGTGGTCACATCCTTGGCAATTTGGCTGGCTGACGGGGCCACATCTTCGTCAGCATAGGTAACCGACTCATTGGATATCAACTGGCCCATGGCAATGGCGCCTCCGCTGAAGTACGGATTAAAGTAGAGGCCATCGCGCAGAGCAAATCCAGCCGGTGGGTCACAGTAGCCAGTCAATAGCGCGAACACATAATCCTCGCCACCCTTGCGTGCGGACACAATGTAGCTGAGATCCGGCGGATAAGCACCATTATTTGCAGCACGTCCAGCTTCTTCATTAGGATAGGGCAATGGAAAATAGTCGGACAGTTTGCCCGGACGATCGTAGTAGTTGCCTTCCTCGTCGGGTCCATCATGCACGGTAATACTCTCCGCCTCAGCCTTGGCCTCCGCCTCGGTCATGCACACGCCCACCAAATTGCGATAGGCAATATACTGCAGCGAATGGCAGGAGGAGCACACCTCCTTGTACACCTGATAGCCGCGACGCACGCTCTCCTTGTCGATGGCCGACAAGAAGCCCTTGTGCGGCCACAGCTGCTTGGCCGGATGCACACTATCGCTGGACGCGTCCACACTGACGTCCATGGCGTACATCAGAAGTCCGGTAGCCCCAGTTAGCGCCCCAAATGTCAACAGCTTCTGACGTGCTCCAGTCCATTTTCTGCCATCGATTGACGAAGCGCTGCGCTTTCCATACGCACCACTGAAGAAGTTCTTCGAGGATTTAAATAGCTTGGAGCCAAAATTTAACAATTTGCTAGCCATATCTAAGCGCATGCTGTTTTTCACTATTGACACTGACAAACTCGAGCAGTGCTGTAAATCAGTAACGACGAGTCGTAAGGCACATTTTACAACACTAGGCAACAGTGTTGTTAAAGCTGGGTAAGAATGATGAATCGAAATTACTAGATAATTCTGCATACTATCTTAATTATATATCTATTACTGTAGAGTTTAATGACCCCTTCGATGTGTGGCATTTTACAACACCGTTGAGAAACATATACCATCCGCAGCTACATACATACATACATAATTCACATTTGAAAGCCTAATATCTCAGTAGCCAGTGCTTATATTTTAATGTATAATTAATTGAATTTAGTCACAACTTTGCTTTCATTGTATTTTAGCATTTTCCAACACTGTTAATGATTGTATTCCCAGATGTTGCTGTAATTGTATTTTAATAGTTGTAGCTAGCTGACTTTTGCCGCTATTCACAGGCACAGTGAAGCTTAAACAAAATGCATATCTTAGATCTTTCTTCATAATGCATTTACACACTCACACACAGACACAGAGTGGACATACATACATACATATATCATATGTCAAATGGAGTTGACTTTCCGTAATTCTCTTGTGCTGCAGCGAAATGCATTTAAGCCCATTTCATTTGTTGTTAGCAGGCAACTCGTTCTGTTGCCCACTCCTCCTCCTCCGCCTCTACCTCCTACTCCTGCTTCTCCGTCTCCTTCGCCTTTAGCTCCCATCCACACGCTGATCTGGCAGGCACTTTCATTTGTTATCTGGTTGGGTAGATCTGTTCAAATCTGTAACAGCCCAACAAACAGAGCTGGCATACAATATTTCCTAGCCCATTCTTCACACTGTGTGACCACCAAATCGTCAAAGTCAGCCAGCCAGCTTTTACAACAACAACAACAATAACAACAACCGCGGCCAAGCGACGCAAACGGTTTTTGGTGAAAATTTGTACCTGATTTTATACTATTTTCCTTTTCTGTTACACTATTTTTTATTACGTATTATCATGTTTACCATATTTTTACACGCGCTTACACACACACGCACACCAGCACAGACTATGTTTGCGCGTGTGTGTGTGTGTGCTGCGTTCTGCTTCTGCGCAGCGATGCATAATTCCCACTTGGTAGGCAGCTCTGCTGCTGCCGTTGCTTTTGCTGCTGCTGTTGCTGTTGCTGCTGCTTCTGTTGTTTCTGCGGTGGTTGTTGCTGTTGCTGCTGCGCAATTAATAATTCTTTCGACTAGCGTGAAATTTTCATAAACAAGAAAGCAGCAACAGCAACAGCCCAACCACAGAAACTTTCCATGAAAATCTTTGGGACACCGCTTGCTTTTCTCGGCCAACCACGAAAATACATGGGCCGCCCAACAAAATGAGTTCACGATCTAATAAACTTTACTCAAATTACAAACGCTTTTTGTCTGTAAGAAAGATACATATGTATATAGCATTAGCATGACTCTATATGCATACACACACATGCACACATCCGTACAATATTCAACAATAAAAGGTTGCATGATTTATTTAGTTGCATATAGTACATATTCAGTGTATATTTGAATAAAACATGCAATAAAACAATAGTCACGACGCAGTAGCTCACCAAAAAAGGCAGTGCTGTAAAACGCCAAGACGAATCAGTATATTGGAAAGCAAGGCAAAATCGCATTCAGATTGGAAGGCATTCAAATCAACATTTACATATGTATGTACATATTTACATATAAAAATAGCTAAATGATAAACAGTTTTACTTTATAATGTAAGCATAACTGGCTTAAATCTTCTGTGCAACTACTTTTTGTGGATTTTTATACCCTGAACCCCTGAAAATTAGAATCCAGGGTATAATATTCATAAATTATAATACATTTTTTCCAAAATATTCTAAAAACAAAAATTTCAATAAACTAACAACGTGCATTTAACTTTCTTTCATATCTCCTTTAGTTGAATTTTATAGATGCACAAATGTTGTTAAGGGACTAGTAGAAACAATCTAAGAGCCACTGTACTATGTGCTTACTACGCCTACAGCAAGCAATATTTAAAAAAAAATCTAGTGCTGTAAAATGCCAAAGCACATTCATATTGGAAACCGAGCTCAAGCATTATTGATGTACATATGTACGTATGTACATATATATGTATTTATGCATGTGTATATGGACATATGTATGTATGTATGTGTACGCATAGATTATACAAAACAAAAAATTGCCAGCAATGTTTATATGTATTTAAACATTAACTGTGCGCATCTATGGCGCATGGTTTATATACAATAACAACAAAGGCAACAACAGCAGCAACTGGCATATGCATAATTTTGCAATAAATGTAAATATTACTGGTCCGCTTCCTTTGGGAGCCACAGCGCCAGGCAGTTTCCTGTTTAAAGATGCTGGGCCGCGTCTTCAGCGTTGGCTCCTTATCTGTATTTTTTTTTTCTACTTGCAGCAGCAGCAGCCTCGGCACGAAAGCCAGAAACAAGAATTATAGACCAAAAGCCAGTTGCAAGTAAGCTTCAGTTACACACACTCACACACATACATATGTATGGGCATAGGTGTCCGCGCAGGAAACGTTTGTATGTGTGCAACTAGAAAAAGTGAAGGCCCGGGCAAAGAATAGTCGCAGCAGCAGCAGCAGCATCAGCAATTTTTTTTCCTCTTTGCTTTTTTTCCAACAATTGTGATTTCAGTTGGCAGCGAGCAACGACAAAGACGACGACGATGACGACGATCGACAACAAACAAACAATGAATATCAATAAATTTTGTTGAAAAACATACAAACACGCACACATGCACACGTTGGGGTGCTGGTGTGTGTTTGCAGCATGCCTGATGCTGTGTCAGCGACTGCATCAAGATGCAACAGTTGCATACCCAAAGCTTCAGCAATTTACGAACGAGCACATGTACATGCACACCTACATACTTACGTATATGCATACGTACATACATATGTATGTACGTATTTCATTATCATAAAACGAGATCACATTTTATTTCATTAATGGCTGGCAGTGTTGCAAAACGCTGCATGCCAATTACAATGCTCGCTGCGTGCGTTACACGCGCTACTGTTGACGCGCTGTCAAGCGCACGCCTTTCACTGTTCCCACTAAGCACACGGCTCTCTCTCGCTCTCAATCGCCAAACTCTTCAATTGATGGCGTGCTCTTTATTCTCGCTAAATTTCCTGTGCAAAAAGCTAAGCTCCTATGCACACGCACACAGATATACATATGTATGTATACACATGCAAACATACATTCATATGTATACAATATCACGACTGTTTGTGGTTGTGTGCGTGTGTGCTTGTGTTTTATGCGGTTTGCCGTCGATTTTGTATAGTTTTGCCAGCATAGCCTTTAGCTTCATTATGACGTTGTAACTGTCTTTTCAATTTCTCGTTTTGCCCGATTCGCTGTGCCAATGATGCTTGGCCTCCTCTCTCTCTCTCTCTCTTACTCACACACACACACAACACACACACACACACTATCTAGCAGATACACAGCTAACCGCTTACAGTGCGCGCTGTGCTCAAAGCTGAGAGCTGTTAACTGAAAATTGCTGCGCTGCTTTGATGAAGCTGAAGATGGATCTGCCGTCCGTTTTCTGTCCGTTTGTCTGTTCCTTTTCTATAAACACACACACGCACACATACAGCAATTGAGTCATATCATGTGTATACAGTAATGAATCTTCATTAACGAACTACATTTGTACATATATTTCTTCAATAATTTGCTCTAGCCAATTCGAAAACAAAACTTTGTAAATTAAACTAAACATGATTTTAATTTACCTTATATACTATATATATTATATATAAATTTATATATTTTCAAAACACTTTATTTATTTTAAAATTTCTTTTCCTAGCTTCTGCAAATGCTTGTATCCACTCTAACGAGTCCATACTGTAACTTGTATCTAGCTAGCTTTGGCTTCTACATACATATATCTGTGTGTGTGTGCGTGTGTGTGTTTGCATCTTCGACGTCGTCACTTGATGAGTTTTGTTTTAATTCTGCTTCTTGACTTCAATTTCTTATAAAAATTGTATATGCACGTAATAGCTGAGTTATCTGTATCTGTATCTGCATCTCTGTGTATCTGTGTGCTGCAATATGGTTACTGCTGCTGATGTTGTGGTTGTTGTTGTGATTTGGTAAATCTCGCGTAGCCGATTGTAATTATTGTAATCGAGTCTCGAACCGATCCAATCCGATACGATCGCCGTCTGAGCCAGAATAGCATTTAGATGCCGAGGTTCAGGTCCAGTTCGCACACTGATTTGATTTTCATGTTGTTGCCTTTGTTGTTGTTCCATTTTAAGCTCCTTTCATTCTTTTTAGCTGTTTTGATCATTTTGTAATAGTTTTCGGAGCGCACTCCTCAAGTCATCTCCGACGGATGATCGTGTGTAGCTAAGGCTAAAACTGTAGCTAACTCTGAGCGCGCGCATTTCTCTTTGATGCTGTCGCCGCTGCAGTCGCTGTCGACGTCGCCGCTAACGTCGCGACGTGTCGTTGTCGTTGTGCTTTTTGCTTAAAGTTGATTGACTGTCTGTTCATTTAGCCGCCTGTCTGTCCGTGCGGCTGAATGGCTCGCTCCGTTTGTTGGCTTTAACTTGGGCTCGAACACACAGCGCAGCACAGCGACTGCGGCTTGTTGATTTGTCTTGCTGTTGCCGGTTGCCTGATGCCTGTTGCCCGTTCCTAGTTGCCCATTGCTAGTTGCCTATTGCCCAACTCCCCCTTAACCAACTTACCTCACCTGCCCGCCTCGCCTGTTGACTGTTGTTTCTTGTACATTTCGTTTAAGGCCATTATTGTTTTGAACATGTTCAAGTGCCATTCTCACGATTGTTTATAGTCTTTTAATTTCAAGCTCGAGTACAAGAAATAAACAGTGAAATTTAGCAGCAGTCGATTTTTGTTGTTCTTAAACTTAATGCTGCTCACTTCAGTTGAACTTCAAGTGGAACAGAGAACAGTCACACACACACACACGCACACACACACCTCGTCTATGCCTCCTAAATCTATGTCCAAACAGAGAAAGGCCGTTACGCATCGCTGCTCTCTTCACACTCTCGAGATGGCCAAAATGTTTGCCCAGTCCAAGCAGGCGTCAAAGCTGTTGCATTCTACAAAGGCAAATACAAATAGAAAAGGAAATTGGACACAGTTGTTGAGATTGAAGATTTTATATCAAGTATTGGCAAATATTTACTCGGTTTGCTACAACAAATTCTTTTATTCAAAACAAGATTGGATTTTTCCAGTTAAAAACTACAACAAAAAATATTAAAATATTAAATATAATTGAATCATAAATTTACCTGAATAAAAAAAATAGTAAAAATATTTTTCAAATTGAAAAGCAAAAATGAATCATGATAAAAATTTATTTAAATTTTAAGGGATATAAAAATATTAAATTAATAAAAATGAGTGAAATAACAAAAATAGAAATTAGGTAAAAAATATATAACAAATATAATAATAAATACAAAATTAATAAAAAAGTAATATAAACAATAATTATGAAAAAAATAATAAAATATTTATAATTCACAAAAATAATGTAAAGGAATTAAAAGCTTATATTATACTTAATTCTTTAAGCTATATAATGTATTCAAATACCTTTGTTGTAGTACTTAAGGTCTTAGGTGTCATACATCTTTAGCTTAGATAAACTAAACCCTACATATATAAAGCAAACAAAGTTCCGACTTTGTTTTCCGTTAAGCTCAACATACAGCAATAGCAGTTTACGATCATTTGATATCAAATTGTATATATACTCAATTTACAAGCTCAAAAGGTAAATGTTTATACGTCTACATTTTATGGAGGAGCTGGCAGACTAGTCAGAAATTTCTAAACAAATGAGTTTTATTTCACTTGAACAATTCGCTCCCACAGCTATGAGATCCATAGTTTACCATATAATTGCATTTAAATGATATGCAATGCATTCCTATTAATTCTCTATTTATTGGATGGCAAGCTTTGCGATAATAATAGTTGGGGAAAATCACCCAATAATTGTTTCATTTACGCAAATGGGCAACATTTGTGCGAGCATTTAGCCCCAATATATGCTTTTGCCGCTTATTAACCCTTCAAGCCATTTGAGGCACTAACAGCTGACATTGCTCTACTCCATCAATTGTCTGAACGTTAATTAACTGGTCTTGTCCGAGCCGTAGTCAATTGACATGCGCCTTGGCCAAGAATCAAATTTGACAGTCAAGTTGGCTGAGTTGGCCAAGTTTGGGTCGCAGCTCGCTTAAGATCTACGAAAATTTTCGCGCTGAAGAAGATGAAGAGGGAAAAAGAAAACTAAGCACTGACAATTGATGAAGACGACGACGACAACGGCAACAACAATTCGAGCCAAGTTTGCTGCAATTTAAATTAAAAGCGCAATTGAACTGGAAAATTCGTCTAAATTGTTTTCACAATTACACGAGCAGGAAGAGAGCCCGAACTATAGAGTCGTGGCCACAATCAAGTCCTGCACCATCGCAAACAAGTCAGGCAATATACATATATATATATATATATATATTTGTGTGTGTGTATATATAGCAGAGCATACAATGCATAAAAATTTCAAAACTAATGATCCCCGCACTGAGAAGCTGCTTTTTGTACACAATTTATGCATGTGAAAGAAAGATCTGCTTTAAAGCTGAGGGGATCAGGCCAAAGCTAGGCCAAAGAAATGCAGCGCTCGCTTTTTGTGGGAGTTCAGCTTACGTTCTTTTTTTTTTTTTTTTTTTGATTCTGCTTCTTCTATTTATTTTCGTATGCTTCTATTTTTTGTTAGCTGCGATAAGCATCGGAAAAGTTAGAAGTTTAGAAAGGCAACAACAGCAGCGGCAACAGCAGCAGCAGCAGCAGCATCCGCGCCAAAGCCAGTTCGGGGCAAGTACCAGAGCTACGCTTCTATCTATGTATCTGCAATACATAAATTGTATGTATCTATAGCTGGCCACATACATTGTACTCGTTGTACTCGCTCTCCATCTCTCTATCTGTCTCCCTCTTTCTCTCTCTCTCTGTCTCCTTCTCACTCGCTCGCTCTGCATCTATGTAATGAGCATGTAACTAAACTTCTGTGTAGCCAAAACTCCTACAACGCTGCAGAGACACAGCCAACAGTCGAAAGCAACACCAAAGACGAAGATGAAGTGGAAGAGGACGACGAAGACCAAGCCATGGCAAGACCTACTGCCAACTCCCTCAATACCCGTTTGCCACAACTTCAATTCAACTGTACTAGGCTCTTGGCTCTTGGCTCTTCGCTCTATCTGATGATGGCCGTTGAAGTTAAAGCTGTGGCTGAAGAGCGTCCGACCCGACCCGGCACATGGCTCAGCTCTCCATCTCCCTCTCTCTCTCTCTCTCTCACTCTCTTGCTCTTTGTCTCTCTGTACACTCTCCAGCGGAGTGTGGGCCCCATCTGTGGCCGAGGTACGCTCGATCGCTGCTTTTGGCCTGAAGTTTGCTTTAGCTTCTACTCGTAAACATGAGGTACGTTCTTTAGATACCCTGCCCATAGCGTACTTTACTTTTGTAATGAGATATGTGCGCAGCTTTGAAGATTCGCTTGTTTTTATAGATGAATCATACCTAACTATCCTAACTTGGTTAATATGAGGGCAGCTTGATCACATTTTGAATGAATATTTTTATTTTTATCCATGTTTACACAAATGTGGACCTTAGTAGGATCCCTTTATAGGGTAAATACTAGCTTAATATATAAGTGGGACAACTAAGTTTTATATTTATTAAACAATTTAAAAATCCAGCAATTCTTTTTGTTCCACATCTCAAGCTATAATAGTTCCCTATATAATTTTGAACTTCCTATAGATATCTACTCTTTAATAGAATTCGAATTAACTTTCCTTGACTGGTATTATCATACCTCATACAAATATTATTATACCAATTATTATTCATCCATTCATCTATTATCGGGCAGGGCATTCCGCATTCGTGGCAACTTCTGTAGTTCTTTTAGTTTTCTTGTGTTTTAGCTCAGCTTGACTTCATTTGTTTGGCTTTTTTGGGAGACAAAACTGGTTATTACTCTTTCCTTTTATATATTTTCCCCCGTTTGCCTGAACTTCGGTTTTTGGTTGCCGTTTTATTTTTTTGTATTATGTTTTTTTTTCTGTTTTTTTTTTCGGGTAGGTGAGCGGTTCGTGGTCTGTCCAAGTGTCAGGCGGCGGGCGGCTGGCGGCTGGCGGCTGGCATTTTGGCTCAGTGGCGTATGCAAAGGGGCAAATGGCCAACACATTATGGCCAACTTAAGCGGCAGCTGCCATGCTCCAACTATGGCTGTGCAGCAGCAGCAGCAGCAGCAGCATAAAATCAAATTCTTAGCTTGGCCCGCGTTGGCCAAGTTAGTACGTGTGTATGGCTTCTAAGTTTTGTGGGCAGCATCAGCAGCAGAGCCTGCAGCGCTTGGCAGCACGAAGAGAGCAGCAAGTAGGAAGTGGGCGCTCGGCCTAGGCTTGGCCCGCATCAACTAGCCAGGCCAAGAAAAGGCACAGCCGAGCCATAGCCATAGCCAAGCTGGCCCAGGCAACTTTTCGCCCGACTCCTTTGTTACATTTTGCGAGAGGTAAACGATCGTTAGAAAGGTTTTTATATGTGCCTCCACTTCGGCAGACGTCCACAGATTTGTGCGCATGTCGTTTTATTGAAGCTGAAGCTGAAGTTGAGGCTGGAGCTGGAGCTGAAGCTGTAACTATCTTACTATGGTCATGTTACCACTGCCTGTCGTTTAAGATGCTTTTGGGCCTTTTTTATATACCCTGTTATCATAGCAACTGGCTGGGAAGTAGGGGATATTGCTTGGAAGGCAGAGAAAAACTATATCTAAGTGAGCCAGAGGCAGGATGTCCGATATATATATTCTCTTAAAAAGAATTATATACATACAGTCATTGCTGATCTGCTAACCTGTACACATATATGTTCTCATTGATCCTCAGAGCTGCATATAGGGTTCAGGATTTCCTCTCTAGGAAATTTTCTTTATAGAACTCAACTACAGGGTATCGTTTAGTCTAATACTCTCCTATCAAGATCATATATTTTTTGTTCGGCTTCACTCATTCGTTGATTTTGTTTAGTTTTACTAGCTTTGTTTGCCTTAGCTTTGGCTGCAGTTGCATCCATTTTGGTGGCCCCGGACCTGGACTCAGATTCGGACTGGGACAGACTCGGGGCAGGAGTGCTCCTGCCTACTGCCCGCTGTTGGCTGTCCGCTGTCCGCTGGCCGCTGTAGCTTGAAATGCTGTTAACCTCGTTTGAACTTTGCCATTTGTTTTGAGCCATTAGATGGCTCGCATCTTTGCTATAGCTGTGGCAGCGCAATTTAAATATATATATATATGTATATTGCAAACAAAAGGAGTGTACGTAATGTAATTTAATGTGAGTGAGCCGCGGATACGTGCATTTCGACGGGCAGTCAGTCGGACGCGTTGGCAGTTGGGCAATGGCCAATGACATTTACAAGATACAAAATGCAATGGCAATTGTATTTCCAACAGCTGAGATTGCATTGGCATGGGTCAGGCGACGATTTTTCGATGGTTCCTCGGTTCGTTGGTTGTGCCTGGTTACACATACATATACATATACATATGTATGTATATACCTGTATATACAACCCACTCGCTCTGCACACACCTCGAATTTTTCGCAATGACAAGTAGCCAGTGCAGCGTGTGTGATTTTTTATCTGAACTGGGCTGGGCTGGGCTGATCCCGGGGCTACGACTGGGGCTGGGCTTGAACTAAACGAAGCAGCTCAGCTCAGCTTAGCTTAGCGCTCGTTTTATATATTACATTGGGTTAACGGATGAGGCCAAACTGTGGGAAGAACTGAGCTTTTGATTGGACCATAGATTGCTACCTTTTAAGGCGGTCAAAAAGCGATATCTTGTGTCCCTTTCCTTGCACATTTATCGATTACAAAATTCAAATTAATTCCCTGGCCAAACTCTAATTAGATGCATAATATAAACATATATGAAATAAATCTAAATTTTATTTATTTACATATTTATTTTAAAGAAAATATCCTCCGTTTCGCAACTTCATTAAGCGTACATGTATTCTCACCTGGAAAGACAATTGATTTACCGTTTTCCAATTAGCTCAGCATTCAGCATTCTCTGCATACGTGCTGATCAGAACTCTGCTGGAGCTTAACACAAATCTCTTGAACTAGCAGCGGCACCCACGCGAATGGACAATTAGGTGGGAGGTGTAAACAACAGTGCATATCAATTACAGGAAGCGGAAAATGAATTAAATATTTTAAGGCACAGTTGCCGATTTCTGCAATGTTTCATTGACAATGCAATGTTTCATTGAGCGGAGACGCAGAATTTGCGTTTCCAAACTGTGTCACCTTGATGGAAAATTATCGACCGCTAGGGCCCTGTAGCTGTTTTGTATAATGGATGCGGATTCGAAGGAGACGCAAAAAGAATACAACTACTGACTGCATGACTGACTGACAGTCAAGCAACAGCTGCGCGAGTGCGTTGACGTCACGAACCCTTGCTCAGACTCGCCCTACCTTTTGGTAAAGAATTGTCAAAAGAACAAGAAATAAAATCGCGTAGAGATAAATGCAAACACATACTAATTCACAATGTACAGCACATACATACATATGTAGATGTATGTATGTATTTATCCCAATACAAACACATGCATGTGGCTGTGACTGCTCTGTTTGTACGTACTGTAAAACCTTTCCCAAGCATTTCACTACAATTCTTTAACAAACCAACCCCGCTAACGATAGCTGGAAAGCAACAGCAGCAATAGCCGCGGCAGCAAGAACAACAACAGGAGCAGTTAAAAGGTGCGCGCGTCGACAAGCAAACGGCAGCGACGCTTCGTTGTCGAAGTCGACGTCAACGTCTTCACCAAGTCCAAGTTGAACGCGCTGTTGTAATTATTTTAATATAATTTTTTCACTGCGTCATCATTATTTTCTTTTGCTTTTGATATAATTCTTCTTTGTATCATTTGCACACGATTGCACACACACACACACACAGACATACAAGCGCAAACGCAAGCGCAACTCACTCAAATTCTACTATGTATGTATTTATGTGTTTGAGTATGTGTGTGGGCTGCCGCTCATTGACTATAAATGTGTGTGTGTGTATTAAGAGTTCAATTACCACCACGTTGGTGCTGCCAACTCTATCAAATTGCATTAAACAAAGAAAATAATAGTTATTAGTATTCTGATAAGTGTACCAAATATCTATGAATTTATACATATGGCAGATAATTTTTCATTTACATTATCAAAAATATTCCCAAAATCCTATCTTCATCAGATAGGATTTTATGCCGCATGCGTTGGCAGCACGCCTCTCGTTTATGTGTATTGGTGAGCTACGATCGTTCATTTGAAAAGCGACGCTCTTGCTCTATCGCGCTCTTTATTCTCTCCACACTCAGCGTACGTGTATACGTCTTGGCTCTGCTGCGAGCCACTGCTCTGCGCTATAGTGTACGTCTGTGGCTTAACTTCGAGTTAGTCTTATAAGAGCTTCGTTTGCGAGTGGTTGCCAGTTCTGGTGCATTATTCTACGTTTAAGTTGCGCAGTCGCCGTACGATTGCAATTTTGCTTTATAAACTTACACACCAGTTCAAGTAACTCATAAAGAAAATAAGGCAGTATTATATTCCTATATTATACCTTAATTTAAATCGCGTTTATTTCCCGTTCGCCGTGCGTGTTAATGTGAGTGCTCAATTTATGATTCGACGCTACCTATAGGAAAATAATAACTGTACACTGCCGAAATTTCGAACTAACCGCAAAAAATGTGGAAGCCTGTTGCATTAATTGCCGTTCGCAGCTGGCCGCCATGTTCGTCTGTCAATCCAATACAAAATCTAACAATCTGAGCATCAAACATTTCATGTACGATATTAAATTAAACTGAATATAATATATAAAATACAACCAATGCAAAAGTCGTGCTTGGAGGTACATACAAAATGAAATGTATGAGCATACGTAAATGTACATGTGTGTGGAGCGTTGCCTGTTTTTGCAGTTTTTTTCAAATTGCCGTTGATTACACGGCGAGTGACACACACACAGAGACATCCGACTCGACACTCTCACACATGCACACATAGGCATCATCATTTTTACCGAAATAATGAGCGGATGCACGAAGCGTTTACAGTTGGATCAGTCGGCTAGCCGTCTAATTATAAATGATTTAATTTCAATAACAATTTAATAAAACTGAATCTGCGAAATGAAATTGACAACAAGGGAGCACCGACAGCGGCGAATTGTGCTGCTGGCAAATATCATGGCTGAATAGTCAGTTGAATTTTTGCCCTCGTGCGTGCTTGTTTGTATGTGTTTGTGTATGCGTGTATGTAATTCGCCATACTTCTTCAAATCGTGGCAGCCATAAGAGACCACAAAACAACAAGAACAACATCGACGGCGAAGACAAGGCATACTCGAGAAATAAAAGCAGCGACGTCAGCGGCGACAGCAGCAGTAGCAGCCACAACAACAACAACAACAAGAAGAGGAAGAACGAAAAACAACTGCTGCTATCAACTTGAGCCATCAGCGCAGCCATCGTTACTCACAAATACATGCATACGGACAGCAGTGTTTGCTGTTGCTTTGCTGTGCGCGTGTGTAAGCTTTGCTTTTTGCATGTGTTGATCTCTGTGTTTGTGTGTATGAATGTGTAGGTATGTATACATACGTAGCACGTATATAAATGTGCGCTCTCAATATTTTTTCTGCTTGCAAATAAGCGGTTCTTTCGTGGCGTTGCCACACTATGACAAACTATTTTTTTTTTTAATTTCAAAAGTCAACGATCTTTTTGTTTAGGCGCGAACAAAATTTATTTACACATACACATTAAAAGCAAATGCATATGCATACGTGTGCGTAGCTCATTTGCTGATAAGAGCCGTAACGCCTAGGGCAAGCAGCAGAGCAGAGAACTGAGAAGTGATTCGGTTGTCGCTCTTATCAATACAAAAACTGGCAGCAGCGTGGTTTGTTATTGTTGTTCCACTTTATTCAGCACTATCGCTTAATAATTTAAATTAATAATGAAAGAAAAAATAAAAAAATCAAAATAAAACATGCCAGAGAGCTGAGTAAGTGGACGCCCCGAAAATGGTAAGACTATCTGAATGGAACAGTTCGGATCGGAAATACGTACTACTGTTTTTAGTGAGTGAGGGTCCAGTGTTTCACATTGTTTGCTTAAGTATTTGTGACTAGATCCACACTCATTAAAAACGGTAGTTCAATCTGCGTGAAATATTATAGAACGGAAGCGAGAAACTTAGTAGTTATACTAAACAAACCCCTGATAAATGCCAAGTCCAAAGCAATATTTAGCTCTAAAGGGCACACCCACTTCCGTTTTCTTAAAGTGTTTTTCCTCACGTTGCAGTCTTATAGATAGAGTCGATGCCATTTGTTGAATAGTGTATGACGAAGTCGTTTGCACCCGATCGTGACGTTTTTATTTTTATTTATTTTCCTTCTTTTTTTTGTGGGTTTCCGAACAAGGTAATTAGTCAACTCTACGCTCACGCACACGAATAAAGAAAGTCAACCGAACAGAACGAAATGAATTGTGTTCTAGCAGCTGTAGGAATAAATGTTAAAGAGGGCGACAGAGAGGGAGAGAGAGGCAAAGAAAGAGAGTGAAAGAAGGGTGAAAACAATGTTGATTTCTTTCCCAAGGGTTTTTCTGGGACTTAATTACACGCACTAAATTAACGCTAAAGTGTATGATTTCGTGAAAAATCAGCTCATATAAAAAATGCAACAAAGGCACTTTTATATTTCTCAGGGCAAATGGAAAATGCTCTAAAATTAAGTGTCGGTTCGTAAACGAAATTAAGAATATTTCAAGTGGTTCTGTGAAACTTGAGTGCTCAAAAGTGTTCCAAAGAAATTTCCATTAAACCAAGTACTAAGTACAAAATCTCATAGATATTTGAATAGATTACATTATTTTAAATGTTGTAATAGTGTCAAATCTTAAAATATAAATATCATATTTGCTTTTTCTTGTATTCATAAAATAAATGAGATTTTCTTCTCAAGTGGCAAAGAGTTCAACATACTTTAGTAGTGCCAGTCGATGCTAGGGCTCAGATTTCTGACGGACAGCGCCCTCCAATTTAGCTCTCTCGTCTCTCTTTCTTTCTTTCTTTCGTTCTCTCTCTCTCTATTACTTTAATTTTGCTACCGGAACAAATTGCTAAAATTTCTTGGAAGTTTGTTGTTTCCCTAATGTGTCGCATAGTTTCTAAACTAGAACTCGCTCTGGCTCTCCCTTTGTTTCTTTCGTATTCCATATATTTTAGTTGACAAATAAACAAATAGTGTCTGAGTAAACAGCAATTTCCGTAGAATTGTGTGGCCTGAAAACTTTTGTGCAGATCGGGCAGAAATTCAAACTGCAACGACGCCACGAATCTTAAACAATCGGACGATGGCTTTCAGAGCGGAGTAGGGCATGCGACATGAGGCGGGTGCAAAAATTATTGTATAAATCAGCAGAAATGGCAATGAGACGAATTCAGAAAGAGATCGGTGATAAGACACGACTGCTAAATACTTTACTAAAAACAAATAAAATAAAATTTAATTTAATCTTCTGTTTGAAATTTAAAGAATGTAGATGTAGATAAGAGATCAGATCTTCATGGCTTCGAATTCTCCTTTATCTGAAGAATATATCTCAGTATACATTTCCAAGCTCAATGTCTATCCCTAGGCAATAGCCAATGTACTCCAAATTACTTTGTGAAATAGGGTATCAAAATAATAAACCTTAATTCGAAGCTTCGAGCTTGATTCATTCATATCGCAGACACACACAGATACAAATGCAAATGTAAATACAATACGCTTGGGATCAAAAAGCAAGCGCCCGACAGAAGAAGTGGGCATGGGGAAGGAGAATTGGGGGAATTGGAGAGGGCTGACAGCCAATTGAGCTATGAAAACCGATCAAAACGAGCCCCAATTGAAATTGTGTTGCCAGGCACGAGCAAACTGAACGAAGTGATATCCGAAAAGTGACCGAAAAACCGAGCCAAGCCCATAAGACTAGGAAAATCACCGATCACCAGAGGCCCAGGAGAAGGTGAATGTTAAGGAGGAGCGGGAGGAGGCTCGCCAGTCAAATGCCACAGAAAGTCGTGCACTAGCAATAATCATTGCTTGCAGGATGGCATGGGATGGATCAAATGCATGAAGAGAGCGACCAAGTGAGAAGGAGAGAGAGAGAGAGAGGGAGGTCTCTGCTGCAGCTGCTGCCTGATATTTCTTTTTTTGCTCTTCTCTGACTCTATTTTGTCGGCGAACATGGATCTAGTGCACGGTTGTTCATGATTAAGTTCGTGACTAGATTTCATGCTCGTCTATTAAGTTGGGTCAATACACACAGCGAAAACATGGCCAAGAGGCCATTACAAAGAGAAGAGCCAGGAGCAGCTGCCATCGGGACACGTCAATTAGCCAAAACGCATTTACTTTTGCAATGTGCAACGACATTAAATACATGATTTGGTCTTAAGAAACATTTTATGGGAATACCATGAATCGATAAGAATAAACAAGCTACTAATTATATTAATAATGTTGAATGAAAGGAAAGACATTGTTGAACATTTAATATTGAATTAATTTAAGAAAGTGTTTGCCTAAAACTCAAATTATTCATATGTTAAATTTTGTGATTTGATATTTATACAAAACTTTTTTATATGTTCAATAGTAAATGAAAAGACATGTTTTCTTACCGATAACTTATCGACGGGGGAAAAAAAAAACAAGAACGGGGAAAAATAGCAATTAGCTTCCGTTTGGGCTGTGTCTGGGGCATCAATCAGTCGCACAGCACAATATTTGTATGTACGTAAGCGTATGTATGTATGTATGTAGGCATACTTCTAAATGATTATATTACATGATTGACCCGTGACCCACATAATATGGCAAGCAGAAGCGCGCACACTCACCCGCAGCTAAAAAAGAGAGAGAGGAGGATGGAAGGGAGTTATTGACCTTTTGGCACTGTCAGTTGCAGCCATTTGACCGTTGCAACAGCAGCAACGGCGACTGTAGAAGCCAATGCATGCTGGCTCACACGCCCCCTTACGCCCGCATCCCGCTGCTGCTGCTGCTGCTGCTGCTGGAGTAGCCTGATTTGTGAGACTTTTATCTGGTTTATGGCCAAGCGACACGCGATTGGATATCGATTTCAAATTCGAACTCGAATCCGAATTGTAACTGCCACCGCCCGTTGACAAATGCCTCTAGCTGCGCTAATATATGCGAGTCTAGTTGAAGCTGCTGCTTTTGTTGTTGTTGTAATTGTCAGCGTGTGAACGTATCGAGCGAGGGGGTTGCCGCAGTTGCGCCTGCGGGTGCGCGGTCTGTCGCAATCGCATGCGCCAAACGACAAAACCAAACAGAGAGAAAACACTAACGGTTTCTGTATATGTATATGCATATGTATACCTTTTGCATGTGGGTCCTACTGTCTGACATTTAATGTGAAGTAAAACAAATAACTTTTGAGATCATAAACTTGATCTTAGTATTGGAGCCCTCTGAATATAAACTGGTCTATATCAATACTTATACGCATATAAAATCGCACTTGTATTTCATAATAGCAATTAGTTTTTCCTTCTTTTCTGTCTGCTCTGCAAGGGCATTGAAACCAAAATAATTGTTCTTTGTTTTATTTTTATTCTTTTAGCCAGTGCTGCCAAGCGACGCAGCTAACAGTGCGTCTAACTGTAACACCTGCCGCATTTAAATTTCTCAAAGTATAATTTCAGTTGCCGCTCTCAAACGACGCCCGGAACACCTTTCAACCCTGATCGCTATTTCCTTCTTCACGCTACTGAAATGCCAACGCACTGGAAGGCCAATAAAAAAAGCAACGATTGTTGTGTTATTTACATATTTTCAAAATGAGAGTGCTGCTATTTGTAGGTACACGGACACACACACACACATAGACACGCACACTTTGAGAGTTTCAACCCCAGCGTGAAAGCCAAGCGCAGTGAATTGCAACGGCGCAAAATTCAACCTCGAACTTCGTATTTTCCGCTGCTCTACCTTCGTCTGGTTTTCCCATTTCCATTTCCTCCTTCCATCCGCAATCTAGCAGCAGCCGCGGCCACAATGAGCTGAGGCTGGCGGAGCCGTCAAACGTTGAAACTAATTGATATAATAGTTAAAATAACAAACTAACGAGAAAGAAGTTGGCTGTAACAGCAGCAGAAGCAACGGCGATGGCGACGACGACGGCAGCGAAGCCACAAACAAAGCGAACAAAAAGAGTTACCGAGAGCTGACTGCGTTGGCGAAGTGCAAAACCTTTCCAATTTGAAAATAGCTTTGTGCTGTGCTGTGTGCTCGTTCCCACAAACAATAACAGCAACAAGAACAACAGCAGCAGCAGCAGCAGCAACTACGACTGCCATAACCAGAAGGAGAACAACAAGCTCTATGTTTGCAATTGCAAGTAGAAAAGAGGCGAGGCGAGCAGAAGTAAGCGGTCGGTCGGTCGATCGCTGCCAGCAGCAAAGAAGATGACAATGCAGCGATTAAAGCAAAGCAGAACAACGCAGCTTGAACTCTGGTCAGCGACGTCTTTACTGGATATACTGTTCCAGCAGAATTGCAGACTACTGCAGTGGCCGTGGCAGCGACAGCGGCAGCTGGAAAAATGCTTGTTCCAATGCGTGGCATTTCCGTTTGCCCGCGAGGATGATGCTACAGCAATCACTTGTGCTATGTTTACAGAGCATTCGGCCGGACGAGCCAGAATAGTAATCAGATTTATTGAATCAAAATAAAATATGTATGCAATTTATTGAAGCGTTTTGTCTGTCTTAATACGTAAACTTAAGTGGTGCGTGCTAAGCGAGAGGAAGTATGTTGGGCATAAACATGTACATATTTGAACAGCCCAGAGACTGCTTTAATAGTCAAAAAATGCAGCTGCTGTAGATTGCAGATTTATAGATAAATATGTAAACAAATTAGTTTTTGCATTAGCCGTTGAAGAAATTCAAATAAGGCGATAGTTATCGATAAGTCAAAGAAGTGCTGTGAAGTAACGGCGTGTGATGCTTTTCAACACTGATGAACCGATTCGACCGATAACAGCATACTCGATTTGCTTACCGATTAAAAAACCTGAAACAAGTTTTGCGCGCCAATGTAATTAGAAATTAAAACTCCGTTTAATTAATTTATCAATTGAAACGCTGATTAGTTATTATTTATGGCTTGCGTTTAATTAATTTAATGTATAATTTTAAAAACACATGTATTTACGATAGGCATATATGCGTCTGCGTCTGCCTATGACCATTTTCATTCATGTTTACCTTGATTTGCGCTCGACTTCGACTACGACTTGAAAGTATGATGTCTTTTATGTGAATGCTTTGCTTTTGCTCTCACACGTAACATGCAACCAACGTAACGAAGGCGTTGCAGGCGGCCGCCATAAATTACCTGTGTAATTGCAGACAGATAAAACATAAACAACAGATTTATAAGAGTATTTGTATGAGTGCATGGCTCTGGCTATGTATTTACAACCAGACCATAAACAAACTGCGCACATTAATGCCAATTTGGTTTGGCCAAGTGATCATCCACCCACCCCCTTGCGAGCCATCTAACTAGTTCAGCTCGCGGTAATTAAAAGCCCTTAACGCTGACCATGAACTGATCTTGGCTGTAACTCGACGCGGGCTGCTGCTGCTCACCTTCGCCTTAACTTGCCACGCCCACTGAGTTTGCTGTAACTTTTCGCGCGTCTACGCAATGTGGGTTACGGTTACTGACCCACCTAACGGCGCTGGATTCGGCATCGTATTTGTGCCACTGTCAGTTTGTGTATTTGGTTTTATGCGTTTACCTCTCGCACACCAAATCCGTCGGCGCCGTCATCGCGGTCGCTGCTGGCCATTGTTATTATTGCTATTAACACGATTTTGAACAATTTATGCTTCATTTTTATGATACCCACTGCAAACGGTTAAGGGGTATATCGATGCTTAGCAATGGATCAATGGATACTGAATATGTTTGATTTCCCAGGATGCCCTTTGAAATGGTAAGAGCCTATCATTGATATGTTGTAGATGATATCTACTACTATTGCTTACAGGGTATCTCTGGCTCTGGCTTTCTCGACCACCGCAGTTTTGTTTTGGTTTCTTTTGTTGGGTACTTAGCGGCCAATGGCCAACTACCGCATTTCGCTGGCGCACCAGTTTCAATTTCTGATTGCCGCTCGACTCGGACGGATCGCACAAGTCCCGCGTCTGCGTCTGATTGAGCATAACAAGATGTGTGGAATCGTACAGATGCGTTTGGTGCTGCTCCTGGCCGTGCACTGCCAGGCGAACAGGGTTGTGGATGACATATGGAGTGCGTTCAGGGGCGTCACCAATGACAGCGTCTTGCTGGAGCACATAATACCGGAAATGTATGGACCGAGCATGCATCAAGCGAATCCAACCTTCACTTTCAAAATGCCCAACGGGCAGCGCAATGGCTTTGAGCTGTTGACAATGCAGCGCTCGGACTTTGCGGAACCAATCTTTCCCAATATCACAGCGATGCCTTCAGTAGCCGCAATCAAGTCCAATCTGGAGGAATGGCAGCAGCTGGGCTTGCCCGGCTGGACGGGTGAATTGCAGGAGCAGCAGACGTGGTTGGAGCAGATACACAAGTGGGTATCGGTTGGTATATGTAGAAGGAATCATTTAACCATCGAAGATTTTCCCACACAGGGAGCCAGCACAGCAACAGCTGAGCTACCCACAGTCTGAAATTTTGCTGAATCTGAAGACCCAAAAGCTGGATGGTCATGTGACGGATATACGTGTGATAACATCTAATCCGGCGGAGGCGCAGCTCGAGGATCTGCTGAATGGAGAGAATGTGTATATAGCGCGCGCCAACGATCCCTTTGGCTACTCCATGAAGTGGTCATTGAGTAATGAGACCGAACCGCCAAACGATCGAGGCAAACGGGATGTGGCCAAGCTCTACTCCATGATCAAGTGCTCCACGAACTGTGATCCGTTGATCTACAAGGGCTACGGCTGCTACTGCGGCTTTGGCGGCCATGGAGTGCCCAACGATGGCATCGATCGCTGTTGCCGCCTGCACGACAAGTGCTACGGCCAGAGCAACTGCATCTCCTACCTCGAGTACTTTGTGCCCTATGTGTGGAAATGCTACCGGGGCAAGCCCCTGTGCGCCATCGATCACGGCGAGTGGGGCGGCCCCGACTCCTGTGCGGCTCGCTTGTGTCAATGCGATCTGCGACTCTCGCGCTGCCTGCGCAAATTCTATTGCCCGAATCGACGAGCCGTTTGCCACTCATCGCGCTCCCGACGACTACAGAATTTGATATTCTTTAATTGACATATGATATGATATATATTCATTGATATAATGTAGAGTGTATAATAAGAATGAAATTCTCGGTTATTACTAGAGACAATATTAATATGTTATATACATATATATTGATAAAAATCTATATATGTAATCATATATTTTTTAAGCTACTTAACTATTTTTAAGACAAACTATTGTAAGCAAAAATTCCATCCAAATGAACAGATCCTATGTTAAAGATCCATGCATTTAAAGCTGTGAACTGTTGATCAATAAAGTTGTCTCTATAACTAACTTAATAAATATGCATATATCTGTTTATTTAGTCTTTATTCAAAATAAAGTTGGAATAGTGTTCACTTTGAGCATGCAGTTTTTCCATTGATTTATATAATATTTTTTCTATTGCTGCTTTAAAACTGAATTTTCGAAAAGTTTTTATAAAGTTACACTTCTTAAGCTACTACAGTCGTTCCAATTGTTATAGCATTACGATTGCTATTTGATAAATATCTGCTTTAGTGGTATTCAACCTTGAAACTGCATTGTTAGTCGATTCGATTCACATCTATTCATCATCTAGTTTTCCTAACAATCACTATTATGTTTATAAATAGTATATCTTATAAACTAAACATAACTTTAAATGTAGAAACACTATTTAAGATTTTAAAATTATTATAATCTTATGTCTATTATAAGAGCAGCAGCTATCGTGTGATTATGATTAAAAAGTTCTTTAGCAATTATTTCTCTGAATATTTTTATCTCTTAAGATAAATTGTTTTTTATTATTGTATTGATATATTATATCTATATGTCTTATATCATAATTGTAAGTTTAAGTGTATTATAAGAGCAGTGGCTATCGTGTGATTATACTTTAACAACTTTTTAAAACAATACAAAAATATTATATAAAGCAAACCAAATTTATTTTAATTGATAGTAATAATCATTGACTTACGATATCAATTGAAATAAAATTTATTTACTTTTTATAGTATTATTGTATTTGTATTTATATTATCCAAGCTAATAAGAATATGCATATCTATAGTTTTCTTTATGTATGTGTATCATTATTATTAAAAGTATTATAAGAGCAGCGGCTATCGTGTGATAATACTTCATCAGTATCTGTAAACTTGTTTTGTTCTTTTTTCTTCATATAATATTTTATGTATTGATTTGTATAAGTTAACAATTATATCATATTAACTATTATAAGACCAGCGGCTATTGTATGTTTGTAGTGTACAAGCTAGTTAATAAAAGTTGGCTATTATTATGTACGAAAGGCTTGATAAATATTTAATAGTTGCGGAATTATATATCTTCTATGTAAAATAGAGTGTGGCTTTACTTTGCTGCCATGGATTATACAGGTTTGATAGTATGTATGAGTTTCAGTTCTATTGACATGATTATGGAAAAATAATATTAATAATAATGAAATTAGTCTAATGATGCCTTTGGCTCTTGCGCGAACCACTGCGTGCTTTGTTGCCTGCTGGTGTACGCTCCTTCTCCTTCTCCTTTTCTTTTTCTTTCTCTTTCTCCTTCTCCACTTTGCTGCTGCTGCTGCTGGAGGAACTGTTGTCGGATTGCATGTGAGTGATAGACGCGAACTCCTTGAGCGAGCTGCATTCTTGCATGAACAGCAACGCCGTCTTGTGCTGCGCTGTGTGCGGCTTGTAGACCAGCAACAGATTCTGGCACATGAGCAGCACATCCCGCTGCAGTTCGTTAATGCTGCGTAGATGGCCGGAGTCGATGTTGCGTTTGATGGTGGGCAGATCCATGGGACGCAGGCACAGCTCGGCCTTCTTGTGGGGATGCTCGTCGTTAAAGGCGCGCCGAAAGGGCGCCGCATGCTTGCTCTCTTGCAGCGTGCTGTAAATGCTGAGGAAGAGCTTCTTGGAGGCGCCACGCGTCTCCCGACGATCGTCAGTGTGCTCACTGGACGCCGGTGAATTGGGTATGCTGTCTATGACAGGAGTTGAGGAGCAGCGACGCCGTGTACTGGATCTGGCTGTGGAATGGTCGCTGGCCGTTGTTGTATCATCATCCACCATGGGACTCTCCGAACGATCGCGATGCGGCAGCCTGCGCAACAATGGCGCACGTGCAGAAAGGGGCGCAGGAGCAGGTGTGCTGGATAACCCAAAGCCGCTGGGTGGCGTCTGCCGTGTGCCACTAGTCGGCTCTGGATCGGGCTTGGTTTCCGCATGTTGCTTTGTTGATTTCGTATTGCGGATGGGCTCATCCGCTTTGCTGCTGTCCGTCAGCGAGGAAGATTCCTCGTCCGTGTCATGCACTGAACTGGCAGCAGTGGGTGCAGGCGTCTTCAGCTCTGTACTGGCTTCGGCTGTTTGTTTGCATGTTTCCGAACTGCTTTCCTTGCTGGGTTCCTCTTTGGGCACTAAATTGAAATGATACAACAAATCTTAACTGGGAGTCTTTCCTCTTTTGAATTACACTTACCTTCGCTGCTGGCCTCTACTTGCTCAGCTTTCACTTCTGGCTCATCCGAAGCAGTAGCTTCTTCTGTTTTTTTGCTGGCTTCGGGTGTGTTGGCTTCAGTTGCTGCAGGAGATTTGCTAACTGCTGTTTCAACTGCCTCTGCTGTATCAGCCACCACAGGCGTGGGCACTTCCCGAGCATTCTCCTCGCTTGAGCTGCTGGCAATTGTTATTGTCTCGTTCAACTCCTCGGCGATTATTTCCGCATCATCTATGGCCATGTCTGGGGCTTCAACTGATGGCTGACTGCGCTCCTTGCTCTCCTGTGATACCACGGCTGCCAATGGTATATTATCGTTGGAGTCATCACTGGAGCCAATGACCACTTCCTGTGCTTTCGGCTGTGCCGGCGATTGACTGGACTTGCGATTGGCTGTTTCGTCATGCTTTAGCGATTCCAGTTTCTCCTCAAAGTCAATTGCCTCAGCTTTGACTGGCGCCTCAGCCGGTGAAACAACGTTGTCAACATTCTTTAATATCTCCTCATCAATAACGCTGACCATGTCGATGCCAATGTCGTCAATAATGTTCTTGCAAAAATCCTCGATGAGATGCTGCTCCGCGGGATCATCCGTGAAAATTGCCTCCAGATCTGCTGCAGCCTGTTTGTCACTGACGTTTGCCTCGGCATCTGTGGACTTTGTTGGCGATTCATTCGGTTTATTAGCAGTGGCTGCTGCTGCAGCTACTTTATTCTTCTCCAGCAGCATGGACAGCGTCGGCGCTGCCTGTGAGGGGCTGCGCTCGGTGATGGGCACCTCAGGTGGCGGCGGTCCGCTAATGGGTCGTGTCATAAATTCTGGATCGTTTGAGCTTTTCAATATGACTGCCGGCTGACTGGGCATGGCACTGGCGCCACTTGTCAGCAACGAAGTTATCGTTGGCGCCGTTGCCGTTGCACGAGCTACGCCTGTGCCCCCGGAGCTGCCTGTTGGAGATGTGGCGGTGTTGCTATTGCTGCCACCGGGCGATTTAAGTAGCGATGTTAGCAAGGGAGCAGGAGCTGCTTGCTGTTTATTACTGTTTCCAGCTGGGTTGGCGGCTAGAAGTAGATTTACATTAATATATGCAATACATTCAAAGAATCCTGATTCTTTGGAAACAAACCTGGAATATCCTCCACATCCATGTCCACAGAAGTTGTGTCGGCAGCTAGATTGGAGCGTCTTCCTGTTGCACTTTCTCGGTTACGCCAGTTGCCAGCAATATCCTTTTTCCGTTGCTCGCGCTCCCGCATTCGGTTCTCCAGCTTCATTTCATCGATGCGCTTTGTTTCCTGTTCCTTTTCTATTTCCTGCCACATCGTCTGCAGCTCCTCCTCAGTTATTTCATCAGATTGCAAGGCCTCAATTTCCCGTTGCACCTTTCTATACAGCTCCTGATCTCGGCGCATCTGAGTTTTGACTTCCAGCAGGCGCTCTTCAGTTAGCCGCCGCAGCAGGATCTCTGTGGGAGTCTCCACGACGACGGTAGCCGGAGAAGAGAAGCCGCTGCTTTCGTTGGTGCGTTTCTTGCGTTTTGTGGTCTCAACCGTCTCCAGAAGGTGGCCATACTGGACGGCACAGTTTTTCTGAGAATACCAATCCGCGGGTCGAGAATTTCCATTGCCACAAACTGTTTTAAGTGTGCGGCTAACTGTTATCCAATTCTGGTCGCCACTGCACGAAACTGCTGATGCCAGGCATAGTTGTTCGCGTTTGGTCCAAGTGTCAAGAGGAGCGCGGCTCATTTGTTAATATTATTTGATGTACAAAAGCCGCAAACAAATATTTCACAAGCGCTATGTACAGATAGAGATGAGCGCTAATAGAGATGGGAAATCTTGATGTAACTGTTACTAAGTAACTATATAAAAATAAGTTACATTAGGGCAGGAATTATGAAAATACGAGCAATACTACTTACAGACCTATAACACATTCAATCTAAATATAATTTATATTTATATATATATATTTTTTAGAATAATAATTGTTCTCGTTGAACTTAAAAGAATTTAATTAATGTCAGTATATATTTGGTATTTATCAGTATATTTCAGTGTTTTTTAGCTAGGGTCACTCAGCCCAGCACAACAACAATAAAAACAACCAGCTTACAGATTTTTTGTGTACTACAATTGTGTTTAATTTGTAAAGGCACAGAAAAATAAAGTCAAAATGCAATCATTATCGTATGCAGTGAAAACTAGTCTGCCAAATTATTTGTCCAGCTTGCCGGTGCCCGACAGCGTGGGCGGCTGGTTTAAACTATCATGTGAGTGCCACGCTTGTCTGAACATTGGAATTGCACTAAAGGGCGCTCTAGATAAGTTTGTCAAGTCTTAGACGATCTATAATGACATAGTTAAATAAGATCAATTTTAGTAAAGTGCAATGCCATTATCTAGCATGCACAAGCATGTTATGTGCATATTTTTAAAGCTTATCCCAGCGCTGCTCACCTGAGCCAACTTATTATGCAACATTTGGGTCAAAAAGCGCCATTGCTGAATTTGTTGTTTTTGTAAAAAAAACGAGAATTCTCACTGAAAAGCTCATAAACTTTTTATCTGCATCATAGATAAACAGCAGGCAATTATTGATAAGTTTAATGTGTGGAACATAATTTGACATGCATTGAATATTGCTTTCCATAGGGAAATCCATCAGCCCATCATCCGGTCAAAATTTGCTGCTCACAATTTGCCCTACTTAGAGTCTAATTAGCAATTTAGTATTTCTAAAATAGTATTTTATCTCTTGCAGTCAAAGATTGGCTAGCACTCATTCCGCCCACTGCCGTCGTAGTCGGCATTGGCTACATCTCGTATCAGGCTCTTTGTCCCGCCGCTCAGCGTAAATCCTGCTCTGGTCGTTGCAATGACAACATAAGGAAACATGAGGCGAAGGTCGTGGACATGATTGACATTGAAAACATTGCGGATAAGGCCGCTTTCTGTCGCTGCTGGAAGACTAAGAACGTGAGTATAGCTGACGTTACTATACGTTGCTTAATTAATGCCATTATCCTTATCCCTTTTAGTGGCCCTACTGTGATGGTAGCCACGGCGAGCACAATAAGAACACGGGCGACAATGTCGGACCAGTTGTGATCAAGCGAAAGTAATTTAATCTGGATACGCGATAGCAGCGTTTTTCTAGCATTTCCTTGCTGATATTCAAATGCAGGCAGTACGAACATTTCTGAAGTTTGCAATAACAAATTGTTTTAAATTCTATAGATTGTTTTCAACCTACCTTACCGTAAGCTAAAATTGAACGAATTAACTGAAAAGAAAGCCAATAAAGATTGCCTAAATGAATGTAATTCATACAAAAGATATTAAGTTAGCGTAGTTAATGAAGTCGTAGTAGAGCTCGATAAGTTGATTTTCATGTAGTGAAAGTGATCCAAATTGCAATAGTTGAAAATAGTTATCGGTGAAAGCTTCAATTCATGCTTTAAGATTTTAATATTGGATTTCTACTACCTTTAATTGAGAGATCTATCTATGCTGGCAGCTGATATATATCAGCTCTCCTTCAAACAATATTCCTTTGCATTAAGACTTCATTTGGATGTAGTAGAAAACGCGTATTTATTTTAATTCCCGTATATAAGTTATTACCTGGCTGATCTGTTTGACATTAAATTTTCTTTCTTTTTTGTGTTAAACGCAATTACAAAAACAATTCGTTTGCTAACAGAAATGCAGAGGGCTAAAACGATTTGAAATACAAAAGATTTGGCGTGCTGGGCAAACCAGGACATTATGTATATATATTTAGATGGTAATACAGCACGACGTTTGCGACTCACTTATATATCATTACTAATCAGTTGGAGCTTAGAAATATAAATAGGCATCGTGCTTGCTGCGTAGCGCTGCTGCTTGTTGAATCTCGATGAATTGTGTTTGCAACTTATTTGAAAATCTTGCCCTGGTTGAATTTACGACCATCCTTGTCGGTGCCGGACCATGAGAAGTACTGGGTAACAAGCTTCTTGGTCTCCTCGCTCTTGGGATCCAATTTCTTCCAGTCATAGACCTCGTAGTCGATCTGCCAGTCGGGCGACAGGGGGAAGGCCAGCTCCTGTCCGCGCCACACCCACACACCAGAGATGGAGCTGTTGTTGTCCTCGCCGAAAAGGCACACTGAGGCGAATGCCTGCTTGCGCATCTTGTCCAAGCGCTGGAACATGCCAGTGATCAGATTGCAAGACATGAACACCTTGGAGAGCTCCTCATTGTATTTGTATGAGCCGAACCAGATGGAATAGTTCTCGGGATCAAACTTCTCGAAGAAGTAAGGAATGGACTTTGACTCATCCTCGTTGGAATAGACGCGCTTGAAGTCATCAAAGTTGAAGGTACCCTTGGGTAGGGCATCGAAGGGATCCTTCGATTTGGGTTCAGCGGCCAAAGCCTCATCGGCAGCATCAAGCTCCTCAGGCTCTTCCTTCTTTGCCTCCTTCTTTTCCTTGGGCTTCTTCTCCTCCTTCTGTTTGGCTGGCTGCTGCTGCTTTGTACCGGTCTTAGCCTGGAATTCAGCATACTTCTTGGGATCGTAGACTAGTGCCTTCTCGCACAGTTTGAAATCCTTGACAACAGCCTGAACCTGTGGCTGGTTCAGAATGGTAACGAACCAACGGTTCAAATTGACATAATCACGGCGCACACTCGGCTCCAGAACGTACTGGTACAGATGCAACAGGCTGGCGAAGACAACGATGTCAGCCAGAGTGATACGCTCACCCACGAGGTAGGTAACATCCAACAGCTTCTTGTTCAGACGCTGCAGCACAACCTCGGCGTCCTGCTTGACATTCGCGTTCTTCTGCTGAGGCATAATGCCAAGCAGCGGGAACACCCATGCGCAGGAGACCGGCAAGATTTCGTTATCAGCAAACGAGGTCCATTGCAGCACCTCAGCCTGTGCAAAGGGGCACTTGCCACCGCGAAGCTGCTCATTGGCCAAAAAATAGGCAATGGCATTCGACTCGCTCAGGTATTTACCATCTGCGGTCTCAAATGCGGGCACCTAGAAAATAAATGTTTACGTTATATTTTTGCGCCGGTTTATTATAAAAATGTATGTAAGCTGTCAGCAGCTCACGTGTCAATAATCGCAAACTATTGAACTTCCAAGAAGCAAAACTTATGAGTTGGCAAAATTTCGCACATTCCATGCGAATAACCTTATTTGCTAGGCGATATTTTAGCTGCTGACGTTGCCGGCTTTTGAGCTCTTTGTCCCAAGCCCCAAGCGATAAGCAACACCAATATATGTATATAAATAACTGAAAAATCTAGACTCACCTTGCCGAAGGGGAACTTCTTTAGGAATTCCGCCGATTTGTTGGACTCGCCAAACTTGAAGTCCTCGGCCACTTTCACCTTTGCGCCAGAGTACTGGGCCGCGATGAGGGCCTTGTATGCGCGGAAGTTCTCGGGATAAGTGTAAAGTGTCTGCAAATAAACATATTGCAGATTAAATTTAATATTTATTGTGTGCGTCCATCTTTTTTGCACTTGTTGAGCAACAATTTGACAATTATTAATGCAGGATTGCACAATAATTTACAAATTAAACCGACGAAATTTTTACTTACTCCAGTCGACATCGTGATTTCTGCCGGAGAGAAAGAAGAAGACACAAGCAGTATTGTCATCGCCTGCTAGATGTCATGTTATGTGTGGAGTCTATTTCAGAGCTTTTACAGACGCTGTTAAATGAGGAGTGAACATTTTACGATAGGGAGCAAACTCTGTTGATTGTAACGAGTAACGAGCGGAGAGCACAACGAATGAACATCATCTGCCACCGAGAGCGGCCGTACGCTTACGGCGCATAAGTTTAACTAATTTCAGTGCCTCAAACCACTTGAAACTATAAATAAATTAAATGTTAATGTGTAAGTGCAGCACCGCTACAATGCCCTGAAGTGCAGCAGTGAAGAAAGATTTCCTAACCAGGTACAAAAAGAGTTGAACAGTCACACGATAACCGCCGCAGTGAAAAAAAGTGAAAATTAGAGTGTGTGTGGTGTCAGTTTAACGAGTGCGGGGAGCGTTGCATGCGTGCGTATGTGTGAGTGTGTGTGTATGATTCTTACGTTGCGCTACGTTACGTTGCAAGTGAAATTTCATGACATTTGGCAGCGGCAATTGAAATTGTTTATTTTACTCAAAGCAATGCTACCCAGAACATAGCAACTGCCCGCAAATGTTGTTCCCCAAATATGTGAGTCGCATTTATACATATATGTAAAACACATAAATACTTACGCGCACCCATACACCCATACACGATTGCAAAATGAATGTCACAGCATCCAGCAAAATTTGCAAATCTTGCTTCTATTATTATAACTGTTTACTTTGCATTTGTTGCGGATCCGTGTTGTAATTGTAGCTGTAGCTGTGTGTGTGTGTGTGTGTGCTCAACCCATCTTATTGGCGCTGTCTAAATGTGTAACCTTAGCATTATCATGCACTCTTTTCCCGTCACTTGTATTTGCAGCCTGTGCGACATGTGACCTTCATTCCAGCAACAAAATCAATAGCAATACATATAGTTAACGTTCACATTCATGTTCACGTTCACGTTCACTCCTTCTACATATCATTCGCATTAATATTTGTTTGTTCTTTGTTGCCCTCTGTCTACGCCCCCCTCGATGCTTGGCCCTGGCCTACCTCACCAAAGCTACGCTTCAACCCCGCTTACCCACCTGTCGCCGTAAATTTGTATCAGCAGCCGGCCATGATTTGTACTTTACATAATTAGCCCATTTGCTGGGCGCAATTATTTTCGAATTGGAAGTGTGCTTACCCTGGGCGGGTGTTCTTCATTGCATAAATAATAATTCGGGGTTTTGACATTTGGTACGAATAAGCTAAACGCCAAAAATTCGCTGTTATATGGCTACGTGCGTTTTAATAACGAGAATTTCTCAGATTCATAAAAGCCCCTTTGCTTGTCAATAGTTTTTCTGAAATGAATCATAAGCACCTGAACCTAAGATTAATTATTGATTATTATACAATTCCTTATCACCTTATCGGACAACAATTTTGAATTTGAGCTGACGAGTCACTCAATCAGCACATGCGAACAAAATTTAGTTCATAACAGCGATCGGTTTATCTTCATAATGGCATTGCCAGAAAGTTTCGCTTTAAAAAATACTGAAATCGTTTCATTTGATAAATTTCTCTTAGTTAAAGAGAGGGAAGGGACCAGTATCAGCTGGTAGACTCACAGGAAGGGTACGCACAAAACAGAAAACAGACAGTGTGACTGTCTTACATCAATTTCAAAATCATGTGCCTGTGAATGTCAGAAATGAAGTTCCATATAATTTTTATTTTCACTGATAAATTTACTTTTTGTGCATTTGTATCAATAATAATTATTAATATACGCGTAATTACATATGTATATACATACATGCATTCATTACAAGACTGATAACATTTTTAACAACATTTATACACTGCTTTTTCCCATTTTCGTAAAGTTATCTTATTTATACACTGAAACCTATCGTTTAGTGTGCTGTCATTTAATCATAATTAGAATGTAATAAATATAATAATGTAAATCTAATTTATGTTGTCATTTTTTGACAGGATAATGAAAGATGCTCGAATATGAAATATATGAGCTGAAAGAGGAACAAGTACGTCTTCCGCCAATCAGCAGCAACAACGCCACCACCAACAATAAAATCCCAAAAACCCGTCAGAACCCGTACATTTTATTGAAGTCCGAAACTTCACTGAAACCCAAAGCTTCCACAGCATCTGCAACAACTATTGAATCCGGTGAGTCGCCGCTGTCAGCACCAACGTGTTCGGTCATTTATCCAGAGGTACAAGAGTACATAGATCAGGTCGCACAGCCAAAGCAAGCAACCCAGAAAGATATCGAGGCTTTGCGCAAGCGTAAACGTACGCGACGTGTTTATGTGGCAGAGTTGTCGCGTTGTGCCAGTCTAAGATCACGGCAACCAACAGCAGTGAACCTACCAGCCATACCGGAGAAAGCGTCGAGTCCATCACCGACAGCACAGTCATCGCCTACGCCCACGGAGGCTGCCGAGTGTCATAAGTACATCAAGTTAGGTAAGCAGTTGGAGCTTTTGAATGTAGACAATTGCTAAAGATTCGATTCAATATTTGCAGAACATTTCAAACCTGAGTTTTGGAATCGCATTGAAGAGGAGCCAGAGCCGAAAGTAACTGGAAGAAAGCGACGCGGAGGTGGCGCAGGTCTCGGCGGTAGAAATCGCAAGCGTCGCACTAAGATCGAGATCGATTCTAATTTCTCAGCGGAGACAGCAGCGGCTATTGCTGCAGCTCAAATCGAGCTTGATTCGAGCAAACCGGCGTCTCGAGCTTTCCGCAAACGCAAGCGCAGCTCCAACATGTCGCTATACGACCGACGGTATCAAACATCCACAGACGAACAGCGGCGCGTGGCCAATGGCTATGCGCCTGGCGGCCCTGGTCTGCGCGCTGGCAATTCGTCCGTCACCGGAGACAACGACGCCACCGAGCTACAGAGCCATCAGTATTATGGCCCAGCCGGTGGCAGCAATTCGAGCGGCGCCAGCTCAATCCCTGGGAGTGGACTAAATGGCAGTGGTGGTACAGCATTGAATCATGTGCCCACTATGGGCACGCTGTGCAACATTGGCAACACTTGCTATCTGAATTCGGTGGTGTATACGCTGCGTTTTGCCCCGCATTTCTTGCACAATTTGCATCATCTGATTCAGGATTTGAATGTGGTGCAGCAGGCGATACAGCGTCAACAGAATGCCAAGTCCGCCTCGCTGGGCCGCAACGTAAGCGGCAGCGGTGGTGCTCATTTGGAGCACGCACGCAGCTGGAGCAGCAAAGATCTGGCCACAACGGACCCTTACAACAGCACCAGCAATGGCAGTGGCAGCAACGCCGCCAGCAGCGGCAGCAAGAAGTCAACACATCAGTCGGTCAGTGAGAAGTTGCACGATCTGTACAGCAGTCTGCATGGCAATGAGATGGCCGACTCCAGTGAGCCCTATCATGCGGACACCCTGTTGCATGCCATACAGGATGTCAATGCTACATTCGAGGGCAATCAGCAACAGGATGCCCACGAGTTTTTAATGTGTGTGCTGAATTGTATACGCGAAACGAATCAGTCGCTGATAAAGGCCATTGGCGAATGTCCGGAAGTGATTGCGAACGGGTGAGTTCTAAATGTTATAGGTTGACCATAATGTGACTAATTGACCGATTGCCTTTTCTTGTATGCAGCTACATTGCCAATCCTGATGATACGGATACGGTCGATTCCATGGAGCGCTCCGATGTGGGAAATCATGCGCTAATGAGCGCTTCCGGCAATGGCTCGATAGCAACTAGTCAAAATCAAAGTACCACAACAACAAAAACATCATTCTTTTCACGAAAATCAAAGAGAAAAGATGAAGTGAAATCCTCAAAGGCGACACGATTACAGTCACCGCTCAAGGATAATAGTCCAACCACAGCTGGCGGTGGCATAGGAACCACACATGTCGCCTCCAATAGTCTCTTTTATTTAAACACAGTCGATCTCAGCGGTGCTCCAGCTGCTTCAGCTGCTGCTGCTACTGGTGCCAATACCACAGCATCAGCTGCATCGACAGCACCCGCAAAATATTCCAGTGATGATGAAATCAATACGGCTAGTCTGCTCAAGGATAAAATGCGTCTGGAGGAACGCATCCGCGAGCTGAATATCAACTTTTTCAACTCTGATTTTGAAGGTATTGTGGTGCTGACCACCAAATGCCTGAGCTGTGAGACAATTACGCGTCAGAAGCAAGGCATGCTCGATATATCAGTACCTGTGCCGATTTCGGGCTATGATAATGCCGAATTGCAGGAGAAACCCAGCGCCTATATACAGGTTAGTACAGCAACTAGATTAGCTATAGAAAGAGTTGAATGGAACTCAAAAGCATTAAATGAGTAATCGTTAAGCGATTGGATTCATTGATGTATTGTTGATTTACTTTGGTTTTTGTTTTGCAGAACTCTTGCATTACGCGTGAATACTTTCGCGGCGATAACAAATACAGCTGCAATCAGTGTACGGGCTACACTGAGGCCATACGCTCCATATCGTATGAGGTGCTGCCCCGTCTACTGGTCATCCAACTGAATCGGTTCTCGGGCGGCATGGAGAAGGTCAGCACATATGTGCCCACAACATTTACGCTGCCCTGCTTCTGTGCCAAGTGCTGTGAGCTGAGTGATGCCAACAAGCTGCACGTTTACAAGTTGTACAGCGTCATAACGCATGTGGGCGCCACGTTAACAGTGGGTCATTATATAGCGTACACCTGCTTCTTGGACCTGGCCAGTGATTACGTCAATTGCCCCAAGGATCGACGCAATGCGACAAACAGCGCGCAGCAACAGCAGCCAGCGGCACCAGCAGCTGGCAATGAGAACGCGGCGCCGAGCAATAATGGGATTAGCAGCATTGCCAGCTTACCAGTGTCAGCGGCTGCCTCGGCTTTGGCCTCGTCGGGCACCAGTTTGATGAAGAAAATGAAATTTGGCCGCAACAAAGCATCGAGCAGCGGCGACATGAGCAAAAATGTGAAGCAAGTGAACGGATTCACCAGCAAGACCATCACCAATGGCATTGGCAAGCTCAGCATGAACACCACCTGCCAAGGCATCAACTGCTGCGCGATGCGCCTGTGCTGCAGCCAGCAGGCGAGCATGGCGGGCAGCACTACGGCCAGCAACAGCGACTTCAGCGAGGAATCCCTGCAGAATGGCAGCAACAGCAATCTCAGCTATGGCAGCAGCACCAACAGCTGTGCTTCGTATCCCACGGGCTATGGCAGCACGGGGCGTGGCGGAGTGAAAGCCAACTATGCGCAGGGCAACAGCAGCGAACCCATTTGGTATATGTGCGACGACGACAAGATCAAGGCGATGACCCAACGGGAGTTTGAGGAGCTGCTCTCGCCCACGCGAAAAATTACAATTACACCATATTTACTGTTCTATGCACGCTTCGATTTACAGCCGGCGACGCCACAGAAGCCGAGCTCATCATCCACACCGCCACCACCGCAGCCAACGTCAGCAGCGTCGGCGTCGTCCGCAGCAGCCGGAGCAGCAGTAGCTGTGCCGGCGCAGCAGCTACCGCAGAGCTCCTGGTCAAATGATAACCTGCAAAGTGGCTTGCACAAGATTTGAAAAGTTTTTGCGACGCTGCGCAAGGTCATCAAATGTAAAACAGATGTGCCTAAGAGTAGGACAAGCAGCTAAATGAAGAGCATTAGCAGCATTAGCAGCAGCAGCAGCAGCATTAAATAAGCAACTATACAAATAGAGCAGCTATTTAGGAACTTACATTCAAGTACATTATATATATAAATATATAGGAAACATATACAAATACGTCTCTTAGTTTAGGTCACACGAGTGTGGGCATAAGTTGAAGCAGAAGTCTGTTTGTTAAACAATTGTACACGTTTAAGCTCTATCGTTTATCTACATGCATAAAACAAGTAACAAAAAAAAACAGAAACTACATTTAATAACTCTTATATACGAAACAAATGTTTAAAACTAAATACCCTTATGACTGAAGCCAGCTAAGAAAAAAAAAAAAAAAAAAACAAAAAATTAAGAAAAAAGGAATGAAAAGAAAATGATATATATCTATTATAATTACCACGCCCAGCCAAAACCCTTGTTTCGGGCCTGGGCAACTGTTTAGGTTAGTTGTGGTCCAGTTATAGCCGTTGGCTAACAAATTCAATTAGTTTGACACATGGCATTTAGAATGTACTTTTGCGTTCAGTTCGGGAAACACATTTTACGTTAATACATCTCTATATACTATATACTATATATATATATATACATATACGCTATTTTGAGTTTAGCATACATTTTATTTTTATTTGCTATGAAAACACTAAAATTTAATTTTGTCTTGGAAATTCTTTTGTTAACATAACAATTAAAGCTGAAATCAAAGCGAAAATTGTAAACACGAATTTAACACGTTACGAACGCTATGCAAACACTTGTTTCGCGCCTCAGTGAAATGCTAATGATAAAACACACGCATCAAATCTTGATAAGCCGTTTGTAAATTAACATAAACAGATGCTCAATTCAATAAGTACTTTACCAATATAATAATACATCTTTTGAATATAGTTAATAAATCCGTTTTGTGCATAACTTCCATAAAGAAGAAATAGCCTTAAGGCGGCTTCAGCCTGAAAGCAGCTTCGACCACTTGTAATTCAAACCGTAGCTAAATATTTTGTTCTACATAAACATAAACACAAATACATATATACGTACATATTAATAAAAACGATTATCAATGCATCTGGACATAGTAATAGATATATTTCTATATATATATATATATATATATATATATATATATATATAAATATAAACATATTGGCCCAAGCATATATCAAGTGTTAAATAGTTGTTACAATTTAATGCAAGCCTTTCTTTTAGGCAAATTGAGAAGAACAACAACACCAACAGCAGCAGCAGCAGCAGAAGAAGAACAACAACACACAACCAAACACACACACGTTCACAAAAGTGCATAAAATTGAAAGTCAATCAGAGAATTGTTATAAATGTAATAAAAGTTTATACTCATGTTTTTCATAGGACAAACTAAAGCAAAATAAGGATAGCAACAACAACACAGGAACACACACAACTTCATGTATGTTAACACACACCAACACACTCACACATACACCTATGCTAATTATATTAAATAATAATAAAAATTAAATTTCATAATAAATACCGAATGCAATCTGTTCAGCTCTTTAGTTAAGGGTTTAGTTACGTCATTTCAGGAGCGCTGCTTTAGTGATATTAACATTTACAAAAACACAAATACATAACACACACACACACACGGAACACACATACATATTTATTTAGCTTGTACTTGTATTTTGTAAGATCTAACAATTCCAATGAAACAATAATTGGAATAAAAAACAAAAATCCAAACCCCAACAAAATTAATTGAAGTTACCACAAAATTGTGTTGAAGGAGCGCTGTTTAATTCCAATTACTTTTATTATTACGATAATTATGGATTATGATTATGATTATTATTATTATGATTGAGTAGCATAATAAAACATGCTTAAATATACGAAATATACAACATACTCTATGTACATTGTATGTGATATCGGTGAGAATCTGATTGCCTCAATTCTTTAGGTCAAGAAGTCTGATAGAAATTATCTTTGGAGAGCGGATGGATTCTGGGTAGAGCTTATGGTCTTTATGTAGCTGTAGTAGTAACATGATAGGACGAGATCTCGCCAAGCGATTTAGCTAGTAAACTCGCATAAGGACCCAAGTAGTAGCGCAAGCGGTCTGAGTCGATTTAGCCCCGTTTGTCTATCTGTCCGTCCGTATGTGTGAACGTGTCTATCTCAGAAGGTCAATGACCTTGAGAGGTCATTGCCGTCTCAAGGTCATTGCCCTCTCAAGGTCAATGCCCCTATCTCTCTGTCGTCGGCCTATCTTTTTATCGAGAATAATCGATAAATTCATTTAGTTTTTTCAACTTTATTTGAATACTATTTGACCTAGAGACTTCAGATTCATCGTGTATATGTGTATACGAAGATTTTGGTTGCCACGCCCCCAATTTAAAAACCGTATTTCCGTATTTACCGTTACTAGAGACTTAATTTCTGAAAGTTTCATTTAGATAGTGCGTCTACAAAAGAAATTATTCAACAAATAAATTCTCATCATATTGCCCACACTGCAGCGCAGTCCAAGTGCAGTCGCAGCTTACTGAGCAGTTAATATCTAATAATCAGAAAACATTTTACTTAATAGAATAAAAACTCAACAATTGCTTTAACTTTAATGTTTAGCCTCAACAATCTGAAATGTTAAAGAACCCACAACATAATTAACCACTGATGTTTCTTGGTATTATATAATTATTTTAATATTGTTTATTGGAACATTTAAATTTGTGTCATGCTCGAGAGAGTTTTCAATTAGCTGATGAGGGCTTGCGCTCGACATAATTTATTTAACGTTATCCGTGGAATATAACACCTCTATTTCTTATAGTTTTCTTTTTCTTTTTAGTTCTTGTTTTATTCTATAGGTTTGTCAAGTAAACTCCTGATGGAGACCGAGACCTGGTCGTAGTTGCGTTGCTTCCACTGGACATTGGTGAGCATGGTCTCTAGGGTTTGCTGTATGGCCTGTTCCAGTCCCTTCAGCGAGCTTCTGTGCTCGGTGACGAAATTCCTGAAATCATCGAAATCGCTCTGCTGGAAGGTCTGCTCCGAGAAGGGCGGCAGCAGCCGCGCCATGTCCTTGACAATGGGACTGTAGCTGTGGCGGGAAAATAGTTCGTAAAACGAATAGATGTTGATTCGAGAGAATCGCTTACAATTTGTAGATGAAGTCCACGTTGTTCATGAAGTAATCTTTGGCCAAATGGAAGCCAATCTCATTGTATGCCACCGCCTGGAAGGCATACATCGAGTCCTGTTTGCGTATGCCCTGCTTCGGCTCAAAGGTGAGGGCCAAGTAGCGCTGCAGCAGCCACACCTCACGTGTGCAGCCCAACGACGACATTATCGTGCGCTTCTCGGCAGCCACGTTCGAGTTGTTGTAGCGCATCCACAGGAAATTCCAATCGTTATCGTCGCCATGCCGTATGGCGGTGCAGTAGACCGTTTGCCGCAAATTGATGGGCACCGGATTTTGTTTGTCCGGATCCGGCTCGCTACGCCACGCCTTAAAGTAGGTCACTGCCTTGGGCACACAATCGCCCACCTGATACAGACACGCCCAGGTGGCCACCATGGTCTTGAGCAGCACCTGGTCCTGCTGCTCAATGTTGGCGAAGGTGTCATTCAAGCCATTCAGATGCTCATAGACGGGCTCGATTAGCTTTTGCAGATAACGCTGTGAATAAATGTTGAAGGTGGATGTCATATAATGCGAATGGGGTTTTTTTTATACATCTCTACTCGTTCACGTAGTAAGAAGAGAATATATTGGGACTGAGAGACTTTAGATGTCTCTTATGGACTTTGGCATAACCTTAGAACTTTATATGATCCATTGGAGTTATGAAGGCTCATTATTTATAGTGGGAACATAGTAAATTTCTGTGATCTGGAGAAGCTAAAAACCTTTTATCTGGAATCTATGTAGCTCGATAGCTTTCAACGTGAACGAGTTTGATGCAGACGGTCTTGACCGACTGCTACAGTTTACTTAAATTTGTAACATGTAGAAAGAGACAGAGAGAGAGAGAGAGAGAGAGAGAGAGAAAGTCTTTAAGAGATTGAGAGCTTTGTTTTGATGTGGTCTAGAATGAACTTACGAAAAAATACAACTTTGACATTGGAAATTTAGTGTCGGGCCGCATAATGTTTGCAATTTAAATAAAAATTAGAATGAGAGCTCTAGATTACGTTGTGTGATGTGTAGTAGCAGGATAAGAGTGTATGTTCGTTCAGCCATGTCTTTAAATATACGCGGAACTCAACTGACCTTGAAGAACTCCAGATTGGGCGTTTGTCTGATGATAGACTTGAGGCGCTTCAAATTCTCAAAGGCCGACTTCCAGGGCAGATACTCGCGCTCGCGTCTCATATACTCCAGCAGCTCCATGGCGATGTCATAGTTCTGCTCGCCCGTCCAGGCCAGGTAGAATGCATCGTCAATCAGCTGGGCGCGATTGATCACATGGATGCTCTCAAAGTCGCCATTGGTGAGCGTGTCGATGAGCAGTTTCCAGTTGCGTTCGTCATAGTTGACCTTGTACAGCGTCGACATCTGGGTATTGAATATGACCCACTGATCCTTGCCGGGCAGTCCGGTAATCGTCTTGGGCAGCACTTCGCCGGAGCTGCCGCACTCCATCCAGGTCTTGGGCGCCGTATTGGCAAAGTCCCGCTCCCCCTGGGTTGTATAGCTGAGCGGCACCCACCAGCAGCCGCCTCGCTGTGCCCGTGAGATCTGAGTGTTGAGCAGATAACGCTCCTGGTTGAGCTTGGCAGTGCCAGCTGAATAGTCGCGCGTAATATTGATAATAGGATAGCTGTGAAGGGTTTACAAATTAGAGATTCGTCTGGGCAGTCAAAAATTTTGGTGTACTTCGGAGCACTCACCCCGTCTGCAGAGTCCACGAGTCCATAATGCGCTTAATGTCGTAGCTCTTGGGCAGCGCCTTGAATTTGTGAGCCGCCTCTGTAAGCGATTCCCAGAGATTATCCTGCTCGGCATTGCCGTAGGAGAACTTTTGCAAATAGTTTTGTATGCCCGAGCGGAAGGACTCGTCGCCCAAGAACATGTGCATCATGCGCAGCACTGTGGAGCCCTTCTGATATGAGATCTGATCGAAGCTCTCCTGGATCTCAGAAACCAGCTCGATGGGTCGCGATATGGGATGGCTAGTCTCCAGTGCGTCCTTCCTGAAGATGACCAGCAGATTACTGAGCGACTCCTGTGCCATGGAACGCCACTCGGGATTGATCTTGTCCACACCCAAGCTGGCCACATATGTGGCGAATCCCTCGTTCAGCCACAGATCCGTCCACCACTTCATCGTGACCAGATTGCCGAACCACTGGTGGGCCAACTCATGGGCAATGATCGAGGCAACGCGCTGCTTGTCCGCCAGCGACGAGTGCTGAGCCGAATAGAGCAGGGCGATCTCCCGGTACGTGACCAGACCCCAGTTCTCCATAGCGCCAGCACTGAAATCTGGTATGGCTATCTGATCGATCTTCGGCAGCGGAAACTTAATGCCAAACAGATCCTCGTAGTACTGCAGCACCTTGGGTCCCACCTCGGCCGCATAGTCGCACTGCTCGATGGCGTTCGGACGGGCCCAGGTGCGGAAGAGCGTGCTGTTCGGCAGCGTGGAGGGCTTGTGGGAGAAGTCATTGACCGAATAGGCCACCAAGTAGGTGGACATGGGCACCGACTCCTCGAACTCACACCAAATATAATCCGCAATTTCTTCGCTGCAAATTATACCGTAAAATTCTATATATAGTCTAACCGTCTGTCAACTGGCCAACCGGTCTTACTTGGGCTTTATCTCCTTCACGGGCATGTTGCTCAGTCCGTTGTAGCGCTTGTGGTAGCCAAGCGTCACCACAAAAGGCGCCTTGTAATCCGGCTCATCGAAGCAGGGGAAGGCCAAGCGCGCAGACGCCGGCTCGAATTGTGTTATGGACAGCCAGCTGAGCGAGAATTTGTAGATATCGTAAGAGAATATTTTTATCAAATTTCTTAAGAGCTTAGGCATAGCATTAATTTAGCTAAATAACTATGAGTCATAGTGGCAACGTCTCTGTCAGGTTTTTCGACGAAAATTTATGCAGAGCATCCAAGTTTATTTTGGTTCTGTAGAGTCCCATCCTATCTTCCTGCTTTTCTTCCGTCTGTCCAGCCTTCTGTCTGTCTGTTAGTCCCTCTGTCTGTCCACCCTTAAGACCCTCCACCTGACTATCCCTCTATACGCACGTCCGTTGTCCGGCGTGAAAATAACTCTATATTCCACAGCAACATTTCCGTGCCTCTTACCGCGACTTGTTCGTTACGGGATCAATGTAGGAGCTTCGGTAGTAGCCCTCCAGCTGGCGATTGAGGTCGGCGGCGAATGGTATGGACAGCTCGTAGACATCTCCGGCCACGAGCTCCTCGCAGGTGCGCATCACATAGAAATCGTGGACCGTATTCACTTCCGTGCCGGAGACGCAATTCTTTTTGTTGGCACTCGAAGTGTCGCGCAGTGTAATGAGCGACTCATCGATCGTCAGATTCTTCGCGTGCAACGTGATGTTGTTCGCATTCTCCAGCACCTTGAACAGGATTTTCACATCGCCCTCGAAGCGCAGGTTGTCCGGGTCCTCAAAGTGCGTCAAGACACGTAAATTGTACTTCTGGGGCCGCAGCGCCATGGGTAGCCGAAAATGGCTGTAGCTCGAGTCGGCCAGGGCCAAGCCCAGCACCGCCCAACTGGCCGCGAGCAGTAGAAGCAGCCGCATGTTAAACCTGTGGAGCAACGGCAACGGCAGCAGCAACAAGAGGGGGGTAAAACATTTATAAACAAACATCAATCAACGCGCTGTTAATGTGGAGCGGAATGGAGCAATTAACTAAATCACTTGCGGTATCGAAGCTCAAATCAATTTATAAAACAAGCCAAACGGAACGCAATCAACACCAGCTAACGCTTAACACCATACCCTTTGGGGGCAGGGCATATTGAGTGTTGCATGCGTTTGTAATAGGTTGTTCAATTGATCAACTTTATAGCAGGTATTTAGTTGTACTATAGTATATACTATGGGTAACTTCTTCCAAGTTATTAAGCATTTGCTTACAAATAATCCTCATCAACACTAGTATGTATATTGAATGCCTATATCAATATGTTATGTTTCTCAGACTTTCTCTCTCAAATCTTTTATATATTCATTTTCATTCCTGAGTTTATTTCATTATTTCGCTGCCTCTCTCCATCTCTCAATCTCTTTTTCCCTTTACATCTCTCTCAAGCTTTCTTTGCCTCTTTGCTGTATATATTTTCCTCTATTTTTCGCTCCTTTCCATTTTTCTATACTTATCGTTTTCTTTTCCCTCATCTTTTTCTTTCATTCTCCGCCTTCTTCCCTCTCATTCTCACACTCCCAAGTTTGGTATAAGCCAAGAGCGAAAACCTCGATGAAAAACCTTTTGAAATACATAAATACATAAAATTTCATGTTCTCATTCTAGAAATAAGCTTTTCTATGCTATATGTCTGCCTTGTATTAGACATAATTCCTATATCTGAAAGGGTATACAAACTTCGGCCAATTGGATCGTAAGTAAATCAATTATTTATATGTATTTAGTGTTAATTCAAATAAAAGAGCAACCTTTGTTCTAGTTCTGGTAATTCTCTAAAAGCTTCTTGTAATTCGCAATTAAATTAAGTGAAGCCGAAGGGCGCTTAAAATCTGATATGACTGTGCATTTAATTGTATTTCATTTTATATTATTTTACTTTATTTATTTAATTTTTTTGTTAATGCAAATTGTCTGGGTTGTTAGTGGTGTTCGGCAGCTTTGCCCATGCCGCACACGTATTAAGGTCTGGGCCAATGAAACTTGAATTATTTTTGTTTTTATTGAACATTTTGCTTTAGAGCCGTGTTTGCTGTTTTTGTTATTATTTTGTAGCAATTTTATGCTGAAGGTGTGCAAAATGTGAGGTGCTTCGCGTCAGGTGTTTGGCAAGGCGAATCGCGAGGCAGTTGCATCTGATTCGGAGCTGATTCTAAAGGCGGTAACGCCTAATGGATGTGACTTTTGTATCTGGCAGTGTAAGATCATTTAGAGAGCGTCTCTATTTCTCTCTTATTCCCTCACAAACACACACACACACACACACACACGAGAGTGTGAAAGAACCGTAACTGGATAAACCAGATGAGAACTTACAACTCGTTTTTTCTTTTCTCAATCAGAGTTGATGCTATCCATGTGTAGTGGTTTCTGTGCGTGTGTGTGGGTGTGTGTGTGTGTGGGTGTGTGTGGGTGTGTGTTTATTAAACGTATGCAAAAGCTGACTGTGGGTGCGGCCATTGAACTCCCATATTAACATATTCCCGACTATCTGCACCTACGTATGGAGGAGGAAGACGCGCTCAGCTTATGCATTGAGAACATGTCGAAAGTTGATTCGAAAGTCAAGAATTGACAGCATGATTGATGCATGGATGGGCCACTGCATGTACAAAACATTGAAAGCATTTCAATTCTGTGTGGCGTTTACCTTCGAATCAATTATAAATTCAACAGTCGACTGCTGTCGGGTATATGCGACGCGATTATACCTGCCCATGAAAATCACTTTAAGAAGCGGTCTAAAGAATATGCCATATTTTGTATGCAATCTTGAGCATAGCTAAGCAATAATGATCTATACTACATAGAAATATTTGCCCTTGCTTAAAGCTTAGCTTAGACAACCCAAATATTTCGCTAGATTATAATAGACTTATAGAGTTGCACTTCGACGATCTACTCGAAAATGTTGTTAGGTAGACTAAACAAACTCTGAAGCTATGAATTATATACATATATGTATATGTATTCTTTCAAGACTACTATGAAGTACTGTAACATAAACTTATAATATAAATAAATTATATATTGAAATTTGAGTTAATAACCAATACATAACTCTTTGAATAGATTTCTAGCAGTGACATTCCTTAATAAATTTAATATATTATTCTCACATGTATACATTTTGTATAACATTTAAGTAAACATGTTAGTAGAAAAACTATGGATCTTTATATTTTGACACCTTCAACTGAATAAGAAATTTTTAACCGTTTCTATCCGATTAAACCACTTCAAAAAATATTCGAGGCCATTACATATGTATACGAATTTACACAAAAGAGCTATAAACTGAATATGAACATAGCCGATATACCAAGAAAAAATCGTAACCGATATATAACCCTTTAAGCTGAAAGTCACATCCAAAAGATTTAGGTATTCAGCGGAATCACTTTCAGACTCAAGCTTTTCCTTAATTGAATTCGATAAATCGTAATAATAACCGATTCGGAAGTGCTTAGTAATGCCAGAGCGAATGTTAGTTAAATGATATTTATGCATTTATGCCGTTGAAATTGTCGTAAATGTTCAATTACATGAACTTGAAACAATCAAAGTTAGCTATTGAAATAGTATAACCGATTCAAATTGCATAACCGTTAACGCGTCGCAATTTAGTGCACTGATTTCAGCTACGATTCGAGCGCTTGGCATTGACATATCAATTGAACTTGTAGCACTTTGCCTACGAGACGCGAAATTGATTTGCACAGCTTCTGGCATATATACTACATATGTATATGTGAACTTTGTTTATAATAGATATCTATATAATAGGTATATATCGATATCTGTTCTTCTTTAATTGCACGGCGTTGCTGAGGCAAAAGACGAGTAGTTGAATAACACTTCTATGAATAGTTACTGCAAATGGTTTACGAGCGTTTCGAATTACACGTTATCTGTTTGTATTTTAATAATAATATTAATTACTTTCAGTTTTTAGTTTATTTTCGTTCGAATTTCGTTAAGCTTAAACAAGTTTTGTTGCTCTGTGATTTATTTATCTTTTAGCTTGAAGCGCACGGCTTGAGCTTGGAGTTATGCACATAACTGGGCTTTATTTAGCTATATATTTTAGTTGTATTAGATGTCTAACTTTCTATATAGTATATAACTGAACCAACTGCCGTACCGCTTGGAGCTTCTGTTAGCTAGACGTGAGTGCGAGCCGTTCGCTGGTCGGCGGCAATCTAAAGATTTTCATAGCACGGCGCTTTTATCTTATAGGCGCAAGGCAGTACGCATACACACGCACTAACACACACAGAGAGAAAGAGAGAGAGAGAGAGAGAGAGCATGACTGAGCGTCGCTTTTCGCAGTCGCAGCAACAGCAGGCGGCTTAAACGAAACAAATTCGTGCTTCGGCGTCGGCGCAGTTCAGGCTTTTGTGGTACCTTTATCAAAATTATACGCACACACACGCACACACACACACACACACAGCGCTCACAGCGGGCAGTCAGAACTTTGCTTGCAATATCTAATGGCAGGGCTTACGCAGCGTATGCGCGATTTCTGTGAATTTGAATGCAGACACACGCACACACACACACACACACACACACGCACACACTTGCCGACTCAGCTTGAAGATGCCACATGGTGGCATGTTGTTGACGCCAACGTGTTTTTGACCTTAATTGCGCTGATTAACCCGTTTTTCATTTTTTTTTTTTTTGCGTGTGGTTTGTTTTTTATTTTTTGCAACTCTTCAGGCCAAAGCCACTGTAACCACCAGGCAACAGTCGCCAGCCCCACTCGCACCACCCACAGCACAGATAAGCATGGACACGCACAGCATGCAACACATTTGGCATTTGGGCACCCCGCTAGCCGCCGCCAGTGTCTGATGCTCAGCTACACTGAGCGAAACTAGGGAGCCTTGAGCGCTATGATATACTGCTGATTGTCAATATAAAAATATATATTAAATATATGATTTATTTTCCAGCAGGAATTGAGGCCTTACCATTCCAAATTGTTAATGAAAACAACAAAATATTTAATTATTTTTCTGATTTATTACATTGTAATATTTAAACATATATTTTTACTTAAAAAATGTAATTAGAAATATTTATTATATACAAATTATTTATTATATATTATGCATATACAATTTGTAAAATTTTTTTTTAGCAATTCTTGAGTTAAATTATATATTTTTTATAGGTTTTTACAAATGAATATAATTTTGATTATTAAATATATTACTAATTTTCGATTATATAAAGGCTCATATGCTTATGACTAAGTTTACGAGAATTTTAGTTATAAACAAAATGATAAATACTAATTGCAAAATACATAATTTATGATTTACAGCCCAATTTATTTTTGCAAATGCGTTACAAAGTCAATAGATAAATTAAAATTGAACTATTTGAGGAACCACACCCATCTTTTGTGCGAGTGTATTTGTGCATTAGCCAGAGAGGAAAGGACTTAAGGCCCCAATGCAAGTGGCTGGCACATTCGGATTTGATTCCGAGTGCTTGTCGGGGGATAGGGAGAAGGGTTGGAGAGGGCATGCGAAACTGGGAAAGTGGAAATGTGGAAAAGTGGACCGTGCGTGGCAAACTAACTAAGTAGCACTTAAGCCTTGCGGTAATTGCCGCAAACACTAATTGCAACATTTGCGCTTATCTGCTGTCAAAGGGGATTAAGTTAATGGTTGGCACCCTCGAGCTGGCTTTAGCCGTGCCCACTAATTGTGGCACGCGCTTAAAAGCCCATTTAGAAATCAATTTGTATAGTTCTCTGTCTTAAATGTTCTTCAAATCGCCAAAATCAGCAAGAATATATATTATATACCAATTAACGCGACAACTTAATTGATTTAGCACAATTAATAAAAATGCAAAGCAAAACTATATATCAAACGTAAGTCGCGTTGAAAGAAACAATTTAATTTAGTTTTTGGCTAATTTTTTATATTTGAAGTCCAACGCATTTTAACGCCATCTACCGAACAGTGTCTTACAGCTGTTACGAATTTAATTTCCTGACGCAGCCAACTTCACACTTAATGTTACACGAACAGAGAAGTCAGCAACCACAATCAAAAACCTCACCAGTAAACAGCCCAAGCCAGCTTAACAGCGCTCTGTTAAGTAAGCAAAGACATGCACCAAAACATAGCCAACAAGCTGGCAGCGCTGGCCACTTGGCGCCAAAATGTTATTGTTAATTAAATTCTTCATCTTTACTTCTTCAGTAAATTAATAAAATGCATTTGGTTTTCAGTTCAGGGTTTTGTGTTTATATTTAAAATGTACATATCTTTTTCAATAATATTGCCTTTTTTGATGCAAAAATAAGCTTTGCTTAAAATAATCATTACATAATAAGGGGATGTTTGTTTTTGTTTTGTTTTTCATTTTGTTCGGTGTTGTTCATGGGTCGAGGGGGAGGGGTTAATTAAACGAATAAGCGTAAATTGTACCTAACACAAGTTTTCAACTTTCAACTCTTAAGCTTAACATAGCTAAAATATATAAATGTATGTGTGTGTATGTATGTATCTATGTATGTTTGTTTGTGTGTGTGTGTATCTTTAGCCTGTTTCTGCTTATAAACTAGTGTGGGGTATGGGGAGGGGATGTGGGCCGCTTAAATTTTTATGACATTAATTTTTCATTTTAGATTATAATGCACATTTTTTGTTACGTTACACAAATTCAAACTAAAGCTCTAAGTTAATTGAACTAAAATGTTAAAAATTTTCATATCTAAAAAAACAGGTAAACAAAAATCGATCAAAGAAAAGAACGAACTTAAGATTCAGCAGAAAGAACGTTAAAATCTTAAAATGTACATCAGCGTGTTTGTAGGGGATTCAGTGTATGTGTGTTTGTGTGTGTGTGTAGCTTTACAATTAAGTCTTAACTAAAATTAACAAATCAAAATCAACAAAATCAACTTAAAAGGTTTTCCTCTTTATAAATGAAATAAATACCCAACTCTCTCTATCTCTGTCTCTCTATATACAAATACGAGTCATTTTCTGCGGGCGTTGCCACCCAGTCGTAAAAAAGATGAAGAAGCAGCCGCATCTACAGCATGAGCCGCGAACGCGACTTCTTAAAGCGACCCGTTGCCGCGCCTCCAGCGCCTCCATCACCATTCCAGGACTTGGACTTGGCCCGGAAATGTCTGTAGGCCTCATTGTAGGCCGGCTCCAGCATTGGGCGATACGCGCTCGGCTGGCAGAGCTCCGACTGTGTTTCGTAGAACTCTTTGTAGCCGTTGTGCAGCAGATAGATCTCCGGATAGTGCAGGGCCGGATACGCATGAGTGTTGCGCTCCCGATCGAGATTACGCAGGAATCGCGACATTTTTGGGCCACGCTCCGACGAGAACTCACAGTGGAAGATGATGATGTTTCGCTTGTTGCCGGCGGCGGCATTTTGCTGCTGCTGCAGCTCAGTCTGTGCCGCGCTCAGGAACTCCTCAAGGATCTGCTCGTGTGTGTAGAGGTTCTTGGCGCCCCGAATATGCCCGCCATCATACTCGTACGGATAGCGGCAGTCGATGATGCGATAGCTGGCTACCTGGTGATCGAACTTGCCTTTCAGCAGTTGCGCCACTGTCTCGCTGGAGATCGATTTGAGATCCCGGTGACGTCCCTCCATCAGGGGCAGGGCGTACGCCTTGCTAAAGTCGCCAATTAGCTGCGGCTCATTGTGATTCTCGGAACGCGCCAAAGCGGACATGATTTCAGCATCATTGAGCGACATGCTTTTGCGCAGTGGGGGTGGGTGGGTTGATGTGGCTGTTGCTGTGGCAGTGGCAGCGGTGGGGCAGTTCTCCTTCTCGACGCAACGGTGACGCTTGCTCTGGATGGGTGAGCAGCTGGCCGATGCGGGCGGTTCGGGACGCTTGAAGCAATCCCGTGCAGTCTCTGACGTCTTTGGTTGCTGTTGTTGTTGTGATAATGCTAGCTGATTGCTATTCGTCTCTGTCATACTGAGGCAACGACGCACCGACGGACGTCGCATCATCATGGTGAGGGCCTCCGGAGATTTGGGCGGCACCTTGATTTGCCCGCTGATCAGCGAGTTAAGCCCGCTGGGCAGGGTGAGCGAGGAGGATGGGGTTGGTTGTTGGACGCCAGCATAGGATTCCATTTCGAACAGCTCCATGTACTCATCATCCATGGACGACTCCATGGAGCCCGACGAGGAGAGGCTGTTGAATATGCGAAAGCTGCGCGCAGGCGTAGCAGAGCTGCCAGCTGCCGATGCTGTGGTTGCACGTGCAGCTGCCACCGGCTGTTGCTGCTGCAAGAGCTTGGGCTGGCGGATAATTTGAAAACGCTGCGGCGAGCCCTCGGGTGAGAGCAGACCGAGCAACGCCGGGCTGACCGAGCGCTGCGACGGCGACGACAACGGCAGAGCGTCATCGTCGTAGAACGAAAGCTCCTCCTCAGCATCCATAGCCATGATGTTGTTCATGTTGTTGTTTGTGTTGGTGTTGTTGGTCAGCGCACGGCGAGCGCGGCGACTGCTGTTGTTTTTGTTGTTCATGTTGCTACAAGGGCAAGAGGAAGAGAGAGCGAGAGAGGGGGAGGATTAGTCAACTGAATTTCGTTTGCTTCCTGCTGCTGGTTGCGCTGCTGCCTAAACTGTGGCGGGTCATTAAACCCGCAGCTAAAAATATGCGGCGGCGGCGGCGACGGCGGCGGTGGTGGTGTAGAGGCAACAACAGCAAGCAAAAGAAGAAGAAGCGCAAAACAACTGCGAGGGGTTGTTGGGCTCATTTTCCATGCGTGTTGTTGTTGTCACTCTCTCAGTTTAATAAATAAGGAAATTTGAATTAGAACTTAAAAACGTCCCCGCCCCATTGTCTTTCATGCGGTACTCTGTGCGGAATTTCCCTTTTGCACTCGTTCCGCTCGGGCTGTTTGCGTCAGCGGTCAAATGCATCTGCACTTTTGACGACTTTTTGGGTCACGCAAGACAGCCGAAGCACAAGCAGACGAAGAATAACACAAGAAATCGTTATTAGCCGACTGCGGCATACTCTCTACACACTCTCTGTCAACTACAAACAGGTCGAAATGACAGCTTGAATTGCTTGCAAAATATACTCTTTTGCATTTTACGAACAGTGTATACAAATTGACAGAACAGAGCTGTTGTTCTTGTTGTTGGAGCTGCGCGAGCTTCGCGGAAGCCGGTTTAATGAATGAAAAAGCAACAGCAACAATAACAGCTGAGCGCCACAGCCGAAAAAAAAAAAAAAAACGTGTCGTTCGCTCGTGTGGAGCGTGCAAAAAATAATGAGAACAAAAAACATTTTTACTCTTACTTTTGTTCAACTGTATAAAGCAAAGCAGCGCAGTCGACGCCGGCGAATGCCTTGCGGCTGCTTCTCAGTGCCGTTGTTCACAGTTGCTTTCTGTATGCTTGTACATACTTGCATATGTGTGTGTGGGCTTTGTTACTGCTGTGGTTGTTGTTGGTTGGCACGATCTGTTCAAGTTCAAGCGCGGTGCTTTTGTTGTTAAAATTTACTTGCACTTTTCTTTTATTACATTATCTATGCTATCCTCATTCCCATGCGCTCTATGCTTCACATCTAATTCTTTAGTGATAATTACCTGATATTGCAATCCATGGCGCAATTGTTCTCTTCGGCAATTGATTCCCACAGCATTTTGATTTAGTTAATTTTTAGTTCTTAGAAGATACCGCAAATAATATTTGGCTATTTCGGTGAAAGAATTCCAGCTCGTGAAGGTTTTCCGATTCTCTTTTAGTGATCTTTTTCGAAAATTGCTAAAACACAATTCTCACACGTCTCTTTTGCTGGCACATTTACAGTTAGTTTGTTAGTTCGTTTCGTTTTCGTTAGTTGCGACTTTGCACTTAGTAGTCCTTCGTTGAATTTGTTGTTGCATTTGTAAAATGTATTTGTTAAAAACTAATATTGCATTTGTTGTTGCATATAGTATATGTGTTTATTTTTGGAGTTTTGCATCATTTTTAGTATTATTGTGTCCGTTTTAACATTATTGCATTTGTTTGTAGTTGCACGTACTTTGTGAGTTCTTTGTGTGCTGCGTTTTGTATTAATATTTTATATCCAAATCGTTTTAACACAAACACACACACAAATTTACTTCACTACCGTACGAATGGCAGAGAGAGGGAGAGCAGCTCGAGGCGCAGATGTTGACACGACGACGAACAGAAAACAAATGTAGTTCTCGAGCCGAGCGCAGCTGGTTTTAAAGAGCGGCGGCCGTCGATGCAACCCCCGCTGCCGACGTCGCTGCTCTTTTGTGCGAGCAGCAGCACGTATAACGGCAGGAGCAGGATCGAGAATTGAAGCAGCACAAAGAGAGAGAGAGTGCGAGAGCAGGAGCGATAATAGCAACAGGAGCGGGAGCAGCAACTACATACGTACGTGCATATGTATTGGACAATTTCCCATTTACCATATTCTTCTATTTTCAATACCAATCCCAAATAGCAATATGCAATGAGGCGAAATGGGATGGAAGACATCGGAAAATCTCTGCAGTTGGAGCGAGCGTTCGATCACTGGCCAATGCCAGTCCCAGTACCAGTGCCAGTGCAACAGGTAGCTCTTAGCAATTTCCCCTACCCAATGCGCGGCCGGAGCACTATTGAATACGAAAATTTTGGCGCGCGAGCTTTTATAGCGCGAAGCGCGTCGTCGCCAACGCTGAGCGCCAAACCGATAGCCGAATGGGCCCCGATTGGCGGCCGAGCAGCGATTCGTGTGGAGGCCGAAGCGAGAAAAAACACATGTGATTTACGTTGCTACCAAATGACTGGGACCAGAGCAAGAGCCTGGAGCCGGCGGGCTCCTCAGCCTGCGTCTTCAGGCAGCGTGCAAATCTTTAAGCAGAATTGAAGACACAGACGGCAAAGGCGACGACGACGGCGACGACGATGGCATCGACTGTGCGGCATCGATTGTGTCGTTCGCAGGTAATAATGTGAGATCCACGCATTCCGAGACGCCTGCCCGCCCTGTCGGCCCCCTTGACCCACGTTAGGCGTACATCAGCAGGTAGTCGTTGTGCCAGGTCCCAGTCATATGATCGACACTGTGCTCTTTGGGGGAGGAGGAGTGGGGCGTGGCTCTTTTGTGTTTTGCAGACGTAGACGCCAATGTCGTTAAATGAGCAGCGCTCAATGTGTGTGTATGTGTGCGTGTCTGTGTTTAAGTGTGTGTGGGCAGTTGCGGCAAAGTTAAAGCAAAAATCGAGTTACATATGCGAGTATGTCTGTATGTACATACATATGTATGTATGTATGTGTGTTTGTATGCAAGCCCTGCGGGAGTCGTGTCGTATAAGACAGAGGGGAAGCGGTGGGGCACCCATGGGTATAGCAGTGCCTACCAAGAGCCGCTTGTAAAGACTTGGCGAATTCCTCAACAGGCAAAATCTACCAGCACAGTGCAGTGTATAAAAGAAGAAACAACTAAATTGGACGGCGACCATAGGGCGACATCATTTATAAAACTATCATGCGAATCATATGGGTAAAGGTAAATGATTTGAGCTGGCGGTGCCAGCCGACGCGAAATGCGCTCAAAGCTAAATGAGCTACGGTTTCATTCTCTTGAATTGCTTTTGTGCTGTGCAGGAAGAGGATCATCTTTTTGAAAGAATAAACAACAAACTAAAAAGGACGCAAAAATCATAAAGTGGTTCCGAGCAAGTTAAAAAGCATATGGAAAAAACACTCAAAACTCATTCATAGTGTGACACAGTGTGCGGTGTGTGCTCATCAAAATAAAAGTCCATATGATAGAGCTTAAGCGAAATGTACTTACATACTTGCTTGATTATTTGCAATATATTTGTATTTTTAAATTTATGTAATGCATTTTATTTAAATATCATAGAGATATCAATTGTACTATTTACCATGCTCGTCTATAGTGCTCATTTGAATATCATAGATCACATACCACGGTGCGGCGACACAGACGAAGACGAACACAGAGCACAAAAAGGGCAAACTGAGAAATCAAAAAAATTTATGCAAAAAACTCGCACACTAACGCAGAACAACACTCGCACACAAATGCATTGAGTGATTTTGATTACGAGGAATGAATAGGCGGCGCACTAATACAAGCATCGAACACTATGAAATTGCAGTAACAACGTGAATGGGAATGGAACACAACAATAGCAGCGGGAGCAGCAAGAGCAAATAAACTTCCAAAAAAAAAGAGAAGTGGAACGAACAACGTGAAGAACTAAATTGTAAATCGAAATTCCAAGAAGTGCGGTCTGAGATTTGGTCGGAGGTTTGTTTTTTAAACGTCTGACGTCGACGGCGGCATTAAAAAAGTGTGCAAAAAGCGTTTGAGATACTTTTACGCGCGCGCGCGAAAGCTAACGAGTGCGAGGGGTGTACCGGGCTATGATTGTATGTACGTGTCACACATACATATGTACGTGTGAGTGTGTGGGTCTTTAGTGTGCGCGGCGTTTAGGACTTTTGCATACAAAAGAGGCGGAGAGAAGACGTGCAATTAGTGTGCAATAAAACGGAGATAGAAGAATTTGATGGATAGGTAAGTTATGACCATTTAATCCATTTGCATATTGCCAGCATTGGTGTGTCATTGTGTGTGCATATAAATTCCAGAGTATGTACGGTAAGAACTCTTTTGCGCGGATACTTAAGTTTGGGAAGGTATCATAAAAGAAGAAGAGAAATAAAAAAATATGAAAATTATAATGTTTGAATTATATTTTATTCAGATATTAATTAACAACGGATAATTATGTATAATTACATATATGTTATTTGCAGGCCCAATTATACCAATGTTTACGTTTAACAGAGATTTTACTGTATGTTGTGATTGAGCTCCACATTGGCATCCAAAAAGCTATTGCAAATTTGAATTGGAGATTGACAAAGGTGTTGACAGGCTTTTGGCATTGAAGGTATTTGAACTTTGCAGAGAATTTCGAGTGAAGCGAGGCCATGGGAGTCCCAAAAAGTAGGGGAAATCTGAGAATGTACATAAGAAGCAGCGTAACATAGAAAAATGCTGATCAGAAAGAATGTTCGTCTGTGGGCACATACACACACATACACGTACACACGTGCGCAGGACAAACAGTTAGAAAAGGATAGGTGCGCGGGGAATGACCCTCGGTCCCGTTTCAATTCCCATACACAATCCTGTTCCTTTCGGGGCTCTGTCTGTACATATGTTCAATCAGCTGATCGTGCGTAGCCCGAAGGACATGCACATAACAGAGTAGAGAATTAGTCCTGCTGTTCTGTGGTATGTGTGTGACACGAGCAGAAGGAGAGGCACGGGGAACGAGCACAACGCGCGCGCAAAATTCCTTAACACGAGCCCAACAACAACAACAGCAGCAGCTCTGTGTGTTGTGTGCTCAGAGCGTGCGTGTGTGTGTGCCAACGTAAGACGTAGCAGGGGGGGAGCAGAGATTTCTTGCAGTCGCCGATGTGCATTGGCCAGGCAGATCGACGAAAGAAGTAGGTGAAGAGCGCATGAGCGCTCGGAATAGGTGCACAAAGAGGAAACGCGTTTTGATTTTTGCGCCAAAATCGTTGCCGCTGTATATGTGTCAATGTGAGAGGCCTGTGCCAGTGTATGTGTGTGTGCAGGACTCGTCTGATGGGTAGAGTTGCCGTTTAAAAGGCACAAATGGCTAAATAATTTCAGTTAATAGCTTTTAGAGTACAACTTATTTGCCGACGTTGCGGGGACGCAGCTTAAAATTAATAAAAAATATACATACATACGTATGTAAATATAACAAAATATAATACTAGCTTTTTATCGAGAATATATTGGTTCGTGGGGATAGTGTTTAAAAGAAATTAATTAAAAATTCTATATGGATATCCTAATTAATACTTTCACAAATTTAGTTAAAAGCTTTCAAATTGCATTCTTCAAAATGCTAGAAGTAGTCGAATGCCAGCTATAATGGCAACTCTGCTTCAGAGAGCGGCGCAATCTGTGCGGGAATATGTATGCGTATTTATGTGCTGTAAATACATGTGTATTTGTGTAGCCGTCTGCGAGCCTGTTTATCTTTGAGCTCTGCTGCAGTCGCTGCTGTGATTTCTTGCAGTCTTTGTCGCTCCTCTGATTATGTGCAGTAGAGTCGTTGCTGTTGCTGTTGTTGTTTTTCTTGCTACTCGACGTTTGTCTTTTTGCCTCTTTGCCGCGCTTTGTTGTTGCTATTTTATGTTTCCTTCGCCGCCTCGCACTGTATTCGTTCCTTGTTCCTTTTTGCGCCTTGTCTACAAGCTGATTGTGAGAAATATTTTTCGTTACTTGACTTTCTGCTGTGCGTGTTCCTTCTGTCTGTCCACCGTCCACCGTCCACCGTCCGTCGCCCGTCGTTTACAGTCTTATGTCCTCTTACCCATTGGCGGCCACCGCCAGATCCCACAGTCACAATTCTCCTGCTTCCCACCCGTATCTCCACTGGTGTCCGCAGCTCCAGTTTCTTGCACACACTAATTGATTCTCTGCATAAATTTTATTTAAAGCTTTAATAAATGTCAAAATAAGCAATTCATTTCGATGTTAGAGAACGCATTCATTCACGAACACGCACACTCACACACACACACACACTCACACGGATCATTCACGATACATTCACCACATTCACATTCACATTCACATTCTCCAAATGAAGCTTTCACTGCGGCAATCAATTGCCGGGTTCAGAGTTTAAATGTGCTGCTGCTGTCGAAGAGCCGCCCGCCTGGCAGCCCAAGGCAATCAATTCGTATACAAACATATGTCTACATACGTATGTATGTAAGTTTCTATGTGTACATACATACATATATGAACTTACTCTGCATCCACAGATCGTCTGTCACGTCACGCGACAAGCCCTGCACATTCATTGTGGGAGGTGACAACGATTTCCATAGATTTGAAAGGATTTTATTTATGAATTGTTGAATTTCGGTTTAAATTGAAGCAATTAATTTGTCATTGATAATGGGGCACAATGTATTTAATGAACAACAAGAAATAACGGTTTTCTTTGTGGTTTTAAACGCTGTTTACATATTTTGATACTCACAGATATATATTTCTTCAATTTCCCATATTACACTTACTATTCACTATTCTAATAAACATATGACACTTTTAAATTTAGTTAAACTTTTTATTACCCAACCAGCACTTTCTATTTTTGCTCTTTATCAATTTCCTTTAGCAACACCTGAAATTTCATAGGCCTATGCATTGTGCAACGCCCGCAACAAGCTGGAACGGTTCAGTGCATGCAAAACTAGGGAATGGCATATTGTTATGATAACTTCTAACGGTCAACACTGATAAGCCGCAGTGCTGAAGCTTCCCCGCAGCAATATTTCTCGGATTGTTTGCACAGCTCTTGGCAAATAGTCATAGTACATATACATGCATATGTACATACACACATATACATTCGTATGTATATATGTATATAAGAGAGGGTCTATATATAGGAACTTTACGCATGTATTGGAGCGTGTGTGTAGAATGATATGAGGCTGCCTCAGGAAGTACTAATCAACATTGCTCGGCTCAGCAGCACAACAAAAGTTGGTATTGTATATGTGGGCAAATAGGCAACAACAACTTGAGAAAGGGGGCGGCGGAGTCGGCGAAGGCGGTGCGGGAATGTACATTATACCAGTGGGGAAGTAGGTTGTTGTTGTGGTTGTTGTTGCTATTTAATGAGCGAACAATGTTCTTGACACGATTAGATATTTTTTATATTCCCAATACCCTTGTTAAGGTTGTTTTTATTTAGTCTACGAATTTGTTACGCTCTGAATGATGCATATCAGTTAGGTATAAAATATATATGTATACATCTAGTCTGAAATTGAGAAAGCTAAAGTTGGTATTTTTCTTGGAATACACTGAATAACTATGATAAGGCTTGTTTCTAATTGTTGAAGAGCTTACGGTTAAAATTTTTGGAGTTTTTCTATATTCATTTTATTCTAGTCTAGTCTCTATTGTATATTTTCTTTAGATAACCCAATCAATTGTGCTTAGGATTGCACTCAGAATAAAAATATTATAATATAATATAATAATATAATAAAATTTTTCGAATTATGAAGTTATGAGAAAAACAGATATTTTAGAATCTGATGATTATCGTATTACTTGAAATAAATTTATATATTTTAGAGTATTCATGTTTCAGTTAGACTCTTGATTGTTTTGACAGTTATTCATTTTATGCATGGCGCGCGAATTTGGCGCGCATTTCGATTCCAATTATGATATGTGGGGGCATAAATGACACATTTGTCGAGGTTAGTGGGGCATTGACTAGGCAAAGGCAAAGGCACAGGCCCAGGCACAGGCCCCGGCACTGTCTTGATAAGACTGCTCTCGATTTGGCAGCCTGGCAGTTGGCTCATCTGTCTGCCAGATTTGGCTGCCCGCTGCGCATTCCACTTGAGTTTCCCAGGCACCCAAACACCCCCCACTGCTTGGTTAGTTTGCAATTGAAATCGATCAACAATTAGCTGATGTTTTGCTTGCAATTTTCTAAATCATTAGAATAGTAGCAGCTTGCTCAGCCTTTGTCTGCCTGGCTCAAGTGGTTCGCCATTCTCACAGGACAATTCGCCCTGTGGCCGGCACTCATTGCGCTGGTGTTTCAGCTTTTGTCTCAGCATTTCTCAGTTTTAGTTCTTTCTATGCTCTTATTTTTGCCAACAATTTGGGTCGCAACAAGTGCCGACATTGAAACAATCTCTTGGCATTATAAGCATTTCGGTTTCTGTTTCGATCTCGAGCAGGCAGTGCGAAATCTTCATTGTCACATGTTGCGCCGCATTTTGGTTCCCACACAGCATGCGATTCATATATATTTATGTTGTTTGCCTTTATTTTATTTCATTTTATTTGACTTGTCTTCTCAAGTGTTTCAGGCTGTGGCTAAAGACTTTTTACTTATTTGGATCAAGGCTCTGTTCTGCTTAAAATATCTTTGTGAATCCTTATATATGAATGATAAATAATAATAATAAATATGTGATAAATATAGAGCTCAGTCTTAATAAAGGGAATAATATACTGTCGGAAATATTAATGTTGAAGATATTAATGACTAAAATTTGTGGTTTGAAAAACTGTTTAAGATTTTATCGCATATGGAATCAAAGATATTTAATACTTATAAGGCAGATTTGTTGATCTTTGGACTATATTTTGTGTTCAACTGCTCTATCTATAATCCTGAAGCGTAAGAATCATTCGCAAAAAAACATTAAAAGTATCAGATTCAAGCAATTATTCTTAAGAATTGAACAATTTTTTTTTTTGCATAAATCATATCAAAATTATTTTACTATAATAAATTATATTATAATATATTTTTATATACTATTTATATATATTTGATGAAATTTGCATAAATCTTATCAAAATTATATATATTATTATAATAAATTATATCAAATTTATATATTTTATTATCAAAAATTTAACTCGAACTCATATGCAAATATATTAACAATTAGCTTAATGATAGTCCATAGTCCGATTTGTTTGGGTCGCCGTCATGATCAATGACTTCTGTCACGCTAATATGATATCCTTGATGGGTTTTCTCCGATTCAAACCCCTTCGCGCTTTGATACCCTCGGCCAGTGGTCAATGTTTATGTTTAGATTAATAACAGCCACGCGACTGACCCACGAACTGACCATTGGTCAGTTAATTTTTAGTAGAGCCTCAATAGATTCGCGCCCTAAGGGATCTATGCTAACATCTTGGACAACCACAATGGCTCTAAATATATTTATTTATATACATATATGGGCATGTAGCCAATCTATAGCTTCGGGATATGTGGAAATTAATCAGAGGGCTCAACCCTAGCGCCGCGGAATCCTTTCTCTGGCCCTAACGCTGTGAGACACTGTGTACACAGCATGTAATTAATTGATTAACATTCTTAAGGATAGCATTTCTTTTGGATTGATGTGCCGATCTTATCGTGTTACATTCGCGCAGCCTTTCAACACATTTGGGACGCAACCCTTTTGTTAGACTTGAGCTATCCGCCTGACCAGATCCGGGATAACAATGGGCATGGCTATATATGTATATGTGTATGTTTGTCTCTCTGTCCGTGGCGGGGCATTTCATTCATGCATCTCTGGAGATGATTTGTTTCGCGTTGATCCTAATCTTGAGTATACCCTGGATTGGCCTATATGGAGTAAACAAGGGTATATTGAAGTTATTCATAAAATAGAGGCAAAGACCTTATTTATTATTAATTAGATGCTAAGTTGATCTCTGGTCTATTTCTGCTCCTTTCAGAGAAGTATTAAAGTAAGTCTGTGTAGAGAAATTGAGAGACTTTTTGGGCAAGCACTCAAGTTACATCCTTAGCTAGCTGTAGAGGGTATTTGTGGGTCTATCACGATCAACTTGGGGCCTTCGTAATTATTCATCTTACGCGCATCTTTGCCAACGCGCAGTTTGCTTCTTAGAACTCGGACTTGAGAACAACGCAGTTTAATCACTGAAATCAGTCAAATCAGTTGTCCGAGCGCAACCACAGACTGGAGAGGGGGCTTTACTGTTTGAGGCGCCTGGTCCAGCAATTTCTCAATGTCTAAGTGAATTACACAGCACATTAGATGGCATCGATGTGGCTGATGTTGCATAATCCCAACGATCGCCCAGCTGCCAAGTTTTGCACCCCTCGGCAAGGTAAGCAAATTTTTCCATTTGTCCTATACCCATCCCAGTCCTATTCCCATTCCCATTGCTATACCCATTCCCATTCCCAGGCGGGATGGGTCGCTTACCTTGAGCGAGGGGCCCAGTCGGGCAGAGCAATTGCATTGTTTTACTAACAACATCAAAGTTATGACAAGATTTTGTCTATCACAGTTCAAGCTGTGCCCGTTCCTCATCTCCTTCTCCTTCTTCTTCTTTATGTCTTGAGATTTAGTTTTCGGTTTTTTTTGGGAGGGTTGAAAGGATGATCGTAGGACATCTCGTGTGGCCAACTGACAGACTGACTGACAACCGACTGCACAGTTCGCCTTGTGCTCGAAATGCATTACGATTGAATTTCAAATTTAATCGCATATACAAATTTTATTTATGTGACATGGGTGCATTCCGTACCGTGGGATGGAACTTTGCTCGCTCTCTGTCTATCCTGTGACAATTCACCGATCACAAATGGTCCATGTCAATCCCTAATGCTTTCACTTGGTTTCAATTGGCAGGCAGGGAGAAAGTCATAAGACCAGCTAAAGGATGGGAAGTTAGGAGAAAGTTAAGAGGTCATCTTATAAGATTTATGTTTTATTTAATTTAAGAAAATAATCTCTTTTAAGATTAATTTTTGTATTTACTTTTATTTATTTAATACTTATATAAACATATATAATTTGCATTTAATATACGATTTATTCTAGATTATTGCAAATTTTAATATTTAATATTATATTATAATAATATTAAAAAAATATATTATTCTATTGAATATTAAATTAAACTATTTTCAGAATTTCATAATGATTATCTGTTTAAGTCTTTCATAATTTTGATAAATCTAAATTGATCTATTACAAAAAATTTTTGTAATTCGAAGACGAGTTTGAAATTTCGAAAAATATTGAGTACCGACCTCAAGTAAAGCAATTTACTCGGTTTATTCTTTCCAGTTCCTTTTTTTTCATATTTCGAACATCTTTATAATCATATGCCAGGCTAACGTATGCCTACTACGAACTCATTAAGAGATTAACAATATCTTAACTAGAATATCTAGCAATTTTGCTTTTGCTGCTGTTCTTCTGCCCACTGCTAAATGGCTTGCAATTGCACATTCAACACATTGTGGCTCAGACAAAGGCACATGTCAGATACAGATACAGATACATACTATGCATATACATATATGTTCGTATGAGTAGTTGGATTTCAGACAGAAGAACAAGTACAACTCAATATGCCGATCCATCATCTGGTACTCAACGCTGGCCATATGTGTGTAATATTAATCTGCAAAAATTTATATACATGAGAATTTCATTCTCTTCTCTTCTTTATATATATATATACTTATTTTTTGGCACATGAACAAATGAAGTCATTGTCAGCAGTTGTCAACGCTGGCACGCCCCGGCAGCGTGTGTATTGTGGGCGTTGTGGCGATAGGAAATACGAAAAATCTTTAAAACTAATTCCCAAATTACCGGTAAAAATGCCTAAAACAAAGTGCCAAACAATCAGAGAGGAAAAAGTTGTAGAAATTTGATGGCCTCCACTGGCTTGGCTCAAAGGAGTGTACACTGATCCAACCCATAATTAACTATTCAAACAATAGGCAGGCGTGCATACAAAAGGATCGATAATCACACACACACACACAGACACACACACACATGCATACACCTACAATATACCACTTGATGTTTCGAGTCACGTTTGCTGACACAAATCCTTCTTAGGAAAGGCAATATTTCCTAGTCATCGCCACGATCTACACGGGCACACACATCCTCATCATCAGGAGGCTTGGAGAATCGGCTGCGAGGCGAGCCATATTGACAGGCCATAGCCCCGTGCATACCAAAGCAGATTGCGCAGATTTCCAAAATGTTAGAAACCAAACGGCAACAACAACAACAACAACAACAACAACAACAACAACAACAACAACAATTATGAATACGTGAGCTGATCTACCTATTGTTCGACTGTTTTGGCTGCAACCTGTTCTGTGCATCGTGTAAGGTGTTGCTCGCCTGGCCTTCTTTTCCCTTCTTCTTTTTTTGCTTCTCTTGATCACACCTACGTATATACATATATAGGTGTATATACGTTTATGTGCATATGTATGTGGCCATTCCTACTGTTCGCTTGCTGAGCATCAGTCCACTGTCTTGACAGCGAATGGCTCTGGCTCATAATTCACTCACTGCACAGGTTTGAATTTCTCTAAAAATAACTTCATTTTGCATGCCATTTCATTTATTTTTATTGCTTTTAAAAAATTTATTGTTTACTTAAGTTTGCATACTTTGTTAAGCTACAAAAGTGTGTGTGGCATATGTGGGTAGTTGCATCTAGTCTTAGACAAGAATTGTGTTGAGGGTATGCCTTGCTAAAATGATTCCTTTTACATATGCATGATCATATTTGTTAAATATCTATTATATAGTAACTCTCCTTCGTAGTTTAAGCCAATCTTAATTTATAAAATAAACAATCTATTGACTTTTACTTTTGTAGAAAGGAAATATGAATATTAATTTTTATTAAATTAAATGAGATTTATTTTTATATTTTTTTTTAGGTTTCTTCCTTCGAGCCTAGGATGTCCTAGGAGCATGAGTTGCTCCCTAGGAGTTAAATACTCATGTCAACACATTCAGTTTCTAAGAATTTCAGCTCTAACGTACAGAAGGTGTTGATTGTTTTCTATCTTTTGTTCTACTCTATCGAATTGATCTTAACTAAGAATATCAAGATTTTATTTTGTAGTAAAAAGGTAATTTTGTAAAAATGTGGGAACGAAACTAAAAATAATTGATAAATTTAGATTTATTAAGAGAAAATATGATGAAGGACTTTCTACAAATTATGCTTATCTGAGCAAAGAAACATATTATTAATCATACCCTGGAAGACTTTTCTATTTAAATATACGATATATACTGTATAAAGACGTAATCTTCTTCCAATATCATATAATAACTCAAAGAAACGCAACGTCTGCTATTTAATAGCCGCCTCAGTCATATGCAAATCCACCTAACGCCCCAAATATGTAGCACTCGTCCTGGTCGCATTCATTTGGCACGTGTGCCGGATACACTTCTCGGCAGCTCTGCCACACAATGGGGCAGGGTGAGCGTGTTAGGAAAACGTGCCTACTACACGGCGCCCGCATCGGATGCATTTGAAATATTTATCCAAAAATTGTTAATACACAGCGCTACAAAAGGACCTTTCAAATTGAAAGGATGCGATTGTATTTGCATTAACATTGGCATTGTTATGCCGGCATCAGGATATCAAACCAGCGTTGGTAGAGGGTGTGACAGTGTGTGTGTGAGTGAGTGTTTGCTGTGTGTGTGTGTGTGTGTGTGTTGGCAGATCCTTTTACAATCAGAAATACGCGAAAGTGTGGCGCATGCGCACGTGCGCTTAGATCCTGCGCACTCGTACAAGGGTGGCTCATGGCAGCGCCCCTCTATCGCTAATGAAAACAAGTGGACGCCATTTCCGCAAATGGTTTAATTGCCAGCCAGCTTGATGATCCTTGTGTTGTTGTTGCTGCCGCTGCTGGTGGTGCGGCGATGGTGGTGTATGCGCCCTCAGCTTAGCTAGCAGGCGAGTACAGTGCGCAACCAGCATAGTCCTGGCTAGCAGGACATAAGCGCCTGTGTGAATCTAACGGCTGCAAGGACAGCCGCCAGAGAGGGTGGTGCTGCTGCTGGTGTTGTCGTTTCTGCTTGATACCCTGTAGTATTTGGCAGTGATTGAGGGGGGGTATTATAGGCATGGGTATAAACAGGGAAACGTTTTACTCTGTAAAGAAAAAGTTTACTTGGGCATATTTATATATAACTGTCTATGATGTCTGACTCTTTAAAGTACAATTATAGTTACATATATTATATCTCTATTCGATATAGCTCAGATTTCTCTTAAAGTAGTGGCCCTACAATCTCCTTCAAGGCTTAGATTATGCCTTCAGCCTGAGTCTCTCGGAGCAAGCTTTCTGCAGCTTTTTACAGGGCAACCGCTAGTCGCACTCACCCACTCGCCTAGATGAGTGCGACTTGTTTGGTCTGGCCTGTTGGTGGTAGCTGAGTATCGGGCTGGTGGTGCACCATTATACTTTTGGGGTGGTTCAACCCCCAGGATGTGGCACGGGCCCCTGTAAAGTTGTAACAGGCAGGTGTTGGCTCATGCTGGTGTTGAATTTGATTTTCATTTTCATTTCGTGCTGATGATACCCTCTATTGGGGTGATGATGCTGCTGCGGCTGCTTTTACTGCTGCTCGAGCAGACAGACATGCGTGCAGCTGCCTGCTCAGCCGCGTACAGTCAATGACCCGTTAGCTTAATCAAGGCACAAGTCCTTGATTACATGGCTGACATAAATCATAAGCAGCGGGCCGCCCGCCTGGCAGCTGCACAAAAGCTCAATGCCCAAAACAAACTCGATGCGCAGCTGAGCAGAAATAGAGCAGCCGATGACGACAATAGTCAAATTTGTGCAATAGCACGGCAAGCGGCCCGACCGCAAGCCCAGTCAAACATCTTTGTGGCACACACCGGGCTCGGCACGGGTCCTTTGCTGAAAATCTTCATAAATTACTGGACATTAAATGTCCAAGAGCTGCTGCCGCTGTCGCTGCTGTCGCTGCAGCAATCATTGCGCAATGTGTGCAAAAACTACATCAAGAAATCAACAATGCGTGGCAAAACAGGACCAAATCGGAGCCACACCGGGCCCCGTAGCTGCATCTTGCAATGCGCTGACAATGCTGCTGCTGCTGCTGCTGCTGCTCAATGCTGCTGCTCAATGTTTTAATGCCATTATTCTTCCGGCGCATAGCCATTGTGGCACTTACAACGCTGCAGCGACTCCCTTTTCTTCTTCCTTCTTCCGTTGTCGCTGTCCTGGTCGTTGTCCTGCGCAATCATTGTAATCGATTTTGCACAATTTCCAATGCCAATGCTCAAGACGTTGCGCCGACGCCGTGTCTTAGGGGTTGCCGTTGCCGCCGCCACTGCCACCTGGTTTACACACACACACACACACACACACACACATGCATATGTAAGTGTATGCATTTCATCCCCCTTGGCTTGCCACACAGCTGATCATACGTGGCTCTATGTAGCTCGTGCCAAAGCGCGCGCGGGGTTCGTCTTTAAGGAATACGAAAAATTGTAACAGCAAATAATAATAATGGGCTTCTCTTTAGGCTAGGTCTGGGCTCTAAGCAGCCGGCGCTTGCCGTTGCCCGCCACCGTTGCCGTCTCTCTGACTCTCGACACCTTCAACTATTTCTCGCTTGGCACAAGCCAAAAAGAAAATACATATATATACATGTAAGTATGTATGTATGTGCAGCATAGCCAAACCATCTGTCCCATATTTTGTGCCGTCTTAATGTGACACATTTGTAAGACTCGAACAGCTCTCGACTGTTTATCGCTGACTAACAAATTTGGTAAGTGCTTAGGGAGCAGCTCTAAAGGGTTGCCCCAATGTGTTTTGTTTTGCTTACCAATACTAAGTGCAGTCGGTAGTGTTGGCTAATTAACCGAGCTCAACTTAGGGGTTGCCAATGAGCTCCCCATTTGCCGGCATTCCCTACACACTCTCCCCACTTCTTGATTGAACTCAAAAATGGACTTTTATTCCAATTGATATTTAGCTCCATTTCATAAACAGTTAATTGCCACAAGGTGAAAATGCTGAGGCTCATAACTTTGCTTGCATTTCGTATGTAAATGAAACTTCAACTCTAGATATCTATAAATATTGATGGTCAACCGGCAGTTGGTTTTCAGAGTTGTTTTTTCGAGAAACAAAATTATGTAAAGCAACGTGGTTCAAAATATATGAATATGACATGAATATGTATGCATGGTAAATACATACTGTTACATACAATCTTATAAAATCAAGCTGAGGGTCATTAAAGGTTTGTTTTTGTACTCAGAAATTAAGGGATTATAGAATTTTATAATAGACTTTTAGCTGAATTCTTGAATTTGAATTAATTTTGAGAGGTCTTCTTTCTAAGCTTATATCATATATCCTCATTGGAAAGTTCAAACACTCCTCTATAAGTAGAGTAAGCTTCTTATTTCCAATCGTATTCGCTCCTAGTTGATTCTCTATCGAAATTTCGACTAGCTTAAAAACTTAAAATTTATTTATCAAGTAAAGTCTTTAATAATTCTAGATAATACCTATATAAACTCATACATCTACCCCTTTGCCGATTTCTAGGAATTACACCATTTGTGGCACATGCCATTTCAGTTCAACGAACTGCTTGCTTTCCCTATTAATGTTGCTTAACTTTTTTATCATGTGCCTAACCTAAGACAGTAGTAAGATATCTATGTGTCCCATATACTATATGCATTGGATATGATAATGTGACATTTTTCTATACATGTGCATGCAGACAGACACACACACACACGCACCTCCCCTTCTAACGGAACTCTCAACAGCCGTATTAATAACATTGGGGTCATTGTCATGACAGTTCTTCCGTTTATTTATATAGACGTCTTGCCGTCTGAAAGAAACCCCCTATGAATAATGCACTCCATGTTGCATGTTGTTGTTGGTGTTTTTGGTGTGGCAGCCATGCGGTGGCATTAGTTGCTCGATCGGGTGGTGCTGTTGGTGGTGCTGCTGCCTAACACTAGTACATGTACGATCGCTCAAGCATATATATATGTATATATATGTAGTCAAAACTTGAACCCTCCTGGGCAGCCAGCCAGTCAGCCCAGCCCAGCCATCCAGTCAGCCCAGCAGCTGCTCAGACGGCGGCTCGGCTCAGACTTGGAGAGTTTTTCCTGCTCCTTGCCACGTTTCATTAAATTTTTGCTTCATTTCAAATGCGATTGCATGCAACTGTGTGTGTGTGCGTCTGTATGTGTGTGTGTGTGCCAAGGAGGCAGGATTACTTATGGGCGATCGAGGTGGCATATGCGTTTTCTTGGCGCGAGCTATGCGGCAATTGATGCACAAGGAAACAAAACCGGAGGCAAGGACGAGAAGCAAGAAAGCAGGCAAAGCGAGAACAAACGCACACAAAAACAGGGAGTATAATGAGAAGTTTCGGCTCTGGGTAGCAACTAAAATTGGGGTGACGATGACGTGCTCAGGAAGGTGGTGCCAGGAGCAGTACGAGTGCCGAAGCAGTCGCAGCAGCAGCCGCAGCCGGTGGTGCTTTTAAGTGTAGAAATGCGCGCAAATGCAAAAATCTCAGAAAACGAAAAAAAAAAAAAAAACACAACAACTAAAGTTGAGCATCTAGAAAAGTGAAAAGCAATCAAAAAACTGCAAGAATTGCTCAAGGTGTGTATGTGTGTGTGTGTTTATGCAAAAAAGTGCACACATACATGTATATCGCCTCACACACAGACACTCACACACACACACACAAGACGCTATCAATAAATTTCAGGACTTCGGGCGCGTTTCCTTGGGGGCAGCAACCTCAGCGCTGCATGTCTCAAGACGAGGCTCTGTTGCAAGCAGCGGCAGCTGCTGCATTTCGTCTGCTGCAAATTGTTGCTGCCCGAAAATTATGAAGCTGCAAGCAGCGCCGGCTGCTCTGTCATTGATAATCTAACATAGAGTGCTGCCGCACTTGGGGTTGACTTTCCCCTTGATTGGGTTGACTTTACCATTCCTCTCAGTTCCTTTCGTTTCCTATTCTCTTGTCTTAGTTTCCTAGACGAAGATTTCCATTTGCCGTGGGCGTTTTTGTGCACATATTTTGACATGTCACGCCCCGTCCGATGCCGTTCGACCATCAATAGCTGCTAATTATTTTGGCATTGTGCTCGTGGGGTTTCGCAAGCTGCCAGGACATGGACAGGACATTGTCCAGATAATTTGTCTTTGGAGCAGACGGCACGCGGCTGAATGGTAGATCAATTAAGGTCCAGGCGCGAATCTATGTATACCTTGTAGTCCACTACTTTTATTCTATATTAGTTTTTAGTTTAGTTGTCTAAGTGGCAGTTGCTATGAGGAGAGGTCTGAGATCACCTATAAGACGGCTGACATTGGGAGGAACCTAAATAGAAAGTCTCAGTTATGTTTAATTTGAAAGAAATTGAATGAGACTTCTTGGGTAGATTCCAAGACCTATAATTGAGAGAGAACTATCAAATAGGGAGAGACATTTTATAGAGAGATCTATAATAAGCATAGGTAGATCTGCCGATAGAGAAAGATCTTGAAAAGCCAAATGTCAAATTTCAGTTTCTAGTCTGATTTGTAATAGATTTATAATATAGAGAGATCTATAAAATAGATCTATAGAGTTTATAATAAGCAGGAACTTATAATAGAGAAATACCTGCTTGTATAGAAACAACTTGAAGAGTGCAAAGTAAAATTTCAGTTTCTAGTCGGATAATCGCTTTATATACCCCAGTTCCATGCTCTATTGTACTTGCTATGATTGTGACAATAGAAGCCCTGCAGGTTAATAGATTTATTAACTTTACATAAATGACTTTATGTGCAGCCCCTAATAAGCTAGAGAAAGGCCGCCCGCTAACATTGCAACACCATGGCGGGGCAAACAAAGAACTTGCCTAATCAAAAACTTCGGTCGCTTGTCAGAGCCTATTAGGAACTTTCGCCAGACACAATTCGAATGGGAAATGCAAATCAGCGTAAAACTTCAAACCAATTAACTGCTACCAAGTAAGCAACTTAAAACGCCTTAAGGTCCTTTTAGCGCTCAACGTGGGCCAATTTGAATGTGAATGGTGAATGGAATGGAAAGTAGAGTAGAGAGAGAGCAGGGGCAGCTTTCACAACGGGTTGCTCCCGAAACTTTTGAGTAGCATCTAAAATTCATGGCACACGCGGCATTCAGCGCCAACGAAACGGAAAATGCAGGCTGAATGGTGAAAACTGTGATGGAAAATGCAAATGGGCTTTGCGAAAACTCGATAGATCGCTCGGTGCTCGTTTGGAATAACCCTTTAGCTCATTAGTGAACTTATTGATCTACGGCAGGAGGCAATCAAATTCACATTTCGCAACATTAACATGACAATGCGGCTCGGATCTCAAGTCCTGACTGAGGTCGATTGAGGCAGCGAAGCGTTGCTAACTGTTGCGGCGCAGTTGCAAATCGATCGATCGATGCGGTCCATTCAAGGATCTTAAACCCTATCGACCCTCCTATCAATGCCCAGGAGTCGAGCTGCCACAGCTGAGGCACAGCTGAAATTTCGCAATGAGCGCGCGCGCTAAAAAATGCAATTAAATCTTTGGCTTTACCCCCCTTTCGCATTTTCCTTCGCTTTTTTTTCTTACTTCCTATAGCCGGTTCCAAATGTACTTATTCATGCATTTCTGCATGTGTGTGTGTGTGTGTATGTGCCTGGAGGAAGAGATTTGTAGCAAACGTCTTTGGCATTTGACATACCCTAGTCTTGGCCAGACTTTATTCCTCTACCCTTTTGTCTGGCACTCAGGGTGTGGCACAAGGTTGATTAAGGTAGCGTAAGGTAGGGCTCTACGGTAAGGTAGGGTTTCCTTCAGGTTCGCCTTGCCACTGTGCTGCTGTGCAATGTGTCATGGGGTTTGTGTTTGTGTTTTTTCGCAATTGATTTGCGGAGAAAGCATCGATTGTTGGGTAATTGTGCAAAAATTGGAAAAAGTCACAGGAGATGCCAGCGAATGTCAAAATGGGCGTGGCACTCCATCTTTGTGTGCAGTGCGCAGAAAAAAAAAAGAGATGGAGTTGGAGTTGATTCACATGTGAAATCCATTTGAATGCGAGTGCAAGTTCGTATATAGTTTATAGATTATAAACTAGTACATGGCTAAAGTCTGAGAGGTAAACTATAGCGAAAGTTTTGGAAGAGAATATGATAATGTTGAAAAAAAGGTAAATGCAATCTGCTAAGAAGAGATTGTACCATTGACTACAAAAATCCGTTCAGTTATGATTTGGCTAACTTTCTACATTTGTATTGAACAATTTTTAAAATTTGTTGTTAAAAAGTTCTTAAAAGGTTCTATAACCATGTGAAGACTGCCAAATGCCTTGCTTGTATTTCAAGAAATTTCCGTATAAAACTAAATAGCCTAGGAGGTAAACGAATTACAGAAAGTTTCCTTCATAAAATACAGCCCATTTACATATATTTCAGATAAGATACGAAAATATGTAATAAATAGTGATGGGAAATAGTGATTTTGATTGGGGATCTTAAAATTACCCTCCTATGTTGAGTCACCTGCCCTATATCGTACCTACAATACTTACTAAGAGTATCACCCTCGTGCCTAGCCTATAATTCACTTCAGAATTCGTCACACGATCGCTCAAACTTGTAGACGAAACCCCTGCTCTAATTTGGGTTTCTATCAGTGCGCTTCGCATAGGAACGCTCCCATGCCCAGAACCGGAACCCTTCGGAATCCCACGAAAAAAGTGAAATTGTAACACTCTCCCTCTTGATAAGGACGCGCATGCGCCCAAAAAGCTGCACAGCTGCTGCTACAGTTTCTCTAGCTCAGCTAGCTATTTATTTAATTACCAAATATTTATTGAACATGCATTACGGTCGGTTAATGTCGCGTCCCATTTCCCAGGCTGTGATCCTTGCAAGGGGTTCCGAAATGCGTCACAAATTTTGCAATTTGCTAGATGCTGCTGCTGCTGCTGCTGCTGCAGTAGCTCCTGCCAACAACAGCAACAAGAGTCGGTCTCATTTCGCATACCTTTCACGTAATGCCAAACCCGCCATAACTCAACCTCAGTCTGCGTCTCAGCCTCAGCCTTTGCCTAAGATTAGGTGAGCCCACAGCGAGCTCTTTGAAGATCTTCGATTGGGGTGCATTTTTCGCATCGATTTCCCATCGATTGGCGCACCCTTCGCTAGGAATTTGCCTTCATTAGCTACTTTTCTTTTTCTGTACTTTCTTCTTGTTGTGAGGCGCAGACAATTTTCATATGCATTTCTCGAACTTTGCAGGGTTTTTCGCATAGCTTGGCAAATAATTTATTGCGTTTCCTTTAATTTCATTTGGCGATTTGTCTGCCTCGCAATTTACAATTTGAATTTAAGGCGCTTGTTTTGCTTTGAATACGATTTTTAATGAGTGTGTGTTTGGGGTTGTTCGAGGGCTTGACGTGGGATTGAGCATACATAAGACCCTATTGTCTCAATCACTAAATATGCAAGTAGAGTGACATTTTCTAAGAATTCATATCGAGGTTCAGTTAAAGAGTGTTCAGAATGTCTGTATGTACCGTAAGTTAGATTTACATATATATTTAAATTATAATGAAAATTCAAGACTGTCTTGGCTACAATGTGTGCATATTTTAACTGTGTTACTATGAAAAGTAGGACTACAAAATTTAGGCAAAAAATATTTATTAAATAAAATATATTAATGAAAGAAAATAAATGACCCCTATTGACTATTTAAAGAAATTAATCTCAGTAATAATTTAATTTCATAATTAATTTTTATAATTTTTCTCTTTTTAATACATTTTCTTATACTTATAGTATACCTATTGGAACCCAGGAACCAAAAGACGTATTACTTTCTATTTTGCTAAGCTAATAGAAATCTAAAAAAATTCAAGAAATGTAAGAATTTGATAAAATATTTATGATTATATATATTTAATATATGCCATTTATTTTTTACAAAATTCTTATATATGAAACCGTTTTTTTTTTAAATAAGCCCAGCAATTTATTTTTACTACGCATTAGACCTAAAATTTATTTAAAGCCAAAAAAATGTCTTAAATTGAGTGTTATAAGCTGTTTTTTTTTTTCTCAACTCCTCTAAATTTCCTCAGGCATTTTACAAACGCATTCAAATTCAAATAAATTACAAAAAAATGTTCTCATTTCCTGCCGAAGAAGACTTCTTGCTGTATAACACGCTTTTGCCATCCAAATAAAGCATTTTGTTAAGCTAATTTTTATCCCATTGCGAACAAAACACTTTTTGCCTCTTGTTGTTTTTTTTTCTTGTCTGTCATTTCTCCTGTAAAGAAAGTCTAGCTCTAGGCATTGCCATTGATAGTCCCATTCAAAAAAAAAGCAGTCAAAATTATGTTATAAATTATAAGAAAATAGGGTAAATTCATGTTGAAAATTTCAAGTGTTTTGTAATAAAGCGCAAAAGACTGAAAAAATGAGTCTACAGCCCAACAACCCCAAGAGATCTTCACCAAGAAAGAATAAATAAATAAAAAAATTACAATGAATGTCAAGAAATGCAGAGATGAAGAATGAAATAAGTTTGCTTCATTATTTGCTTGTTTTTTCAGTGTGTTTTGTTGTTGTTTTTTCTGCTTTTTTTTTGTTATTGTGTATGCAACGTCATGAGCATGATACCCAAAAAAAAAAAACCTAACCCAACCCAATTCAATCCCATCCAAACCAAACCCAAACCAAACTACAAATTGCGAATGCAACGAAGCGGCTGCAATCCTTAAGAATGTATGAAAGCTAGCAAAGAGTTGAGCATTGAGTTTGCTCTTAGAGCAGCACACACACACATGTATATGTAGAACCATACACACTCACAACCTGGCACCGCCAGTCACTCACCCAGGCAGGCAGGCAGGCACCACCCCTTGACAGCGACACCCTGAGCCCAGTGCCTCTGCCTGTGCCTGTGCCTTGACATGATCTTCTTGGTACTCCTTGCCAGAAATAGCACCATCTAGAGCCAGCCCGGCGCTGTGCATTGAGTAGCTAAGTAAACCCAAAGATTTCACACGCCGTTGCAAAAGGCGTCAGTGTTTTTTTTTTTCACTCCTGCTGCCCCTCGCTGTCACCCCTCGGATTTTTTTTTTTTTCAATTTTTCTTTTTTTTTTCCGCGCTGGGCTGGGTGCATTTTTTACTTGACGCCTTGGCACAAAGCTGCATAATAATTATGCTCGAGATTCCCTTATCGGGCGCTACATAGAGGCGTAGAGTGCGAAAAATCGAGCTGGAAAAATCTCATTTGAATATGCGTCTTTGGGAAAACCAAAAAATTAATGAATATTTTCGAATACTTTATGAGGCATGCTTAACGCGCTCAACGCGGCCCAGCTGATTGGCAGCACTTAAAATTTGCATACAGAAACTAGTTTGAGTGCACTGATGAGAAAGAGAGAGAGTGTTTACATTGAGAAGACGCTCTGTCTGGCTGCACGAATAGATCGAGTGATATATGGGTTTGTCTGCATACCCAGAGTTGAGCTTCGCCGATTAACCCTAATGATGCGATATGGAATGAAACAAAATTCCTTAGCAACTTTTATTTTAATAGTGAAATTGTTGAGAGATAGCATAGGAAAGTGTGCATAATATCCTATCCATTTTTCGCTCATATAGAATAGATAGATGCTTAACTCTGTGCAAAACTTTTCATATATCTTAGCTATTATCTTCTATATTCATATTATATATTATTACTATCTACATCAACTCTGGGTATACTAAGTAAGTAAGTAATGTCTTAAGTCTATGCACTCGTGGTCTAAGACTGGAGACTCTTAACTCAAAATTTTCATTTATGGTAGATAGACAACCAAGTCTATTCTCCTCCAAAGAACTTCATCCGCTTAAACCTACATATGCACTATAAATTTGCTCAAATTAAAACCACTTTAAGTGTTTCATAAAAAGGAAACAAATTTCCAAATTTCCTCTGTGTGTAGTTTTTCTTCCTTGTGCTCCACTCCTGGAGTTTGGCCACCTGTGCCGACACTTCAGTTGCCTGAGACGTCATTAGAAACACATGTAGTTGCGGCACTTGCTCTCATGGGAAAGTGCGCAGCTCTAATTCAGATAGACAAAGCCTAGCGCTGATTAATCATCGGAAATGCTTGTCGCTATATTACGTGCCGCTAACCCATTTACAGCAGCTCGTAAATAATGTTTTTGCCTACCCTTAACAAAGAAAGAAGAAGAAACGGAATCAATAGAGAGAGGGACAGAGAGGGACTCTAATAAAAATAAAAGCGAGGGAGGCTGGGGCAACAAAACAATTAGAATGCCAAAACATCAAGCTCGGCGATCTGAAGTGCTCATAGAGCTATCGGATTTCTCAAGTGCTTATATACATAGATCTTTATATGTTGCATATCTGTGTGTGTGTGTGTCTGTCTGTGTGGCACAAAAGTTTTGCTGCTCCCCCCTTTGACAAGTTGATCAGAGAGTCTGGGGGTAAGCTTCGCTCAATGCGCAATTCGTATTGAAAGACCGTTATAGACTATATTTCCATTCTGGGGCGGTTCGTTGTACTCTTTGCGTGGCCTCATTTCGAGCTATGCTCTATGATTTCTTCAGCCTGTCCGCTAGGCGTCATAAATTGAAATTGAAATTTATGCTGGAGCATTTAATAGATTACTTCTCTTAAATATATATATACACACATATATTTGAATTTGTTGAGTTTTTCTTTAATGATTTAGTGTAATTAGCTCGCAGGCTATGCGACGCTGCGTGCCAGGCGCCTGGAGCATCTTACATAAGTACAAACATACTATACATACATATACATATATATTTATATGCAGATATATGTATGTATAAAGAACTGTATTCAAAATGTTTTCATGAGTGCTGCGCGCGTTTTGTGATTAAGATCTTTGAGTAGACTCATATTGTGCTGGGCTAGGCGGCCAGAGGCGGGCGTAACAAAGCAGGGAGCAGCACCATAAAGTGGGCTGCCTGTGAGATCATCAACAGCATTTTGTGTTTTTTGGGCAGTTGGCTGTGAGTGTCTGTGTGTGTGTGTGTGTGTGTGTGTGTGTGTGTGCGTAGCCAAGGGTTTGGCTAATTGATACATCAGCTATGCATGAGAAACATACATTAAAGACATGCTCCTTAGCTCAACAGAATGAAGCATATACAATTTTTATGGTGGTAGCCGTACGCTGGGGGTCAGTGTAAAAATACCATACTCTTATGTTTTGGAATTGATATTGAACTTGATTGGGAGTGAGGGAGTTCTTATTGAAGATATGCTGAAGAAGAGTGGAAATTTGTTGTAGAAAAAAATATACTTTACATGATCTGTATCCCTAATAGGCTTTAGCTGGTAGTAGTAGTAGTAGAGCTAGTGGAGTTATAATAGAATAGAATATATAGAAACCATTAAGCTCATACATAGCAATCCATAGCTGATGCTGAAGAAACCTTTGGGTTTGAGGAATCCAAGAACGCTATCTACAGAAACTCTGTTATAGAAGAATGCATCACTATAAGACTCGCACTAGAAACTCTATACCCACTAAAGCATCTCGCAATATTTTTAAAGAAAACGACGAGAGCAGCTGTTAAAACTTTTCCACAGCAATTTTCAATTAAATTTTCGCTGTCGTAAACTTGCAGTAGCTGCCACAAAAAAAAAAGTGAAGAAGATGAGGAAAAATCGTAAATATTTCTCATTTGCCGTGGCTCACACGCTCGTCATTGTTTGAAGCTCTGACAAAACCGTCAAACCGTTATCCCCGCTAAGCCAACAATCTATATTTGTTTCAGTTTTATAGTTTTCCTGTATCAGTGTGTGTGTGTGTTTTTTTTGTGCCCAAAATCCAGCCCCTTTTTGAGACACCACAATGGAAGCATCCCGCCTTTTACATCAAGTTGAGACAACTTCCTAGATGCTTTGAAAGCTGCAGCGACCTTTGATCCTGTTTCTGTTTCAATATTATTATATTTCTCTCTCTGTATTTTTTCTGGGCTGGCCAACGTTTGACATGCGCATGTAAATGCGTGCGTAATACCCATAAAGCAGCTTAAGACACTTTTCCTTTTCAATGCTTTTCCACTTTTCCGCATTTCCGGGACAAAACACTTAAAAAAGCGCATGAAATTTTCTTCAACGGCGAACGGCGAACGCCGAGCGTGGAACGCTAATGATCAAGGGGGTTGGGCCACGAGAGATGTCCCACACGGGCAGAACGGGGTTACGTCTAATTTACATGACGTCTGCCCCTTTTCGAATGCTGCTAGGACGAAACTGGACCACAACGAGTCCCGCACTCGATTGGCAACATTTGCCGCGGGCTGGGGTTGCTCGTGGAAGCTGGATAAAGGCGCTGGCAGCGCCCAAGGATCTGAGCATCTTTGCGCATCTGTCCGCGAACGGGTCATGGTCATAGATGCGGCTAATGAGCGTGCACAAAGGATGCAATGGCCGGGCAGGACACTCGCCATTAGCCCAGACAATGCAATCAAATAGCCATGAAGAAAGCTGCGAAGCCCTTTCACAATCATTTGCGTCATTTGCATCATTTGCATTTGAAATCAGCTCAGCTCAGCATCATCATAAGCCTTAGCCCGGGTTAAGCCGCTTCTTTGGTTTGTGTGTGTGTGTGTGTGTGTGTAGTGGACCGCGGCTCGAGATCTTGTTGTGCCCCTTTGTGGACACTTACTTTGGACATTTTTATTTTCATTTGTGATTTAGTTGGTGCGCGGCTTAGGCCCTCGGCAAACCGAACGACTGCGGCAACTTGACCTATTTTGCCAACTTTCGGGTAGAGCTATAAACGTCAGTGTTGTCTCTAAAGTTTAATAATTTATGAGAATCGCGCTCTACACATCTACGTCTCACGTGCATGTATATTTGTATAGCTGCCTTTTCCTTTTCAAGTGTGTGCAGCGGTCGTTGACTGTAATTACGGGAAAAATTAGTTTGATTTTGATTTCAAGTTTTTGGGCATTTGTTTTCGGAAGTGTTTTGAGCACGCGCCACAGCCGGAAGTGGTTCTTCGTCATCCTGAAGAAGATGCATTCATTTTCTAGTCTATTTTTAGAGGATGCATGTATGTATGTGCGGGGGTGTACTGTTGTTGTTACTTGCAGCGGTTTGTCAGCGCCTGTGGTTGCTTCTTTCGTTTCCATTTTTTGTTGCTGTTTCGGGAAATTGGGGAGCTCGAGTTGGTGGACCCATCAACAGTCACTTATTTCGAGCCAAGTGACTGACAGCTGCCGCTGAGCCGTGAAGTACATTGTAATGCGGCTCATTTTTGTTAAATTTCATTTAGAGAAATGCGTGCGGCACTCTCTTCAAGAATGAAAGATATAACGGAGCAGGGAGTACTGGCCTGGAGGGCCGATGGCACTCTGGCCGGAATAAGCTCAACTGCATGCATTTTGGCCGTTTGGGCGCATTTCGAACTCAATTAGCGCTCATTAGCAAATAACTTTGCAGAGCAAAAGAGCTGAACCATAAAAAAATCTCACTCAAAAAGCATGCCAAATGAATGGAGTCTGTGACTCGAAGTTCAGAGTAGCTGAGCCCAGCCTAACACACACACGCAAGTGGCAGCTGTTGGGGGGAGCGGAGGCGTGCGGCGGGGTAAACGGAAATGAACATTGACAACGACAATTGCTTGTTATTTGCAATGCGAAATTCCAGTGCTTCAACAGCAGAGCCAAAGCCTTGGAGTCGACTGTCCCGCCGAGATGGACCCCTGGGTCCGAGGGTGCCGGGCGCGTAATTATAATTATGAGCGAAGCGGGGCAGCAGCATCATTACTGCCATCCGAGACTCGATTCGGAGCTCATCATTGCCATGATTATCGGCTGGAGAACGACATCATCAACAGCAGCAGCAGCAGCAGCAGCAAGAGTTGGAGCAGCGGCGCGAATTGGTGCGAAACGCACTTTGACTTGGGACAGCAAAAAGCTTTTTGCTTCACTAACCGACAGCCCAGGCGACTGAGAGAGTGTGAATGAGAGGGTGTCGTAGTGTGTGCAAGCGAGCTGCTTTGCCCATGGATTGGCATCATGCGATCCACAGCTACTCAGACCCACACACAGCTGTGCGTCCAGCTCAGAATCATTGCATGCTTGCCGCTAAACAAGAACGAACTTGCATGGATGCCTGAAACCGGCTGTATTGGTTGTTGTGTGTGTGGGTGTGTGTGTAATGTTATATGCGTGTATGGTATATGTTTTTAAACTGAGAAAAATGAAGATTTAGAGTAGAGTAATACATTTATGTTTCATTGCGAATCAATCCGATCCTTTAGAATTAGTAATCCAATTAGTTGTCATCCAGTCAATCACCTAGCCATTGAATTCATTCAGACCTTTCACTAGAGTCCGTCTAACAGATATCCAGCAAACCATAAATCAATCAATCAATCAGGTTTTGCTTCAGTTAGTTGATTAGTCAACAAGCCTACTAATCAGTTGATCAGTAAATCTTGGGGGTTTGTCAATCAATCTGTCAATCACATAATTAGCTATTCAATTAGCTAAACAGTGAAACTAAAGCTAAAGCTTAAAAGTCAATCCTTTAACAATCCCTGACTCGAGCCGCCATTTATAAATCAATATTTCAATTAATAAATCAATGCTTCAATCTGTAAGTAAATTCTTCATTCATCAGTTAGACCTTTCGCCTGTAAGTCGAGCCACCCAATCAATCGGCCAGGCTTTCAATTATCCAGTTTGTAAGTTATGGTCAATCGCTCAGTCAATCAACAAATTATTTAATCATTCAATTTTTAAATCAATCGCTTAGCCAGTCAGTCAGTCAATCATCACAGTCCAGTATTCGAGTATTAATCAATCAGCGCTTTAGTGAGCAATTAAAGCAACTATCATTCAATCAGTCAGTTAGTGATTGAATCACTTATTCAATCAGTGGCCGCCTCTTAGTCGATGCGCACATACCCCTATAGAAATTATAACGAACTTTACTGGGTATATCCAAAGTTGGATGCTGAATGCTGAAAGTCTCGTTATTATTTTTGCTGCCTTTGTTTGTAATGCAATTTTCAAAGCGCGAGAATTACAGCGAAACAAAACAATGAAAATCGCCTGGGACGACTTTGTCGTCGTCTTCATCGAGATCTGAGGGAAGTTCGTGTTTGCAATGAGACTGCGTCTTGACTTGGCACTGGCGTCTTCTGCCCCTCAGCGGGCGCCTGCTCTCTGGCTGTTGCTGCTCCTCCTGCTGCTCAGTCTCTTCACCCTCCTCCTCCTCCTGCTGGCTGCCTTTGTTGGTTTGTGGAGCTGAAGTCGAAGTCGAAGTAGAAGTCGAAGTCGAAGTCGAAGCCCAAGCCGGACTCTCCAGTCCGTGTTGGAGTTTCTGTGAGGCTGTGCGAAGACTTCAATTTCAATTTAAATGAAAACAAACTGTGGGCACTTTGTATTTATGTATTTTGCGGCGTTCATTCAGCTTGTTTGCATCTGTAATGCTTCGTGACTTTCGAGTGTACTTAAAGATACAGATGGATGGACATGGGCTGTATGTACTTGGCGACGTGTGCGATGCAGTTACATATCCACACACGCACACATACACAAATAGATATATATATGGCTGTGTATTCAGTTCTGTGAGAGAGAGATTGCAGATATGCATGTCATATGGTGTTATATACTGATATGCTAGGCTCTAAACGATCTCACGACCTTTCCAGACAGTGTTAATTGGATATTATGATAGCCATTAAACATATATACAAGATAGAATTGCTGATATATGTTAGACTGTAGATTAACATTCTAGGAGTAACATAACATAAAATAAATGGATATTCCCTAGATAGATATTCCCTTAAATTAAAAGAGATAGACTGGGATATATGAAGACAAATAGACAATAAACAAGAAATATTATAAAATTTTAAAAATCATTTAAATAAAATATATTTTTTGTAAATCGAACTTTCATCAACTTTTTCAACTTCAGAAAGTATCTAAACTATTTATTCTTAACAATTGAATTTCTGCAATATCTGAAATTTCTCAGAAATCAGTTAGAAATAGTAGAGTAAACAAGTTCGTTTATTGCCTGGCGATAACATATCCATTGCTATTCTCAAGGCCTACAAAGAGTTCCCGTTACTCGACTTATCAGCACCCACACATATGTATGTATGAGCACACTCACATGTATGGCAGGAGGCCACCCAGGCAATGCATGGCTATTTGGCTCTAACAGCACATCTCCGTGGTCAGCAAAACATTCAGCTCCAAACTTCACGCTTCATACAAAAATAAACAGAACTGTGAATGAATTCGAAGACTGTGAATCGAACGCGTCGAAACGGAAACACGTCGCTTACAGCAGTGTAGGAGGGCCAGGGGTCGCGGGCAGGCAAGGGGGCCTAGTTCATAGAGTGTGAATAACAACGAAGAAATATGTCTAATTTTGCACGCCTTCCAGTTAAACAATTGTTGTTGTTGTTGCGTCTAAGTGCGTTCCGCGAAGGCGCTGGAATTTACCCCAAGCTGTGACAGCATCCAAAGTCCCAGTTCTCCAACAGTCCCGCCGCCTGGCCGCATCCAGACCGAAACCAGCTGACAAACGGAAACGTGCAGCGCCGTCAGTCATATGTGGCAAGTTATTTTGAATATGCAAAAAATATGGAAAATAAAACAAATCGACAACAAACATATTCACACACACACACACACACATACGCACGCACACATCCAGTCAGCCGAGCAGAAGCTGAAGATTGCTCCATTATGGAATCGTCGCCAACTTTGTGTTGTTGTTGTTGTTGCTGCTGTTTGTTGTTGCTGTTACTTTGTTGTAGAACATGCCAAGGCAAAAAGAGCGCCAAAAGCGGAATGAAATGGAATGAAATGGAACGGGGCAAAGGGGCTACATGGGCCGAATGGAGCCAAGGGCTCAACGTTCAGGCAGACGACGGCAAAGCCAACAAGTCGAGCAAAGCAGCAGAGGCAGAGGTAGAACAAGGAGAAGGAGAAGGAAAAGGAGAAGGAGAAAGAGAAGGAGATGCAAAGCATATTTAAAGATCATAAAATAACATTAACTGAGCCATAGAGTCGGCGCTGAGCGAGCGAGAGAGTGGGTGTTAGACAGAGAAAGAGTGAGAGTGAGAGTGAGAGTGAGAGAGAGAGAGAGAGAGAGAGAGAGAGAGAGAGAGAGAGAGAGAGAGAGAGAGCGAGCGAGCTATATAGTGATCTTCACAGACGAGTGTGAAATTGTCAAGTTGTTTAAAGTTTACGCAGCATAATTAAATATTTGCCAATCGGCGTTTATAGATGTTGCCAGCCTCTCAGCTGGGCTCAGTCTTTGTCAGCTCTCGGATTTGCGTATCTTTGTTTTTTATCTCTTCTCTAATATTACGCTGTAGTGTAGCAACAAACGGCGTTTGCTTTTGCCGTGGGAATATTCTAAGCGCTTGCCTAAGTTATTCAGTTTTTGTAGCATGATTAATACCCTAGCAGAACGGATGAAAGTTTTGGCGCGCCGTGCTTAAAGTTGGTTCCAAAATATATCATAATCTTACCTTATATTTTTCTTGAATATGATTTGATAATCTTTAGATTTCAGATTGTATGGGAAGTATCTATTGAAGTGGAGAACAGACCAATTTGGGGTTTTTAAATATGAAATTTTGATGTTAAAATAATTTCTGATCATGTGACTTCTATATGGCTATTAAATTGTTTGCCATTTAGGAAGAATATTAAAACTTCGGTCTAGTGTAGATTACTTTTATACCTTTTATATTAATTGTCTTTAAGCCCTAGCAGATGCCAACTGGCATCCCGACCCAGTTCATAACCAGATGATGATGTTTATTTGTGTTGACAACAATATTGGCAGCGTTTCGACAAGGGTTTGCCCATTGGACCCCCGCGATCAAGAGACAGACTTGGCAACATTTGTTAGAGTTGCCAAATTCACACACACACACACACACACACACACACCCATACACTCATACACCACGCACGCACAGATGCACATATAGACGCTTGCTCTCTCAGCTGTAGAACGAGTTGTATTCTCCAATGACCGTTACGAAATAGAAGGCAGTTTCTCCACATGTCTACACAAGTGAATGCATGCGTGTGTGTGTGTGGATGCTGTGAGCCCACATAAAACAAAATGTCTCCAGAGCGCTGCTCTAGGCTTTTGTAGAGTTGATTGAACCTTAGATGCGGACCAGGGGCAAATGGGGCTGCATCTATATACTCTCTGTAGCTGTAGCTGCATCCGCAGACTCTGAGCTTATATTAATATCGTTGTCGCGCATCTGTGTGGGGGCTGCAGCTCCAACACACAAACATACTACACACACACACACATACACATACATACATACAGACATACATGCAGGCCCACTGCAGTTGCTGTGCATTAACTAAATGCATTGACCTTTCGGCTTGTGCGCCTCGCTTGGTGGCAGAAATACGAGTTTTCCGTGTATCTATCCCCCTATGGAACTAAGTGCACGACTCTGTATTGGTGTATATGTGTGTATGCGACTGTGCGAGTGTGTGTATGGGGAGCTGCTCTTAAACTTGTCCTGCATCTTTTCTATGCATCGTTCCGATCTTTGCGTTGGCGTACAACCATTTGATTTGCTCCCTTTATTTTTAGCTGAGCGTTTAGTGTTAAATGATGCTGATGCTGACGCTGATGCTATGGGGGAGTGTTTACTGTAGTCTACTCCAGTGGTGGGGGCTTACAAGAATTGAAATTCATTTTGTTATTTATACACTACAAAACAATCAAACTTATCTTATCTGGTAGGTTATAGGTGACTTGTGCTATGTTTTTATGAGAGGCACTAGATACGATTTGTTGTATAACATTTGATGGAAAGTCCACAGCTTATATGTGATATGGTATTCAAGGATTTGCTTCTGAACTTCACTTGTGAATTCTTAAGAAAATCAATGAGTTATCGAGAGGCTTTGATGAATGTAAAGCTATATGCAATATATATAAATTCCAGATAAAAATATTTACTATAAATATGTTACATGCAAATAATATTATATATACATACTCTATATAGTATATATACACTATATATACAATTCATTCATACACTGATTAATTTCGAAGGCGGGTTTCCGATTGAAAATCCCATCATAAATAACTCAGAGGCGGCTCGGAAGTGGCGCGAACGTTGGACGCATATTAAACATGAGTTAAGGCCCGGGCGCGGACTTGGACTCGGGCCTGTTATTATTCCCACGGGATCTGCCTGGCGCAGGCACATTTGAAAGGAAATCAGAACCAAAACCCTGTTGATATCAGCCCGGCCAACTGTTCGCTATCAAATGGGCAGGCATTTGTTTAAGTGCGAAAAAAAAAACGCTTGCCGATAAGCAAAGCGTTAAACAAAGATTAAAAGAGAGTGAGGGAGAGAGGGAGAGGTAGATGGAGAGAGTGAGAGTGCTCCCAGAACATTTCACTCCTCTTACACGTTTTCTACAGTGTTCTCTCGAACAAAGCGCTCGCTGTGCCGCATCTTTCATATTTGTTAATCACATAATTTGTTTGGTTTTTGCGGCAGGCCAGGCAACAGGTACAACTGCGGGGACCACCGACCACCGACCACTAATTGGCCGAGTGCAAAAAGAAGGAAATCTCTTTATTGGTGGCTAAGGATATGTGAATGCGAATACAAGATAGATAGATGCATGCATCTGTATTAAAGCAGGAAACAAGTGAATGCACAAAGGATGCTCGATCGTTTTACGGGTAGCTTGTCTATTCTTAGTTTCCCTATTTGGCACAATGGTCAAGGATCTACGCTGCTCGCGCTGAGCTGTGCACCGGCACGGCCAACGGCTGACGGACAGCCCAACAGCCATCAATGGGCATCAGATACGTATCTCTATCTACATTGTTGCCAATTTGCTGCAGGCTGACCGCAAATAATCAGACAGGAAGCTGTGCGTACATAGCTAGTTAATATACATGTGTGTGTGTGTGTGTGTGTGTGTGTGGGCTTTCTTTTCTGATTGCCAAACAATTTCATTAGCACACGCATACAGATACATTCGTATCTGCCAGATACTTGTGTGCGTGTGCTCGTATATTCAAGTGGCTTTTAATGCCTCTATCTTGGCGCCCAATTAATTTTGTCCAATAAAATGAAAATTATATGCATAAAGGGTATATATAAATACACACACATACATATATTTATGGTGTGCTTGTGTGTGTGTTGCACGAAGGGCGTGCAAAGCGCAGGGCCAGAAAAAGATTTGCAGAAATTTTGGCGCCAAAATGCAAGTTGATAAACCAGTTGCGTTGCATATTTTTGCCCCTACAGAAATCTGTGCGCCTTTTTTTTTTTGCCCACTGCGAGTTTGTGTGCGAGTGTGTGTGTGTGTGTGTGTGTGAGTGAGTGTATGTCGCTTATCGTCAGATAGTCAGACGGCGTTCTACATCTACATTTATAGCACTCGACACAGACACACACACACACACACACACACACACACCCTGGCACACACAGACACTTGTGCACACAACTTTATGAGTTTCAATTCTAAAAAGAAATAATGGAAACCTTCGAGAATTTGAAGCAGCGACTGAAGAAGGCGACGCATAATTTGTAATAAAGCTCGAGGACTAATGTGTTCTTCTTCTTCTTCTTCGTATGCTTCTCTGATTTTGTTGTTGCTCATGTGGAGATCCTCGTTTTTACCTTGTGGCCATTGAGGCCAAGTCAAACCAAGTCTCGGCCCATAAAAATCACTGAGCCAGCCGGCATGAACGAAAAATTTGAGACTTTAAACTTTTCACTTAATGAATCTAAGCGGGACGAGGTGTGCATTGTTGCTCGGTGTATGTGTGTGTGTGTGAGTGTAGCTGTGTGTGTAGATTGAATGTGATCGTTGTCGTCTTCGTCGTCGCGCATTGAACGTGGCAGGTAGTAAAGTTGTGCAACATTTTTTCCCAGGAACTTTTTTTCTTCTACTCTGTGCTGCTAAGCAAGAGACAGAGAGAGAGGGAGTATATACCATATAGGATTAGGATTGCAGTCTGGTTTGGTTCGTAATTTGAAAGTACTACGAATTGGGCTAGAGCTATTGAATTTTGTTGCTGCTCTGTTCAAGAGTCGAGAATTCCTCAAATTCATGATTTAATTCAGTTTGAATGAATAAAGTTCTATGAGTCCTAATGGGTTATAATATAGTAAAGAATTCCCTAATAGAATTTCATGATGCAATAAGTTCGCTTTAAACAAAAAGTGTGTACTTTATAAATAGTAATTATCATCGAATAGTAAGAGAATGTTATGTAAATATACCTTAAGCCATTCCATATATACTCATTTCTCATATAACTTTTCTCCAGCTTCAATACACTACAGGGTAGTATATAGTCTGTCACTTTTGCTGCTCTTTTCCCACTTGTTGTTCGATATGGTTATTGTTGTTGTTGTCCCGAAACTCCTTATTGAAGCATATATGTATATTGTGAACTGGTGCCACAGCATTCCATGGGACATCCACCGAAAGCCGAGAGACCAAAGCGATCCTCAAATGCACGCCACCGCCAGCGCGGACGTATCAAAGACCTAAGCCATTGATCAATGGTATTTGTTGTTGTTGTTGTTGTTGTTGTACTTGTTGTTTTTGTCTGCAGTGTCTGGTTAGAACTGCAAGTTACCTGGCCAAAGCCCATTTAACGTGCCAGACACATTTTCGGCGAAATGTTTTTAACAGGCCAACAGCACACACACACGTACACACACACACACATATACAACAAGTGCTGAGGACTGCAATCTGGACACTAAGCGAAAGCTAAGAACTGCGTCCAGGCCATGCCCCAGACACAGTCGAGGCAGAGGCAATGAGGAGGCACTGCCCAAAAGGAATTTGCAGTGCAAACTCTGCGTGATTAGAGAGCTAAATTGAGCGCTTCGCCTTTTTTGTATTGGTTTGTGCGAGATTTTCGATATGCGAATGCCCTGCCCCACCGTAGGCTGCTCTGGCTCTCGCTCTGGCTCTGGCTCTGGCTCTCAGTGCCCCTGTCAACGGTCTACGGTCTACGGTCTCCCACTCGTGATCGCATAAGAATGGGAAGTTCATATTTGTTATCGTGCTTTGCCACGATCGTTATGTGTGTGGTGCCTTGTCTCGGCTGATTGTGTGAGTGTGTGTGTGTGTGTGTTTGTGGAGACCGCCAAAGCGCAGAGCCGAGCTAAGTTTTTGTTGTTGTTATTTTATATTTTGGTTGCTGTGTGACGCAATTTTGGCGCGAAACTTGGCGTCTCTTTTGGGCTTTTTGGTGTGTGCCAATGGGGCACGCTTTCTGAAGATTATAAATGTGTTGGTGTGGGTGTGCGTGGGTGTCGGTGTGTGGGTGTGTGAGTGCTGTTCATTAAACTCAAATGAAAAGCTTATACGTGAGTATAGTTGAAGCTAATCAGATGATCTCTGGGAAGAGGAACTCAAGAAGGAATCTAGCTGACTTTATCGATAATAGATCAGTGCTCAAAACTATTGCTATTACTAAGCAAATACTCCAAGGTTACAGAATAATATAAATATGACAACGAACTATGGACAATTCAACTGAAGTGAAATGTTATGCAGGGGTTTTGTAAGATCAATAATATGATAGATGGTTTACAGCTCCATGTGAAGCCTTAGAAATACTTTCGACTGAAGTTTTTCAGTAAGCATAAATGGAATCCACCAAATATACAATATTCATTAGTTTCCTTCGATGAGCCCAAGACGCGCATACACCTGTACAGGAACTAGTCGAAAAAAAATGCTTCCGTTTCCTCCAAATTGGACTTTCTTTCCGCTGTATAGGTCCGGAAAGGAAGTGTCCTGCCAGAAGCTGAGCAATGTTCGCTAACCTCACAATTTGTTAAACTTCTCAGTCCTAAGTAAATAATGCAACCACATCCTCAGAGTCAAAAGGCAGTTCGTGAGTTCAAAATTGGAGCCGTTAAGCAAAGTTCGAACTGTCACCGTCGATTGACCGCAAAAACCCAAAGAAGTAGAAACCGTATTGACATGTCTTGTGTAATTCAATACGCTTGAAGAGCCTGCGAATGGTCGAGGAGTTGTCCATGCTCTCGGCTTACGTTACATAATCGAAGGGGCAGGGCGGAACGCGGGACAGTTAAGTCCAGAACGTTGCGAACTTCATATTTACACAAGTGTCGTCTTAGCGGGAAACACTTTATAGAGCTGTCGCACAGTAGGCGTGGCACCTGTGTGAGTGTGTGTGGCTAACTGTTAATAGAGTTGCGCAAAACCTAGATTTGGTTTCCTGGAAATATCTTAGCTAAGCGCCTCTCGGACGTGTATTTTTAGCGAAATAATTTGGTGCGGTGACAGTTTTAAGGGAGAGCGCCTTAGAGATAAACTCCTGTGACATGCGATACCTAAGGGAAAGTGGCCTACGGACTCGGGTCCTATCTATGTGCATAAATCTAAGCGCAGCACTTGAATGGACACTTGAACGTACAATTTTCTCATCATTGGCAATGCGAGCCGCTGGTCAATTAATGAGCCAGAGCAATGTGGAGGAGTAGTTTGGATAGGATGGTATAGGCGAGGCGAGGCTAGGCTAGGCCAGGATAGGATAGGATCGTCCAGTCGACAAATATCCTGTTGTGCACGCTCATTTTGCCGTTGACACTCCAAATAAAGTGCAACAACGGCTCAGAAAGGATACTACTTTTTACGGCTAGTTATAGATATCCCTTGTTGTAGAGACAGGTTTGACATTTGTGGACAATCTGCAGCCGCCACGTCCTGTGGTGCCCGTCCTGGCAGGCCAGCTCAAGCAAAGCAAACAACAAGTGAAACACAGACACTGAGTCAGCTGAGCGGTGCTGGGAAAATTTTTGTGCAATCAGCTGTTGGTCGAGAAAAATCGATGTGGGAAAAATCTGGGACCCCTCTAACGGATCTTGTGGACAGAGCTGATCTCTAAGAGTGTATCTAAACCTGTTTGACTTTTGTTGTATTGCACAGGCTTTGGATTTATTGAGCTACCCGTTGAGTTGTTCAAAGAGGAGTATATTGGTTTTGTGGAAGAGGGCATAAACGGTACTAAGGACTATAGATATATAGAGTTTTGTAGAGCTATAAACATATAGAATATATTTGAAATGAAATAATGTTGGATGCTGAGAGCTGATAAATGAGAAATTGGAAATTTCGAGATTTTATAAAGATAAATGTTATAAAAATTATTATAATAAAAAAAACTTGATCTGAAATATATTAAAAAGTTCAGCTCGTTAAATATTAAAGTTAAATAAAAAGTAAATCGTATATACTACTCTATAGATCTTTGTTCATATTGTTATAGATTTGTTTATGAATTGTAAAATAATATTTGGTGTTTCCTGTGAGCATATGAGTCCTGGGCGAGTATTCAGCAGTCGGCTCTTACCTGCTTACCTCGACCAACGGTGGGCTGCCTTCACTCGTTGTTGGTGTTAGTCTGAGCTGCTTTTTGTTAGCGACTCTTGGCCGTTGCAACAATGGCACAGCAAATCATCAAGTGTTGCTGCCGTTCGTTCGTTCGTTGATGATGTTGGAGAAAATGAAATGAATGTGTGTATATATATATATATATTGGAAGAATCGGTAGGCCCTAACGTTGCAGCATCATTTATCAGCTGCACGAGCGAGTGGCAAGTGGGCGAGTGGCTAGGCTGACGGCACATACCTGCCGTGTGCTGATCTCACGCTAGCCGAACAATAAAGTCAAGCATAGGCTGACGATAGACACATCCCCGGCAGACTATAAAAAATAGAAATAACAAAATGCTGGACCCTAATTGTGTCAGCTATTCAGTTGGGTGTTACAATTGCAGAATTATTGTCCTGGGAAACGGCTCCACCTACGTTTCGTAGGACCACCGCAGCTCGAACCCGTTGCCACAAATAACTTTATGCCACATACATGGGATATACACAGCCGCACACGCACACACACACACAGTTACACACGAACATACAGGCAGGCGGCACACCCGCTCAATAAGCGAAACATTATGCAAATAGCTAACAGATGAGGGCCGCGAGGCGTGGCAGGGCGGGTTGAGCAAACGGCTCAACAAATTTCAGCATAAGGCAGTGGCTGCTTGCTAGCAGCGACGGCGACGGCGACGGCGACGGCGGCGGCGACTGCGACGCTTGGTGCATAAGAAAATTTTGTCCGTTACAGAATCTGGCGCGCAATTGTGTGTGCGAGTGTGTGTGTGTGTGTGTGTGTGTGAGAGAGTGTGTGTTTGGTGTGTGTCTGTGTTTGCTTGTGTGTGTGTTTATGTTTGATAAAATGCGATATGGGCACATTCTCATGCCTCGACGCTCAATAAACCCCCCTGCCTGCCGCTGGCTGGTGCAGTGCGCCACACTGAGCATAGAGAGAGAGAGAGATAGAGAGACAGCTAGAGAGGCAGAGATCGCGAGCGAAAGGGAGCGGGCTAAGCGCAGGGCATAGAGTAAGAGTGAGAGTGCGAACGTGAGCCGTGCTCAACCCGTCGTCGTCGTCGTTGGCAGAGGCAGAGACAGAGACAGAGGCAGACGAGGCGCAACATAAACGAGCATAACGTATTTTTGCTGTCGGTGTGGCACGAACACCAAGTCACTCAGACACACACACACACACACATACTCGCGCCGCATGCCTCATGCCTCATGCCCCTGGCCATATAGAGTGTCAACTTTTAGTCTCTCGATGTTGAGGCAATAAAAACAGAAATAATTGAAAAACTCCGACAGACCGAATGCCGAACTATGCCCAAAAATATCTTAAAGATTAGATGCGTATGCCATATGAAAGGGGTCGCGCTGACTGACTGATTGGCTGCCTCAATGGGGGCAACCGAATTCTTATGATTAATGTGCTGGCAAAATTGAAAATATATTCTTGTACCCAAAATGAAAAAAAAAATGTGGAAAGAAGAACGAAAGAGAAACCCCCCCAAACGGAAATGAGGAAGTCGTCGTATGGTTTATGTTGTGCTAAAAGAGTTGGGGTGTGATGCTCGGCTCCTGCTTAAATGGGGTCTGGCTGTTGAGCCAACATACGATCACAGATCACAAGCCTCGAGATTAGTTCTGAGTGGAGTGGAGTCGACCCGACTCGAGTCACGGCGCATTCAGACTTAGGGGGAGTACACTAGCAGCCATGCCAAAAAGGAAGTGGAGTTCTGGCTAATGTATTCGTGGAAATACGCTTCATTGTGCCACGATCGTAATTGTTGACGAATGGAATTGTTGTTGATGAGAAGCATGCATGCCAGTTGTCTATAGGCAAAGACTGTTTGAGCGCCAAGGCTTGTTTGGGGGAGTTCGAATGGCGCGTAATCTGGTTTAGTTTTAGTTCGAGAAGTTTAGATCTTAAGATCTTGAAGAAAATTGTAGTTTATTACGTGATTCCTGTGGAGGAGATATCATACGTCGATATGGGACTTGTTTAATTTGTTGTATAGAATCTAAGTTGTATGTTACTTGTTACTATATTATTTATTATTTAAGATCTTATTATTATTTAAGATCTCCTAATATATATTAACTAAGAAAGATTCATTAAAACTATTTCGCAAGTTCTACTATCTATCCCATAATTTTCGTATGTATCCTCATAGATCAGCTAGCTTATTGGTCATCTTATATCTTCAATACCGATCTTATCACATTGCCCTCGAAAGTATGCTGCACATTTCTTAAAATCAGTGCAAATATCTTTGATCAATCAGAAAATGACTAATTTTTGCATCTTCTATTGCTATTGTTGCATAATTTGAGACCAATTGATGCAACAATGTTGGCTTTGTTTGAGCACACATTAGGCATGAGATAGATTCCTGGAATTCCTAGCCCATAGGCCAGGCCCATCAATTTCCAATCTAAACCAATGCACGTGCGAATAATTCGGTAAATTGTCTGGTCGATGCAGTCAAGCTGAAGAATTACCTGCTGGCATTGGTCATAAACGATGCTGTCACTTGTCCCAACCCACATAACACACACACGCACACGTCTACATAGGCAGACACCCGGGGAGTGTGTGAAGATTTTTCGTAAAGTCACCTTAATGGCAAAACCTGTGCAAAGAAAGAGTGAGAAAGAGACAGCGAGAGAGAAAAAGTAAATTGTATACAATAATAATAATAGTAATAATAATAAAACACATAGTCGAGAGACAAGGCAAGGCGAGACGAGGCGAGGCGAGAGAAGAAAGAGTATTTGTTAAAGTAAACACGCCAGGATATCAAGTGTACACATGCCAGACGACACAGTCTTGCAAGTTGCAACTGCTATGCCCATATACATAGTACATATATCTCCTCTGTAAGGCAACCTGCGAGCGAGTGGGATAGATGCATGCGAAAGATCTCCAGTTTCTGCACTTGCTGAGTGCAAGAAGACGGGAAAAGAAAAATTGCTTGTGCGACCATTAGATAGCCCCTAGCCGTAGCCTCGGCCCTAGCCCCTGGTCCTGGTCCCATTTGAAAGAGAGTATCGTGGGAATGGGCATTGTGAAATTGTCTGCGCTTTGTCAACGGTTCAAGTGTCGCCAGCGACTTTTGTTGTTGCCAGTGTTTTCGTAGACAAATGTTTCCAATTTTCTGATATTTTTTGTATATACAGAGACGCACACAGATATATTCATCTACCCACTGTGCCACAAGGAAAGTGGTACGCGTTTACCATGCGTCCAAAAAAAGAAAACCTCAGCCAAGTTGAGATCCTCGCCAAACCTGCGCACTAGACTCAAGTGGTCAGCGCTGGGAACGCTGCGTAGATGTTCAGTTCCTTTGTTCCTTGGCACTCTAATTTGTGCGGCGGACACTTGAGCCAGTGAAAGGTTCAGCCCAGAGTGAAAGAGTAGCCCACTGTGAGAAATCTAGAGAGTGCGCAGCTGCAGTTGGCGTGCGTGGGAGTCACTTTGGCCAAAGGGCAAATCGTGGGCATGACGCAATAAATAATATCACATATAGTCCAAAGGTGACTACAGTGTTTCTCACGAGGCGTCCAAGCAAGGTGTCGCCTGACTTGTTTCTCGGTTTCTAATTGCTCATTGTGTTGTATGGCGAGATTTGTCGTCTTAGGTAAGCAAAAGTTTGAAGGAAATCCAAGACTCTAAATGAGATCGTAGAAGATCAGTCAGTTTTGCTTTATTCTATATGTTCTCTTTGCTTGATTCCAGAATCTACTATAGAAAAATATACATTCTTATATATATTTTTCTGTAGATCGCAACTCTCTTAACACCTAACTGATATGCCACTATGTACACTTTTCAGATAAAGATAAAATATAGATAGAGAACTACCTGGCTATACCTGACTCTACGTTACCAAAGTCACGTTCAATCTATTACACTTTGCACTCTAACCTGTTGCAGGTCCTACAATCATTGAGAATATATTTACGACTATTTACATCCTCGTAAGTTCAGCAAACCCGAAATATACGATCATAAATCATCAATGGAAATCGCATCGCACAAATATGATTGCATGAATGAAGAAGAGAGACGGGACCTGAGGCCGGGCCGACTTGCTGCATGCAACAATGTTGCTAAGACTGGACAAACATTTGAAAGTTTGTTGCACCGCTGTTTGCACAGATAAAGGAAAATGAAACAGCATTTCACTTGGTGGCCCGTTGATAAGGCGGGGAGCACGGTCGATAGGGCATCATATCGTTGTCACAGATAAAACGCAGGGAAAAAACGAAAGAAGAAAATATCAAAAATATAAAATTTTTAGTGAAAAAAAAAAAAAACAAAAACAAAACAAAATAAAGAATGTGCTTAGCAAGAAATCAGCATTAGGGCTGTGCTGATAAAAAGTGTTGAACATTGTGTTGGGCAAACAAAGAGAGGAACAAAAATGAAACCAGCGGGCGTAGATACTGAATGCACAGATACAGATACAGATACATGCAGATATATGTAGATACACGAGCTGCAGATACAGATACAAACGCTGTGTTTGCATGCAGAAGTGCGCAAACATATTTCAACTTATTTAAAAGCGCGTAAAAAGTCGATAAATGTCATTTATCTGTTTGACCAGAGTCAATAGATATATATGTATGTATGTATGTATGTCTGCGTATATCGAAGGAAACTGCCAAGAATTGCATGGGTGCAGCTGAGGTAGGGCTGAAGCGGAGCGGAGTCTTTGGCATGTGCTGCGGGCTGGCGAGAATCGAACATTAGCGCCAGCTGCAATTATGTGACGTCACAAAGTTATCGCTACGCTTGCTGCTGCTGCTGCTGTGGCTGTTGTTGTATGTGTTGTATACGCCCCCCTCTAGAGGCCCGCATTCAAAAATACATAGATACAAGCACACTAATACACACACACACACATATTGCTCTGATAAGGCGCATTTTTATGAATGAAAAAATATTTTTTATTGCTTTTTTGTATGTTTAACGGGCATTTTAACAGCTTTAAAGGCTTTGTTGCTTTTGCTGCCGCTGCCGCTGTTGTTGTTGTAGTTGTTGTTGCTGTTGCTGCTGCTGCTGTTGCTTATCAATGAACATTTCGCGCATTTCGCTTGTAATTTCAAAGCTGGCGGCAAGCTGCAGTCGATTCTTTTGAAGAAAGCAATCGACTTTGACCTTGAAAGCGATTCATATATATGCATGAATATATATGTATGTATATATAATCTTAACATATATATACATATGTATATTCATAGCCATTGACAAATTATATGTGTGTCATACGTGTTCTTTCACATGACTCGTATGCATGCGCATTCCTCTTCTTCCTCTCGTTTTTTATACCCTGAACCCATTGAAAATGGGAAATCAGGGTATAATGTTTTTGTGTAAAAGTATGTAACAGGCAGAAGGAATCATCGCAGACCCCACAAAGTATATATATTCTTGATCAGCACGATGAGCTGAGTCGATATAGCC
>NW_022045863.1:1214754-1235613 GCF_001654015.2 Drosophila navojoa | reverse complement strand
CTCCTAGTCGAGCAGTCTCGACTAGAGTCTTCTTACTTGTTTTTTTTTTTTTTGGGTGTATATCATATTTGATCTTACTGCGGAAATGCTCGCGACGTGCTTCCAGTAGAAGCGCAAACCGTCTGCCGATTCGCTACAATTTCAGTCATGAATACATGTATGCATGTATGTATGTGCATAAATATATATTTATATATTTGAGTATGTACATTTATTTGATTTTATTTACTCTTTTCAATATTTACTAAGCACGGCGCGTGCTTGGGTTTTGAATGAGGCAAATTATGCCTAAATATTGTCGAGTGTAGTTCTATATAAATACATATATTTCTTTACACATATGTATGTACATGTATGAATATGTATAGGTCTGTATATGTCTATGAATAAAGACCTAGTCATCGTATAGAGTGGTATGCCGCATACTCGGTTTCATGGTGTTATCTAATAATAATGCCCTATATGAGCTTACGGTAAGGCTTAAGCGAGATATGAATTGGATTTGAGTTATTAGCAATTAAGATTAGGAATTTGTAAAAGAATTTACATATATGTAGTTGTATATAGTGATTTTAAAAATGTCAACATGGAACTAAATATATTATTAATAAAAAAAAATCAATAATAATATTATATGTACATTTAAAAAATATTTACTTTCAATCAAGAGTGCGTAAAGCTCTTTATAATTAAAATAAGATATAAATAAATATGCTATATCAGTTAAGAAATATATTAAATAATGTAAAATTAAGTCTTGAATTTGAATAAAATATATTTACTTTATATATTTTTCTTTAAATGCCCCTATACTCTTCTCTATAAAATGTCTCTCCTTAAGATCTGTTTACTCTTTTTAAAAAATAAATATTTTTAGTTTTCTGCTATCAGTAAGGAGTTGAGTGAACGCAATTGCTTGTGCAAACTTGCGTAGAATACAAATATACATATGTATGTATATTGAAGTTCTATTTGCCGACGAGCGAACATTGATTTTGTGTGTTTCGATGTTTTTGCATATTTTGATATCGCACAGTATAACACAGCTGCATTTCTCAAACACTGGAATTGATAATAAATAAAAAATGAGTAGGAAATTCTTAGAAATGTGTCGGCGTTCTATAAATACTTGAAGGCACATTCCGGCATACCTTTTATCGTCCTAGGCATGATCTCACGCATATCTCGCTCCCGCTCTCTCTCTCTCTCTCTCTCTCTCTCTCTCTCTCTCTGTCGGTGGAAATGGTTTCTCTGATTTGTGTCTCAGTGGTTAGGGGCACTCCTTTTTCCATTCAAAAACTAAACCGAAAATAAAATCATTCATTGAATGGTTTCTTCTTCCTAGAAGTGCTGGCCACTTAGTTTCCACCGCCTCAGTCAGTGTCACCATCACTGAGCGCGAATCGGCCTCCGTTGCGTAGAGTGCACAGTGCACGGTGCACAGTGTCTCGCGGCCACTTCAAACTCGGACAAAAGTTGCCCGAACAATAGTTATGGTAACCCCGAAAAATTATGCTCGAACAAAAGTGTTAAATGTAACATTGGTAAGATTTCTGTTTGGAAAATATGAATTACAAGGTGTCCAAGAAGGGCATTCATAGCTCTGCCCTGGCTCAAGCCTCCGCTGTGCCGCGCTGTCGATGTCCTCGAGACTGAAGAGTTACCTGCCGCGCCCTGCACGCCTTTCAATTATGTAAGCGGTGCCGTCTCTATGGTCGTCATTGTCACAGGTTGCCCCTAACTCGGTTCTATAATTATTTTTTTGGTCTACTGTAAAAAATCAACGTTGTTTTTTTTTCGAGTAGGTGTTAAACAAACGGCAGCTCGCACTGCAACTGTGCAAAATTCTCAACAAGCTGGCAATATTCAAAGATGAAAGGCATTTCTCAATGGACTTGCGGCACAAAGGCATCCTGGGAGCTTCCCGAGAAGGGGGTATATTGTTAAGCAAGTATCAAGTACGCTGCTGCTTGGCCTCGATAAATGGGGATTATCTATGGACTCTTCGGAAAAAATTTGCCTGGGTTTTTGCAAGCCTTGAAAAGGCTATAAAATTTTGTATATTCTTATACTAATCTTTAGTTTTCCGATCTTACTTTGAGTGCTTACATCAAATTTTTATATATCATGTGTTTTTATAGGACAAAATATGCTTGGTATATTAAATATAAAGATAGATTATAGCTTAAGAAAGTATTAGATATATTTATTTATTATATATGACATTCCTTTGGTTCTCCATCTCTTTCCCTCTATGATCTCAGCTTTATATACGATAATAAATAATTTGATCAATAGATTGAATCGCATTCATAAAATAGTTCTCATTCTTGATTCCAAGGTACAAATTTAATCTATAGAATGTATATTCTCATAAGTTAAAGAAAAAACCTCTATTTTGATCTTTGCCAAGTGAAACAAAAATCCGAAAATATTTATAACTTACGACCATCATAGAGCGTATCTCAATAGCTCCTCTCTTCTTACAATCTCCTATATATGAAATTGCATTCAGTGCGACGCAGTTCACCTGTGCTTGACTCGAACAAAGGGCATTTAAAAACCAATTCCATACAATTAATAACAATAAAATGACGCTAAAATTGCAACAACACAACGCCCCTCCCACACGAGATGCCGTCTTAATAGACAACAACAAAAGGACATAAAGGATCGCATTGTTTATGCCGCATTCACTTGCTCTAGAATGAAGGCGACTGTATTCAAAGTAACGCGTATATCTCATTGAAAACTGTCACATACAGACTCCAGACTAGGGATATGTTGGGAGAGAATTGGCAACAATGGGCGAGCGCACTCGACTCCTCCTCGGCTGCACGTGTGTCAAACAATTGCAATTGTGTCATGTAGTACACGAAACGAGGTCCTGCTGTAGCGTCCTGCTCGCCTTTGGCACTGACCGCTGTCCGGCCTTTAAAGGAATCAGCGATGTGTGTACGTTGCCAGAACGTGATTTCCTTGTCTTACAAGAAGAATCCCTTCTTCTGCTTCTTCGTTTTATTTCTCTTATTTTTTGTTGGTAGTTTTTAACTGAAAAGTTGGCGCATTGTTTGGCCAGTTCATTATTGGGCCACTCGCCTCAGTTTAGTTGTTTTTTGGACGGGTTTAAGCTATTGTTCGCCGGGCAGCGCTTGTCCCGGCACGTACGCGGCATTGCTCGGTTAGCCATGACTACGTTTGCCGCCAAAAAAAAGAGAAAGAGAAAGAGATACAGAGAAAAACTTTGCCTTCGGCTATAAGCTTTGGCTGCGGTCGACTGCCTTTTTCAATTGCTTCGAGCCAGACCATTAAACTAATTTATCACCAATATATAGCGCAAGATCTAAGACGGGACAAGGGCGGCGAACCCTTTGGTTTGTGGGAAACCAGCCTAGGACTCCTAGACCTGACTGTGCGCGAGTGTGCGAGTGTGTGTGTGTGTGTGTGTGTGTGTGTGTGTGTGTGTCTATTTACCATAATGAAAACATTTTCAAATATTTTATGCAAAGTTGTTGCAGCCTTGACATGACCTTAGCTCAACCTCAGTCGCGCTACCCCGCGGTGCCTTTGCCAAGGATGCGCAAGATATCCTGTATGGGAATTGCAGGATACAGCATATTTATTGTACGTACGTATTTATGCATATGGCATATGCCAAATACCGGTTCGTAATTTAGCCAGCTGAACTAGTTTCCCCCCTCAGTGTGCTCTTTGCTGTGCTTTGGGCCCTCTGTCATTATGTAGATTTCGTGTTAGGTAAGTGTCATTCGTTATTATTGCCCCATCTTTCAAATGAGAACTGCCAAATGCTGTTGTTGTCGCTGTTGTAGTAGTAGTTAGTGCCCTAGCTGACGCTCTCGCCCTCAGCTGACTGGCTGGCTGGCTGGCTGGCTGGCTAGCTCATCAACTATAGATTTTCTCACACAGGATGTCTGCGCTGGCCATAAAAACCTCGGAAAGCACAATGCGAGCAAACCATCCGATAAAGATCCAAACGAAATGTAACAAAAGCAACAAATTGTGTTGTGAAAAATCAAAGGCAATAGCCAAAAATATATATGTATATATATATGCAGTCCATTTGCCAAGCATCCTTGTTGTTGCTTGTTTGCACTGACTTGTTTGACTGTCTAAGCCGCAGGTACAAGAAATGATTAACTTCAATGCCGTTGAAGATTCCACACCGCAATTAGGACTCGGCCCAATAAAAAGCAAACTAGTGCAAGCAACCCCAGGCCAGTAGAGAGGCAGCGATTCGAACCCTGTTAATGGCACAGAATTGCGTCGTCACAGGTTCAACTAAAGATCAACCGATCACAAGATCCTGCGCTGAATCAAACCCAAATGCACTTAGCCATTACGAGTTTCCCTCTCATGAGTGTGTGTGTGTGGGGGGAAGGCAGCATTATATTTTAACATCAAACAAATAAAGGTCAAAATACAAACTATCCGACTTCGGTAAAAAGTGGAATGGAGAAAAAAAAAGTTAGTGGTAAAAACGCAGCTCAGCTGAGAAGGCAGCCACAAAAGGAGCGCGTGATCTGTTGCAAGATTTCTGTGTAAATGGCATAAAAAAATGAAATGAAATGAAAAAAATGAAGCAGATCCGAGTCGAGCTGCAGCGCAGGCGACAAGCCGTGGGAGCCGGCATAGTTGCTGCTGCCGTTAATGGCGCAGTTCTGGCCAAGACGACCTCGTCCTCGTCTCGTCTCGTCTGTAGGACAATTAACACAACAACAATTTGGAGTCACATCCTTGGGAATGTCGAGCAGGGCCTACTTTTTTATGAATTGTTCATAATTTTCTCTCTCTCAGTCGCAGTCTGAGTCTCTGCTTTTTGTGGACAAAAGGCTGGCTCAAAGGCAAGCCGACGCAATCACAATCAGCTGATTTGTAGAGCAGCAGCGCGAAGGGGGGGATTAATTATGTTGACAGGTTGCTGCAATTGAAGTGCGTTCTGGTTTAGTTCTAGGCTTAATGAATGGACAAGTTAACACTTGTCAATACACTGACAGAAAATAGAAGCAATATAGAATCAAGACTAAAAAGGAATAAAAATTGGTATTTTCCGAAAGTTTTATTACATTTTTAGTTACATGGATTAATAACTAAATATAATAATCAAATATTAGATATTATATATATGAAAAAAATTCCCTATATTTTTGTTATCTTTTCTCATTGTGTAGTAATTCGTATTAACTTGACATTGTGTCCTCTGGTTTAGGGTTTGACGTTTCCAGGTAATTATTGCATAGCTGGGAAATTGGTTTACAAAGGCCGCCAGAGCCTGGCTATTGATGGGGCACGTACACAATTAAATGGGCAGGGGCTGGGAAAAGTCAAGCATTGCATAAAATTGATTTCGTCTTGTTGAGAGTAAATATTTTGTTCGCATAGGAAATGATTTGCAAATAAAATATGAAAAGAAAACTGATTTTGCAAACACAAATATTTTCGCTAGAAATTTATAAATATTTCCGCCATAAAATGAAATCAAGTCCAATGCGATTCCCCAGCGAGCGCCGAGCATGCATTTGTGAATGAAAAGTGTTTGGTAACTGTGCAACAAAATGTGGCTGAATGGGCCGCAATGGCTCAAAGCAAGGCCCAGCTGGCGACGGTTGCGATTTGTATGTCGCCTCAGGTGACAAATTGCAAGGCTTGGCCAACAGGTTGCACTAACTGTTAACCAAGGCCTGCCTTTTCAGCTTCTACATGCCATTTATTTCAGTTTCAGTTTGTTGTTGTTGCTTCTTCTTCTTGTGCTTCTTCTTCTGTTGGCCGCACAGGCACGCAGTTGCCGTGAATGACGCGGCAGGTTTTGTGACCCGGGCAAAATGTGTCATTTCGCACCTCCATAAAATGCAGTCGCTGTCGGCCATTCTGGCTGAGGTGTTGTGTAATGCCTCGTCTGGGCTAACCAATTGTCCAGCCCCCTCGACGACCTTCGCCCGGCCAGGCCTTGTCTAATGTGCGATTTCCTTGGCAGAGCTGCATTTGCATGCCTCGCATTTTCACACATGTTCGAAAAGCCAAGATAAAGGGTCAAGGCAATTGCCACAGGAGTTGCGCCTCATAAAGGATTCGCTCTTCCAAATATTTACATAGCACAACGGTTTTTGGCGCGCAAAAATCAGTGCTGCAACGTGTGCAACGTGTTGCATGCCACTTCCTGTGTGCGTGTCTCGGCACTGCACTCGCTGCCATTATTGGGCAGATCCTTCCTGTCGGCATGTCACGTGTTCTTCAGGTGCCACCCACGTTATGCAACCCAGAACAATAACAATAAAAACAACATCGAACACGAAAAAAAAGAAAGCCGAAAGAAAAAAACACTTGGCCTAATAAAGTTGTAGGCGAGGCCGCAAATTCCTTCTCACGCCTGCACTCCTCATGGCTGTGGGTTTTGTTTTCACAATTTTCTTATTTAACAATAAGCAGGGTATAAAAAAGTGAAGTATGCACGACTAATGGGTGCCCTATGCTTGTGTGTAATGCAGCAAATAGAGGTTTGGCAATGTTCTTCATTAGATTCATAGATGTGAAATTGGCAGGATACAAATTCTCTAGATATTTAATACATATAAACTATTTTTTTATACAGAATATATTTTATATAGTTTACGATTAAATGTGAGCACTAAATAATAAATAAAAAATAAATATACCTCAAAATAAATATACCATCACTCTATATAATTCAACATTTCCGTTCATCAGCTCAACATTTACAGGGTATAGAACTAGCGCGGCTATTTCGCTTTTATAGCCCATACACATATTGTGTGCGTATTTCATTCATAACCTGAGCTCATTCAGCGAACGGAATTCATTGGAAGCGCTGTTCTCTTGGAATGTATGTACGTATAGACTATGTGAATGCTTTCATTGTGCGCCAACAATGCGTCCGAGGCAGGATAATAAGGACACAACTAGCAAAATCTATACAAGCACTTGATGCGGCACAATGCGCCAGGCAAATTTAAAGGACATTCGACCAGCAAATTCTCACGTTCATTTCGCTCGCTCTCGCTCCCTCTCGCTTCCTCTCGCTCTGTATCTTTCTCAGTTTCTGCCTCATTTGGGTGCATGTCTGATATATATATATATATGTATTTTTTTTGCGGCATTTCTCATTGGTTTTTTAATGTTGGCTAAGGCCCGGCTTAAACCTCAAGTGACCGAGGGCTTGATGAGCTCACATTTGCGAAAAGGAGAAGCGGATGCGCCGCCACTCGGGTGTTCCTTCATCAACGACATCATCATCTGACGATCATCCGGATATAGTTCAATAAGGTTTTTTTTTTCCTTTTCGCAACCGTCAGTCGGTGTTTCTCTTCTTTTTTATTTTGTGCAATTTTCATGGAATTTTCAACACATAATCGAGAGATAATGCTGTTGATTATCTCAGGAATTTCTATTCAACTTTTTTCCGTTGTTATCCTTGTTACTCCTGTTGGGTAAAGTGGCGCTGTCGTTGTCCTTCGCCGATGTGGCTTCCGTTTCATATTTCCTTCAAGCGCTGTGTGCGGCCGGACAAAACTGACAATCTTCGCCTCTGAGTCCGGTTTCAATTTTTGGGTCATGTGAATTGCGGCAGTTTGCTTGGAGTTTTGTCTTTCAGCAATTTGACGGTTAGTGGAGCAAAAAGTCGTTAGATCACATTTGGTAAACACTGTGAGAAAGTGCGAAATGCGAAACGGGATTCCACGGGGTTGTAGTTGGTATTGTAACTTGTTTTGTATTATGGAATTTGTGAATTTGATCAATAATGATGTAGATAATGAAGTTCCATGTTGCTAGGCAAAGAAAGGAAGGAAAAAGTATATAATACTAGAGAAAATAGGTATTTCTTAATTCTCAATTGGACATAGTTGGGTCTGTGCCTCGCGCTTTAAACATATCCATATGAAAAACCCTGAAATATTCACTTTTGTGTCTCTCAAAAGCATTGCATATAACGGTGTTAGTCCGGCAAAAGATTTGATCATCATTTATTTGAATATAATCTCAAGTTTGTTGACATTCCGAAGCTTCACAACTTTTCGTTGACAAAAGAAGAAATGTAATTAGATTTCATATCAGTGTAGGCACTTTTGCTGTCAAACTTCTGTCTTTATTCCCAGCAACAACCCCAAGCAGGAGGAACTGGAGAAAAATCAACCCGCATGACAATTCGCAGTCTCTGGCTAAAGTCTGGTCAGAAGTTTTGTAGTTATGCATATAAAGCTATGTAAATTATGAAGCCGATAAGCATGTTTTAGTATTACCAGATGAATGAGATAGCATGAGGGAGACTGCAAGAGAGAAAAACAGATTCTGCGACTGTGTCTCATTGCGTGTCACTGTTGATGAAGATGAATGATGTAATAATTCCATCATAAAAATGCTTGCTCAGCCAACAATTCAGAGGTAAACTAAACTGACAGGCTGTCCAGCCCCGTGTGCCAAAGGGTTGTAACGCCCCCCTTCACCACTCTCCCTCTCTCTCTCTCACTCAATGCACTGCTTTAGGGCTGTAGCTTTCCTTGTAGGAAACTTAAAGCTATGCTAGATGTGGACTTCTAGCCAGCAGCTGCTCAACGGCTGCTGCTGCTGCCGCTGATTTACAACAAGTTTTTACATTTGCCACAGTGCAACTGCGGTACATTTTCTCGGTTTCAGAGAACTGGTTTCGGTCAAATCTAAAAGCCGAGATCCATTTACATTTATCGTACTTAGGGACGTACACTTTTCTTTTATTTTAATTTAATTTTTTTCCAAATGCCAGCTTTGCCACTGATTTTGATTGCCTTCGAATTTGAGTAGAACTTAGAGAGGAGCGAAGGAAAATCCATTAACACGCTCAGTCAAGCAAAATCCATCATAAAGGTAAATCTTTGTTTACCTTGACCCTGCTGCCTCCAAATACACGCACACAAACACACACACACACACACACACTGATACATACACAGACAGTCATGCATAAACATGCTGTCCGGTATCGATTCGTGCATCCTTTTGCTTGGATACTTGTTTTTATGTCTTCTTCTTGCTGTCATGTGTTGCCCTCGGCTCACCTTTCGATTTTTTTACAACTTTGTTTTCAACATCGATGCATTTTTAATACCCTAGAGCGATTGTAAATGCTGAATGGGTCAAATGGGCTGCGGATGATATTGGTGATTTATTTGGTTATATGTGATAAGAATAAGGAATATATATATTCAATATATGTTTGATTGGTTTAGGGTTGACTGATAGTCCTTACGACCAAAAATGACATCAATGATGATACTTTTGAATATACGAAATATGTATAGGTTCGATTTACGATTCGATATTATATAATTTAAGATCGAAAAGTACCTATTCATATGAAGTTAAAACTCAATGATCACTTGTATCTCATAATATCTATATTTTACATAATAACTGGTCCCAGGAGAAACTCAACTTGAAAGAGTTACATCACCCACTCTGAATGTCATTCTACTCTCTCTATTTATCTGCTCATCTCTCTCTGTTTCTCCCTCACTGTTAAGACTCAATTCCAAAAAGGTAATGGGCAACTGCTAGTCGTGCACTATTAATAAAGTAACTCTCGTTTGTTTTGATTGTGTGTTTCTTTGCTGTTGTTGTTGTAAAGTCAAATTGTCGAATTGTAAAGATCAGTCACCTTTAGCTGCCTAGGCCGATCGCCGCCGTATCCCATAGATACATAAACATTTACATTGCTGTTGCTAGTGTTGTTGTTGTTACTCCCTTTGTTATTGCTGTTGCTGTTGCTGTTGCTGCGACTGCCCATTGGCTCGTACCCCTTTATTATGCCAGGCATGTCGCGGTGCTCCGCCGTTTGTACTCGTATCCGTTCGCCTCATCTACTAGTATTTTTACTGTGTAATCACGCTTAAGCCGTGCCTCAGTCGCAGCTGCAGTCAGCGTCGCTGTCGACGCTCGCTCTATGCTCTAGCTGCACGCTTATTTATTTGTTTGCTGGCTCCAAACTGGTACTGGGCATCCATTGGTCTAGCTCTTGGGTCTTCGTCTTGGGTATCAGCCAGCAAAAGTACAGTCCTCAGTCCTCAGTCCTCGTTCAGTTCTGTTTTTCCTGATTTTTCTCCAAGTTGTTGCATCGAAAAGGGGCAACCCTTTGTGTGTGTGTGTGTGTGGTACGTGTGGCTTGCGATGCAGCCAACTGGTTTGTCTAGTACAAGTATCTCCACCTCATTTTATTGCCTTTGTCCCCTTCTGCCTCCCCACACACCGTCTTCTCTTTGCCGCAGTGCTTCTTCTATTTCTTAGAATGCTGTTTTCCTTCTTGTCGTATCTGGCGTCGATCAAGCCTCTCGCAAGTTTATTTACCTCGCCACAGGTTTGTTTACTTTCATTGTCCAAGGAGTCACAGCAGAAGAAAAGAAGAAGAAACCATCAGAAAATATAATAAGAAAAACATTTCATAAGCCGATTTGCTGTCGCATAGACGGAAGGAAGTTCTACGATGCGATGATGCGTTGAAAATAATAAACAGTTCGTATGGTCAATGAAAAGTCAATATAGGAAGTAAGGCTTAATTGTGGAACTATTTGAAATGCAGGTAGTGAAATTGTTAATTCATCTATTTTAATATGCTAATGCAAGCAGAATGAAATATTTATGGAAAATTATACGAAATGAGATATAGTAAACGTAAGCAGAATGAAATATTTATGGAAAGCTATACGAAAGGAGATGTAGTAAACGTTTAAGTAAGGTTGTGTTAGACCTAGGCCATGGGAAATAGAAAAAAAGATCAATTAGGATGTGAAAATATTAAGCAGAATTATATAATATTATTATCGAATCAAATCTAATCATGTAATTAAAATAAATAAGGTTGAAATATTAAAAAGAAAATTGATATTGTATAGCAAAGCTAGTACCAATCCATCTGATATACGGCTTATAGAGAATTTCAAAAATATAATAAGCAATTAAAATATCATAGCAGCTGCCGTCAAAGATGTAATAACTATATTTGCAGATAGTCTAGCCCATCCTCAAATTAGAAACTCAACTGTCTCGGCCCACACAAAAAAGTCTAAAACGTAGTAATTTAGCTGTTGCATTTTATGGCTAATTGATTTTAATCTGACCGCCACGACGGTGGCCAAAAATCAGCACACAAATCCGTATACATTACGGAAAAGGGCACAGCCTCTCCAGAGAAATGGAGATATATCGCGATAAGGCCAAGACATTTTGCGCATCATCATTATCGGAAGGGCTCTTCTATCTATATATACATGTAACTGCCGAACTGCTCGGAACAAATAATAATTATTGCAAACTCAGATTAGTTTCGCCCGAATAAAAGTCGACCCAAAAAACATCAATGGATGGAAAAAACTAAGTAAACTTCTATCTCTCTCTCTCTTTGTCTCTCACTCTGACTACCTCTCCTCTGCATGGTAGCTATCTGTCGTCTTGTATCTTTGGCTTTGATATATGCTTCAGTGCATCGGACTGTCAACAAAGGAACCTGCCGGGATTTCTAACGGTCATCAGTCAGCTGACTGCTTGAGATACATTTGTATCTGTAACTGTGCGTCCACTTGAGGTGCAGTCGAGCGCAAGATAGCATCAGCTCGAATTTGTTTTTAGAATTCCATGTGTATTAGTTATCTAGGGTAGCACACGCATACAGTCACACACCCACACACACACATAGGCACACAGGACTAGAAAGGATACTATTTTTGGCGCTCTTTTTTTTTCCCGGGTTGTTTATAGTAAATTCTACTGTGAAAGGATATTTGTGCGGCCTTTGGTAAAAGGATTTTCGTTCGGAACTGTTCATTTTGCGCGCCACAACCAAAGCCAATAACTCTATGTGTGTGTATGTGTGTGTGTGTGTAGAGTTGTGTGTGGTGCGCATTTCGTAGTTGGTATCTTAAACTCACAATCATGACCGCTGGCCGGCTCAAAGGTCGGCTTAAGACTTTCAAGAATTGCCATGGCATGTGGGTGTACGTGGTGCTGAAACAATATTACACACAGCCACACCCACACACACACACACACACACAAACATTCGCATACATACTCTGACAATGCTTGCTTTATATTCATTAAGGATGTGCAACAAAACAATATGCAAGTTAGTTATTCCTCGCTAAACAAAAGCCCTAAAACTATGCAGAGCTCTAGCAATATTTTCAAGTTAAAGTAGGCTTATCCTTGCAGCGTTTCTCATCTTTCTTACTCGATTCCTTTCTTCGGCTCAAGCCATTGTTAATTGATTAACCGAACTGCAACTTTGGCTGTTCAGTTAGCCGGCACAGCTGCCTCGATAATACATATCTGCATATTAGATCTGGGTAACTAGAACCCAGTACTGAACCTGACCACACAAGTCCTCTGGCCGCTGACCTGTGCCTTGTGTCCATTCATTTGGAAGCCTAAATGTGCGAAATGCTTTTGTGCACATATGAGATGATCTCGTTTTTGTTGAGCGAAAGAGTAGAGCTCACACATGTGCGTCTGCATAGATACAATATAGATAGATCTAGCATCTGCACTTATTTTTTGCTCTTCTATTTGGTTTCCCATTGATCCATGCCATTGAGCAATATGTCGTCAAACAGTTTGCCGCCCTAAGCCTTCAGCTATGCAAATTATGCACAAATTGTTCAACTTCCTGGAAAACAGATCAAGTTCGTTCAATATATGTATGTAAACACATTTTTTTTTTGCACAAGTGTTACAGATTCATGCGCAGTGCGTACTGAACGGAAGTTTTTATGTTTTTCCCTGGAAATGCCGCCTTGGCTCTTAACAGTAGCTGACTTACGTAATGTTTGTATTAGAGGTTTTTGATTTCAGTTTTATTGTTTTTCTTTTTGTTTTTGGGTTTTTTTGTACTTGTTTCTTCTTCTTGAGCTACGCGCGGCCTATTTGTAGCGTTGTCTAATGGCTTTTCACACTCGTCTGCTAAAATGCAAAGAGCCGAACTCTGCATAGCTTAAGTCTGAATTGAATGTAAATGATTTTCGTCTTATTTACATGTAGAGTTAGGATCTGAATGCCTTTTGTATAAGCAATAGTTTTATATTGTCTTAGCATTGGAGGTGTTCTTAAAAGGAATTCAGAAGATTTTCAACTAACCTTGTTTGATATATGAGTTAGTGAATACACTGGAAGAGAGTCCTTTTGATGAGTTTTAATTATTTTTAACACTGTTCAAGGGTACTTGAAATGGTGGGAATAGAGATGGATAGAGCTTGATGATTTTGACTTAAGTAACATCAGTTCTAAATCGGGTCTAACATATATCTTAGATTATATATTCAACTCGAGAATTTTATATATATTACAAGATGTTATTTAACTATAAATTTCTAATACAAGTTACAGAATATATTCTTTGTACACTTCAAAGTTCCGTTCTCCATTATAGGGCTGACCACAAATAGGTTTCGAGCAAAGAAATCGGCACATTTGAGCACATTGTTAAATTCTGTGTGTTGCCCACAAACAGTACTTCAAAGGATCTTAGCCTATCTGTTGCAAAGGAATTCGCAAACTCATGTGAGCATGCTAATTGCCATTTGCAGAGTCTCAAAAAAATGAGTTGTAAATGAGCAAAAAAGTCTGTGCAAAGGGCGGCAAGTCGAGAGAGCCGTAGGGCGTCCGGTCCACTAGGAGGTTCCACAAATCATTGCCCAGTTGCCAAGGCTGTGCAGATCGTTTTGCAAGTATGCAAAAACTAGAGAATCCCATCATTAATTACCCTTTTTGGGCAGCAGTCGGGACTTGAAACAGACCGACACGTGCATTGTAATGATCATATCATCGGGAAGAAAGAGAAGGGTCCTGCGGAACTTATGAGCATAGCGGTAACTAATCGATTTTTGTTTTGGCATTGGAGCAGTAGCAATACTCGTAGATTGTGCGTATTACAAATCTGTAGATCAAAATCAAATATTTTATGCACACGCCTCGAAAGGAACCACAACCAACGAGCCGTGAAATTTGTTGGATATCCCAGTGCTAATGCATAAATCCAATAGTTATGAAAAAGCAATTATGTGGAGAGATGAATACGTATCCCTACGGATGAGTGAGGCAACTGGTTGAATGACCTCCAAAGTGATTGACCGCTTGGCCGTGAGAAACTTGAATGCAACCCTTCATTAGATCGGTTTTGAAGAGGTTACATAAAAATTAGATGATTGCATTTTATATTGGGTCTGTCATTAAGAGTGACTGTTTGTATTGCTCTAGAGATCGGCGGGAGGACCCTTCGCTCAAGTTTTGTTATGGAGCGCCTTGCTCAGCAATTTTCCGTTAAAAAATCAAAACATATAATTTTCCCCTTGGTGAGACAACCTACACTGCGACAGAGACGGAACGAGTAGAGGTATATAATGGAAGAGAACAGGTAAAGACGAATCTGGGCACAGAGGAAAATCCAATACATACAGGTACATAGGCGATGCAGGGGTAGGCCGTACAATAGAACCTGTTTGCAGGGGAAAAGTCCAACTGGAATTTAGACCCATAAGAAAACGAGTCGAGATTTCCTGCAGAGAAATGGAAAATAAACAAGTTGCGAAGGCGAAGGCGAAGGTGAAGGTGAAGAAGGCGAGAGCGCAGAGCACACAATACATGGAAATTGATAAATGGCTAGACAAACAGGTTGAGGCACAGGTACAATCCGTGCACATGGAGCGGGTGCGGCTGCGGGGGCGGGGGCCTAACTCTCTGACGGTAGCCCTTAAGCCACAACTGAAGCGCGGCCTGCACGTGGACGCTGTTAAGGATCGGTCTGTGATGCTGATTGTGATGAAGCCTTTTCATGTCTATGCACACTTGGAGACGTCGCTGTAACGACTTCTCTTGTATGCACTATTCGAATGAATACAGAAAAGGAATAAAAAACGAGTTAAGAGTGCCTGCGGTTTAATGGGGGTTTGGCTTTTTCACAGATTACCAAATTATGTGCCCATTCTTTGGCCCCGAACAATGGAAAACTAAAAGGAAAATGTGTGATGTGGCTCCAATAGTGCGCAGTGCCTTGGAAAATCAATGCCCCCAAATGCGTTTATCGAAAGTCAGACGGCAGACAAAGAGTTTTACGGTATTAGGGGTAAGCCTATGAAAAGTGATTCTAACTTTTGATACCAAATGAACATTAGAAATGCATGAAAGGCTGGTCAACTGATGGACTTTGAAATTTAATGAATAATTTGAGTACCTGATGCATATACTTAATGGAAATTAAGAACTGATCTGATATGAGGGAATGAGAGCTAGCCTATGTCAACTAACTTTATTTACTTATGTGTAGTTAAGTCAAGATGCAGGATATAGTAAGACAACAGAAACTACGACAGTATGTATTAAATATATATCATTTGAATAATACAAGCTTCAGGTATTGTATACTATATAGATATTCTTCTAGAGTATGTCAAAAAGTACAGAATTAAAGCCGTACACATAATCCAACATGAATTTTGATTATATGTATATCAATAGACCACACATCTAATCACATCAATACAAAATGTACTGAAAAATCAGAGACTCAAGAAATTCGTATGCCTGCAGGGTATCTGCTAGACCAACACTTGCCTACATCACTCAGTATTTGCTTTGGCCACAATTGAAAAGGATTTCAGCTAACATAAACTGAGGATTGCAACACATGTTGTCTGCTTTTGGCTTTGGATTATATGAGCTGCAATTTAGCAGTCGACATAAACAAGAGAGAAAACCCTAAAGATCGATCCTTTGGCAGCCAAAATGATGTTTGAATAAAAAAACAAAAAATAATTCAGTTGCTGTCGCTGTTCGTGTCGCGACTGCAGCCAAACAATAACAAGTTGCTAATGAACGGGCAGCGAATGTAGTCAGGGAATAGACTCGTCGGCGTTATTTGAGATTTTATCAAAACAAAACGACAGTGAGGACAACAACTGGTAGCATCGATTGCCCTGCACTTGGTCCTGAAGGTCCTTGTTTATGACAATGTTTTTATTATTGGGCGCTGCGCTAGTTTGGTGCACCAAATGTCCTGTAATTCGAGACTTGAGGTTCGAGGTACGAGAGATGCGCGGCACGATCTCTTGAAGTGGTCAACCCGTCAGGGGCATAATCATCGATCGATATATTTTGTTGACCATATGTCCTCGTTTGATTTACATAGCTCGAACCTGAGCCCAAAAACTCAACCAGAACATGCTTTGCATGTGGTATTGATTGAGCAATTCAAGTGTAGCCGCAGTCCCCTTCTCTCTCACTCTTTCGTTTCCTCTCTTTCTCTGTGTGTGTGTGTGTGTGCAGTGATTTGGAAGCTGTCAGCAAGGTTGCTCCAATTTCATGGGCGATTTGCCCAAGTGCATTCTAATTAATAATGGTTCGACTGAAACTCGTTAGCCACTAAATTTGACAACAACAGCTGTTGTCCAGTTCGCTTAAATTTCATTAAGGTCGTTTTTATTGGACCATTAACGGTTCTTTATTCATGTTTGTTTCTTAATCTCAATTCCAGGTATCACATGTGCTTGACGAGAGGAATGTGTGTCCAGTTGAGCAGCAAAGTCAAGCGAAGAAGGCAATGAAGGCAAAAACGAGGTGAGTTAGTTTTTGATATTATAAATTTTAAGAAATATTACAAATTTGTATTTAAGTGGTATATAGTCTATATCTATATCCAAAAGTTATGCTAAAAGTTAAACCGTTATATTGTAATCCTATATATGAGGTCTGTCGAAACTGTAAATTGCCTTTTTGGGCTCACATTTCGGGAATTCGCAGAGCCCTCATGCATGCTCGAAAATTGAATTGCGAAACTTTCGGGGAATCGTTTGCCTTGAGGGACCACAAATTTGGCGTATCCCATTGCACGCCAGCATTAGCTAATGTTGTCTGCGGCAAGGCCCATTAATGCGCTCTCTGGAGAGCCGGGCAGCCTTGAAAAGATCATTAGCCGGAATAAGATCGTAAAAAGACATGACACGCGAAAAAAAAGGGCAAGTGCCGCCCCTTGACCAGCACTCGGACAGCCATGAAATTGCGAGCGAGCCGCTCGAGTCGATTGCAGATCGGAGATCACAAATCGAAAGACCTCCCGGGAAATCGATGCATTATACGAAATTGCCAAACAATTGCAAAAGACAAAAGATGAGGCCACAGTTTTATAGGCACATCCAAGCATTCAGCAAGGCAAATAGTGCGCAATCATGGCGACCCAGCCGAAAATATATATCATAAATGTACACACACGGAGTCGGGCACAAAGACAGGTTGAAGTTGCGGTTAGGTGTTTGAGGTTTTGCCGCGCATCGAAGGGACTTTTTTGTTGTGTGGTCATACGGAATTCCAGGAAGCTAAGTACAAATGAGTTGGCGGCCAGGATTGAGCGAAAATATTGTGAGAAATAACAAAAGTAATCAAATATGTATATGAAACAATTGAGAATCAACCGAGAGTCCTTCGGCCGGGCATATATTATTTTTTCATTCTATTATTTGGTCAGACAATGCACTGAAGTCTGTTTGTGCTGCCGGCGAGACCTTTGCCTCTTCAAGTGTTTAGCGGCGTGAAGGAGTTACAAAACGATTATGATTTTGCCACCACACAAGTCGAGGACGCAGCTATCCGTTCATATATCTAGGCATACATACATATGCATATACATATACATATATGTATGTGTGTAGGTATCGCTTGTAGGTGCCTCGCGCAGTTTTATGCAAAGTTCTGACGTGTCAAATTGTCAGCATGCGCTCCTTTGAGCCGGGCAAGCGATTTCGCACGGTTAGGCTCAGTGCGCCTGGCCCACGCAGCGTGCTCCTTCCTGCGCAGCGCTGTTGTGTCCTGGCGCAGCCCAGACATTCGTCCGCTCATTAAGCGTTGTCCGGGCTGGCGCCTATCCCGTGGCGCGTCTGCCTTTCAGTTTGGTGGCTTTGGCAATTAACTGCAGCGCTTTGTTCAGCGCGCGAGCGTACGTTCGCTCAGTATATGCAGGACACGCAGGACACGCACTGTGACACTCTGCTGCGCACTCGGCGTATTTTTCACTCCTTTGCAGCAAATCTAATCGCAAAACGTTTCGTGCTGCTTAATTGCGCAGCTCAGCCAAAAAAAAAAAATGAAAATGGAAAAAGTAAGAGAAAGGTGCACTTGACCCAAGCAGGACACGTAGGACATGCAGTTCATCCAGCATATGGTGTGGAATTGAGCCCAGCTCCAGTTTGGCCAGGACATGTGCTGGACAAACGGCTCCCGTCTGGCACGCCCACTCGAGCCTCGGGCGTCGCATAATAGACAATAAATATTTTATTGATTTTCGGTCAATAAATCGGCAACAGGACGAAAGTTGGCATCGCTGGTCCCATTTTGCGGGCAGCCCAAAAGGACCTGCGGCAGGTACTGCTCGCTCGTCGGCCGTCCGTGCACTTGAACTAATTGACAAACTGAAAGGTGAGAGATTGCATTTGGGCGATAAGACAAACTGATTTTGTTTTCCTCTTTAGCTCGGCATTTTTTGCCATTGTCCTTTGGAAATTTATTGCCCTTTGTGCCTTTTGTGCGCCGAGTTTCCCACTGCTCGAACCAAAACAAAGTGCCAGCCTGACAGCCTACCGACAAGGACTATTAATTTGATTTTATGTGCACTTGCCGTACGCTTCAGTTTTTATTACAGATCAATATTTTTGCGCTCGTCCTGTTAAATGGCAACGGCCCCTACTTCGTGGGAAGCCACACAGCGCGATCCCACGGCAGGGCCAAGGGACTCGCTCGCCCTTCAAACTCGGCTCATCATTTATAATTTTGTCTTGACGCCAGCGCTGGGCAATTGCCAAAGCGTTCGACCTACATAAATTGCATCGGGTGGCAACGCTTCTGTCCCCCCCTCTCTCTCTCTCGCTCTGGCTGCTCTGCAACTTCAGCTCGTGTCATTCGATAGCTTGGCCAACTTTTAATGTGCACATGTTGCACTTTATGGCCCTCGAGCATAATCGTACTTGGGTTACATTGCGGCTGCTACGTGCCTCACGGCCTGAATCCTGCCAAGTGCTCATTGATGTGAGCTTCCTGCGCTACAAAATGCATTTAATGTGGGAATATTGTGCTGAACATGAGTTTAATATTCATACCGATGGCTGTGTGTGGAGTGAACGACGTTTCGGTAAAATTTTACTTATATACCAAATACTTTGCTAGACTTTTCTCAGGACTATTTAAACTAGTTGGAGATATTCATAGTGAATTTATTCTATTCTCTACTTAAGCTATTCCCATTTTAGGTTAGTCCAAAAAACTTGTTCTACATCTGGCCTAAACGTATTTCGAATTTCGCATGCATATGGCATTTTTATTATAAACTAAACTATTAACTGCTTCTGAGAGCTGTTTCAAGTGGGCCATTCCACACCCCACACACTGCAGCACTTTGAGTACTGAAATCGCCCGCCCATGGTGCAGAATGTGAAATTTCCCGCCAGCTAAAAAGAAGGAAACGCAAAACAAAACAAATGCAAACTAAAGAGGCCATATATGAAGTGGCCAGAGCACATGGCTAGGGCCAAGGGCCAGGCACCTCGGCTGCTCTGTAGTTCGGCAGGCACAGTGCCACCCAAGCAAAACCCGACGCCTGTTTCCTAAATTAATAATTGCAAAATTTCGCGCTAAATGAACAGTACAAGAGTCAGCCAGCAGGCAGGATCGAGCAGGATCGGGCAGGAGCAGTATGTGCACCACATGCACACATGCGCAGCATATTTCGCTCGAGCCACAAACCAGGCTATATGTATTTATATATATATATGGTTCAAGTCGGCACCAAAAGTCAGTTGGTCACATTTTGTTGTAATTACCGGGTTGGGTAGGCGTACAAAGGGCAGCGCGGCGTGAAGCTTCCATACATGTACTCGCACACACTCTCTCCCAACGAGGCGCTAAGCAAACAACAAGAATGTGTCTGCCAGGATAACAAAACAACTCAGCTACACACACACACACACACACACACGCCATGCAGTTGCTTGCGTGCGTGACCGTTACAAACGATCGAACCGCTTGCTATGACTCAGCGGTGCTATATGAAGCATTATCGGGCGATATAGCGCCCGAATCGTGGGCGCGCGCGTCAGTTGGTCTGCGCAAAGCTAACCCTTAAATGCCAGTCGGCTGCAATTCGCCCGCCCTCGCCAGACCGCCAGATCGCCATATCGGGCTAAAAGCCACCCTGTTCTAGTTAAAACAAGAAGGAGGCGTTTGACGTTTAAAGGCTGCAAGACTTTACGTTACCCTGTTCTGAATTGAAGTTCTATGTTGTATGATTGTGTTTATATGTGTTAGCAAATTAAAAAATAAATAAAATTAAATAATAATTAAATGAATAGATAAATATATGTATTTTGATTCGTATATCAGTTTCTTGCCCGAATTTATATATATCCATAATATATATCTATCGTTATTACATATAGACTCGAAAAGATCAAATTTTCATTACAATGTTTCTAGAATTTTTCTTAAAAGAAATTTTTAATAATTTTTAATAAATTAATATATAATAATTTTTAGTAAATTAATATATAATAATTTTAAATATATTATTTAATAATTTTAAATAAATTATTATTAACTAAGGTCTAATTTTAATATTTCTAGCTTTTAATTTCAATAGAGAATCTTAAATATCTATCGATAATTATTATTATTATTATTATTATTATTCCTAAGAAAATCATATTTCATATTTCAATATTTCCAGATTCATTTTTAGTCTTTTCTAAATAAATTCATAGTATATAATTTTATATTATTATTATTATTATTATTATTATTATTATTATTATTATTATTATTATTATTATT
>NW_022045863.1:1176815-1214744 GCF_001654015.2 Drosophila navojoa | reverse complement strand
ATTATTATTATTATTATTCCTAAGAAAATCATATTTCATATTTCAATATTTCCAGCTTCATTTTTAGCCTTTTCTAAGTAAATTAATTATATATAATATTCTGCACATTCAATTTATTTCGATTCAAATTAATGTATGCACATATATTTATTTATTTGTCAAGTGAATATCATATAAATTATTGTTAAAATTGATCTGCATTTACAAGCTGAAGATCAATTAAGAATTTGCCTAATTGACTCTATGACATCTTCCTCTATTATGAAAACTTTCCAACTGCTCTCTATCCCATGCTCATAATACAGGGTATTACAGCCTGAACAAACAGCTAATGTCGCGCCCACATGACTAAAACTAAACCACCTTTTGGGCGCAGTTAAAATGGCTGTTGTTGTTGTTGTTGCTGTTATCCTTGGTATATTCATGTTTAATTGTTATGCTGATGTGTTGGCACGAGCCATGCGCATATGTCGCTCGGGGTCCTGGCTCGACACCAGCTCCTTGGGCCAATGTCATTGACTGCTGCACGTTTTGGCGCCCAATTTGTAATGCTGCTGCTGCTGCTGCTGGAAAAACTCACAAGGGTTGCGCCTGCGCTGTGCTGGTCAAATGTCGCTAGGGAAAACTGTTAGTTCTGCCACCACCACCACCACCAACACTAGGCTGCAGCAGCAGCAGCAGCAGCAACGCCACCACCACCACCGCCATCAGCGAACCGCGACCAAATTATGCTGAAGTTGACGCAGCGCTTGACTGACTTCGCCTTCAACTTCAACGGCGACTTCAACTTCGACTTCTGCCTCGACTTCAGCCTCGGCTGCCACCGCTCGCAAACAGCACGCGCTCAGGAACCACTTCCTCAGCGCAGCATTTCCTCAACTCGCTCGCCCAAATAGTAATGAGTCGGCGGTGTCAGGTGCATGCATGTAACATTCCGAATGACCCGACCACGACCCCAAGTCCAAAACAGAATGAACAGAAAATAAACAACCAAGAAGGTCGCAAGCGAGTGTGAACGACTGCAGCTATACTTGTTCGATAAGTTTAATATGATTGAAGGTCGAATATATAGAAATTAGATCCTTGGATTATTCTATTCCATTTAGGATTGTTCTCTATTAGTTATCTGATATAGATATATAGATATCTCTGTATAAGAAACTGGCTTCATTTTTACCTTGAGAGATTAGTTTTTGGTCTGTACTATAATATCTATTATTTTATTTAATCGATCTCCATTATACATCTATCTTAGATTTCATGCTAGTCTAATCATAAAATTTCTGGGCTACACTACTGTAAATAGCCCAAACTTTCATCGTTCTAACAACCTATAAGAGTGCACAAAACCCATATGCTCTACCTATTCACACAACGAGCGAGGATAAGAACTTACCCTAGAAATGAATTTTCTTTTGCTCGCGTAATTACAGCGACCAAGTTGGAAGTTTTTCATTCCTTCGAGCGGTGCTCATTAGACCAAAGCATTTTCATGGCTCATAGCTGAGTGTGTGTGTGCGTGTGCGTGTGCGTGTGTGATAACAACTCGCGCACGAGCTACGATGGGACTGTGTTTGTGTCCTTATGCCTAGCCCATTTCGTTGTAATAATTTGAAATTTTGATCAGGTGTTCCTTTTAGTTTGTTTTTTTGTGGCTTTCTTTGGTGTGCTGCTTCTTTCTTATTTTCTGCTGCCGCACAATTGTCGCATTTGCTTGGCAGCCTGGGCGGGTTCAAAGGGGAACTATGAGCGTTAAGAATCGCCGAACCGTATAACACATCAGACCTGGCCCAGTGCATGTGGGCAGCAAAAGCGCGCGGCTTTTTCAGTTCCCCTTGTCGCGATCGAGCCACTTGGCACCTGAACCGTGTCAAGCGGATTTCTATACACAAGAGAGAGAGAGAGAGAGAGAGAGAGAGAGAGAGAGAGAGAGAGAGATACAGGCAGAGCGAGTGAGAGAGAGGGAGACCCTTGAACTGTTTCTATTACGACATTATTTTGTATGGCCAACTGTGAAGTTTGATTTGCCCGCAAAACCTTACAAACAGGTGTGTGCTGCAGCCATGAATGCAAAATGGTAGCCAAACAACAAATAGCCAAATATGAACTGGCCTGGCTTATTTACTCAAGCAATGAAATGGTAAATAAGAAAACGAGTTCTAGTAAATTCCTTGCACTTTTCTGAGCCACTAAATGCTGTTGGCACTTATTTTACTTTGGCAATGGAAATGACTTAATGGATTCTTATCTGAGATGTTTGCAATGGTGTTTTATCAGATTAGGTTTTGATATATTATTTTAATAAATATACAGGCTTACAGAAATTTCAAATCAACCTATCGGAACCACTCACATTGGAAATGAAGAATTTTAGGAAGGAATAATTTACATAGATACATAGATCATCAAGGTAAAAATACCTTATAAATGAGCTGGGTGTATTCAGACTTAGCATACGAATTGCGCAGTTTGGTAACCTATCGAACCAGTTCACTCTCATAGTCCCAAAACTCCATTTTATTACTTCAGAGTACAATCCTACATACTTATTATAGAGTTACGCCAACTCGCTTCAATACTCTTGCCGTAGGAAGCTCTACAAGTGTACTTGTACTCACTTGCCTACGTCTTGAGTCAGTTATGACATTCTCTTGATTTCCTGTTGGCTGTCACAGAACTCTCGCAGCCTCGTTTCTGGCTCGCCCACTCGCTGGCTGTAGGCAGCTGGCGCTCCTAGTTACAGTCTTGCCTGGCTGCACGCCAACTCTCTGAGCTGTGCGGATTATTGAGCAATTGTCGGACTCGCCTTTGAGTTACATTTATGGTTAAATTTATGGAGAATACATTGCGAGAGCTAATGATGCCACAGATCAAAGCCAATTTCGGATGAGGGAGAAGCTCTGAGCAGCCCACGTAAGAGTCACGCAAGAGCTGAGGATAAGGATGAGACTGTGGTATTAAAGGTTCAAGTTGAGGTTGAGCTTTGGTTGGAGCTCGAGTTTGAGTTTGTGCGTGAGTCGTGCCGTGCCCAGTTTCTTGCACGTGCATTGTTTGTATACACTTTAACAAATACTTGGTCGAATGTCAAACAATTGCAAAAATTCTTATATTGAGAATAGATTTGTATTAAAATGGTTCGAGATCTTAGCCATTCTAGAAGCTTATATAAAGCATGAAAAAGGCCGCACAGAGATATTATTAAAGTATAATTGGAAAAATAATTTGAATGCAAAAAAATTTCTCAAGTGTAAATATTCTTAATCAATTTTTGACTGGGACCCCTGCTAAAGCGTGGAGCACACGTACAACATAATGATACTTCTGTTGATAATGCGAAACACTGCAGAAAATTGCCAAAAGAATTACCAAAAATTAAAGAAAAAACTTAGCACAAGGAGAAGAATAAATTGGAAAGAGAAGAAAACAAAGGGAAAGAATATTTCGAGCATGCAAATCGCTTATGAAGCGCCTCAATTTTCCGCTGGTTTCTTAGTCTATAAGGCTGAGACTGAAACTGATCCGCTTAACCAGATGCGACTTTTCAGACAAAAGACTTGATTCACTGTCCGGAAAGTGCATTAAAAAAACGAGAGAAGAAGAAAAGCGCTGACCACTAGGTGAGGTTAACAAAAGGCAGCGTCTCAAGTGCCGCTAAATATTCAAAAGGTTAACCGTACCGGACACCGGGGGCAAGGCATAAAGTAAACAAGGCGTAGACAATGAACTGGACACTGGTCGAGTCGCTGCACTGCGATCTGAGAATCTAACGATCCAGGGATTCTAATGCAATTAAAAATTCTTTTTATATCTGTTTTTTATATCTCGTGCATTATAAGTCAAATGCGAATCAGGTCGAGTGTTTGTTTAGTTGCGGTCAGTTGGCTCTGGTCAAAGGGATCGGTATCTCTCTCTCTCTCTCACTCTATCTCTTGCTGTGGATCCGGTTACTTATGTAACTCTTTGCGTAAGCGATCCTCGGGGTCAAGCCGGCAGGGGAGGAAATCGTGTTAGGCCATCGAAATTGTTGAAATTAAGCGTTAAATGGAAAAACAAAAGCTTAATCTTTAAGAACAAGGCAATCAAAAGCCAAACTAAAAAGCCGCGCACAAAGCAATTTTAATTAGGGTCACTTACATATGTGCAATAAGGGTTGCATTTGATAGCCGGCTAGCCATGGTTGTTGTTGCTGCAGTTGTTGGGTTTAGGGTGGAGCTGCGCAAGCGGTCAACGGCGCATTTCGAAACTAGTTTGTAGCTTTTTAACTAAGCATACCCTGTAGAGATAGGCAAATGCTATAAAAGGGCAATAATGACTGAGTGGAACTGTGTATAGATATGACTGCATTACTAAATTGTCTTATATATAGTCAACATCTATAGTCTATTCGATATAGCCCTATCATTTTTTATGCTCTACTTTAATCAACTTTAGTCTCTTTTTCAGTAGAGATGACAGGGACCTCAAAGACCATAATGTACTGACCCACCCTAGGAAAACTCCATTTGAAAATTTCGTTATAAATACATATGTAAATCTTAAACAGGGTATTCTCAAGTCAACCACTTCTCAAGTGTATTTTTTCTGGTTTATTCTGTGCACTTTTGACGCTGCTCGCGTAATGAGGATAAACGATTTACAATAAAAATCATAATGTTTTTACACCACCCAATTGCGGGTTTTGTTTGGCATTTGGCAACTGGCCAAGGATATTAATGATCTGCACATTGTTCTCATCCTTGGCCAGGCAACGCAGGGGATGCGGGGATACTATTTTAGCTGAAATTTATAAATTCGTCATTCCTGTTGAACATTTTTGAAAATAATTATTAAATCAAATTGATATCAATTAATGGTTTCAACAAGCGGCAAGATAGTGCATACTCGTTACATACATACATAGATTTTAGAAGCACTGCCTATAGTTTGAGGGCAATTGCTAACAGCTATTCTATAGCAGTGGGTGTGAAGCTTGACTAAAACGTTAATGTTCTATGAAGTATGTTGATTCGCCTAATTTAATGTCCTGTCAAACTTTCGATGTTTTTCGCTTCGTCCAGCTCTTTGTCGTTAATTTCGTTGTGCTCATTGTGATATTTCGTTAGATGTGGAGCATTAAAGAGCTGGTGGTAAAACACTGTCGTGGTTGATAAATTCGCTACATGACTAAGTCTCCATTTCATTCAGTTAGTTGAGACATCAACCTGGGTTTTATACAATAAGCTTTTGTCCGCTATTAGTAAGTTCATACAATAAGCTTTTGTCAGCGAGCAAAAATGTGATGTTCAGCTTCTGACTGAGACTCCAAATTTCCGTTGAAATTCAAATTCAGTTTAGTTTAAGAACATCCATATGCTATTTTAGCTAAACAGTTTTGCAAGTCTTGATTGAATGTTTCTTGAATCTTAAAGTATATGTTGCGGTATTATTAAAATAATTAGATTAGTGATTAATTGATAAGGAACAAAGTTTAGCTTAAGCCCAAGTTGATTAGAGAATTATATTACATTGGTACAATTTTATTTGATGTTTTTCCTTTTTTACTAGTTGTACAAGTGGAAAATAAGTCAACAAAATTGCTTATAATTGTTTTTTGTGCTAAAATTAAAAAAAAAAAGAATGTATTTTGATTCATATACTTTAGTGGAATTTAAGACTCCTTTGTAAAAGTAAAAGTTTAAAGTAAATAGAAACTCATCATTATTTTCCATCTGGTATGTATAAATCCCTTACTTTAGTCTCTTGTTTATGGCAAGTGTTTAAATTCAGGAAACTTGAAGAATTAGCTGAGCGAATAAAATTGAAGCATTAGCCGAGCAAATGAAATTGAACTGACATTTATAGACAGTAAAGTATCATTAGAGTATTCCATTCAATCAAGCTTTTGCTGCTGCGAAGTGTGTGGGTTAATTGAGTTTGAAGCGAAAGGACATTCATTGGGCAGGTTCAGATATGCAAATTTGTTTATGAATCGAACGGCATTTGCATTGACATCAGATCCTTCGAGCACTCAATTTCATGTCCGGGCGCCAAAATCCAATTCATTCGAGTGAAAAATGGTTATTGCAAAACATGGAAAGTGTGGGTGGGGGCTGGATTGATGGAAGGCGGGGATCATAAGACGATTATCGTGTCACGAAATCAATGAAAATAATATTGAAGTCAAATAAATTGTGTGCACTGAGAGCTATTAGAGCTGCATAGCTGAAAACCAATTTATTTATATGATTTTTTATCTCCAATCTATAATCTGTAATCTTTATGATGAAATCGAGACGCAATTAATGGGCTGCTCGTGTCTGCTGGTAGTTTCCCAAATTCACGATTTAATTGCATGGAATTCGCTAAGAGCTGTTGGTAGACGGTTTGGGGTCTCTAGAGCCAAATTGCAACCCTTGCGAGCGAGCAACCGACCCCAAAAGTTGTCAACTCTGGCGAGGAGGGGACTGCAATAACATTACATATGGCCTGGTACTTTTGCTTACGCATCGATTGGCCCGGAGACGGAACCGGGAGCGGGCACATCAGTCGAAGCTGCTGCAATAAGTCCGACTGCCGGCTCCCAAAGGGGGGACTTGACCCCACTACTGCAACTACCCCTCGAGTTGAACAAATTCTACTCAAAGCGCTCACTCGGAAGCCCGCCGTTTATGAAATCTTTTGATGGCCTCTATTCTGTGCTGGGCGGGGCAGTCCGGGGCTGCCAAGGGCAGGGGTAGTCTGCGTGTGCTTATTGTCTGCTTGAAGGGTTCAAAGTTGTTTTTGACAACAGCAGAAAAAAAAGAAATGTATTTTTATTAAAATTATAATGCTTACGCATAGCAAAAAGTAAATGTGGTTTGCCTACCCGCTGGACACCACCCGTCAGACGCACTGTGGCTGCAATCACATGACGTCGCCGCCCTTCTGCTGGTCCACTAACTCTTTTTCGAAAGGGTATTCCAGCTTTCTCATGTAATATGCCTTAAAGCTGAAATAATGCAAAACTCAGTTTTGGTTTATTTGAAGAAGTATAATACAGAGTGAAATAGAAAAAATAATCTGCAAAAATATCGAAAAGAGTATTTAGTATTCCGTAAGTTAAAGCTGAAGTTTTCTTTATTTTCTGTCTGTCTATGAATAACGAGCAGCTGAACGCATTTCCCGCTCTTAAGTTTTGTTGTTTTTGCTCCGTTATTTGGCCATGTTTTTTTAATATGCAACGGGAGCAGTTCTAGCCGCAGTCAGCACAAAAATGTTAATCCTTTTAAGTGCGTCGATATCGCTCCAGACATCAGTTAACCCCTCAGCCCACGCAACGCATTTAATCTTTTGTGACCGAAAAGGTCGACGGGTTGATTCCAGACGCAATTCGAATCGCAGCACATCTGTTGGCGGGCATAAATCTAATTTGAATAGAAAGTATTTGCCAATTTCCATACATGTATGCACATGTGTGTGTGTGCATTAGCTTTGGGGCTGTCATAACAATTTCATTAACAATCGTGCCTTTCAGGCCCAGGCCAAAGTCAGAGAGCCGCAGGGAGAGTCTAGCCTGCCATGTTTATGGGCGCAGGAAATTGAATTAAATCTAGCGAAAGGCGACAAAGATATTTATATTTGTTTAGGACTTGCAACAACTTTGCAACGGCAAAGTTAAAATGTCTAAAGTTAAAGGCTTACATAGCAAAATAAACATAGAGTTTGGAAAACTTCAGAAATTAGTCAAAGTTTTCATATGGAAGTCAGTGAATCAGAAAATATTTCAATCGTGATAAATTTATGTATGTATTATTAAACATTTCCTGTTTAATATGCTTTGATTCACTTGAAATAGAAATCCTGAAAAAAGCTGTAGGATAGAAATTCATATTTCTATTTCTTTAAGCCTTACTAATTACCAACAACTTAGCATTAACGTTAACTTTACTTTTAAGCCATCAATATGATAATCTCTATCTTTGTTGTGTATTAAGCCTATGCGAGATATAGAAATGTTAGTATGAAAACTTTCTTCTTATTTTTCTTCATATTTTCATTAATAAACACGCTTCAGAGAGTAGAAAATTATATATAAAATTCTAGTTTTCTTTAGAAAATATAAGAAAAATAATGAATGTGTAATCAAAAGAAAATTTGGGACATATCATAGATAATATATAATATAAAGAGAAATCCTGGTGGAGAGGTGGTTTTATCTGTTCCCAACAGTTTTCCAACTAAATTTCTAGATTAAATGCAAAAGACGGATATTTAGTTCATAACTTCAATTTAATTTATGATGCAAATATATATTATATATCATGAAATATGCTAATACATATTACATTAATATTATTATATACGACCGTATTGCTATTGTGTCTAATTTCCATATTAGTTCAAAGCTAGTTTAGCCTACGAACCTCAGTCTATAAATAGAAAACGTGTTCATTATCAAAACTGACTAAGTTTATGCCCATATATAAATGGCAATAGGCTGTGGGCCAAGGCTCTAATCCGCAATCGAGTGTTTCATTTCCTGCAAGCACTCAATAATTTATTTGACCAATTGGCGAGCTTTGTGCCAAATGGTTGGAGTCCATCACATTTTAATAATCTAGATATCCAAATGTTTTGCCCCCTTCATTTTGTGGGTAAATGTCTAAAAACCGCAAAATATGCGACGCTGTCTGCGCTGCGGTGGTTGTCGCTGCACGCACCACCAAGCATAAATCCAATTGGAAGCCGATTTGCTGTGGGGGCGGCGGCTGCTGCCCACAAAAATGTTCAATCAGCATTTACAAGGGCTTGACATTTAAATTAACACTGGACTGGACCAGGCCAAACATTAGGTGGTGGAAAAAAGGATATGCAGGATTTTGGTGGACTGTATGCAAACGTCAGTTGGTTAGTCCTTCCGGGTTGCTGCTGGCCGTCGGTTGTTGTTGTTGTTGTTAGCGTTGCTCGTGTAGTAAATACTTATTTATTGATATAAATGTATCCAGTTGGTTTTGATATTCAGTTTTATTTTCGCTGTAAATTTTCATTATTATAAATGAAAAAGGAAATTTATTTTAACTCTGAGTATAACTAGCGTATTCATAAAATTTCGTTTAAATTACATAATATTAAACTAGATATTTTCCCTTTGCTCTCTCTCTCTCTCTCTCTTCTTGCTTCCCTCTCTCTCATGTTATATTTGCATTTGGAGTTTCTTTTCGACTGCATTCTTATTGGTTTCATTTATCTTTGATTCCCTCATTTGTCTAGTTATAGTTTGTTGTTGTTGTTGTTGTTTTAGTGTGTGTTTTACATAGAAAAGTGAGAACAGAACATGACATGTGAGACAGTATTGGGGAATAGGGTATAGTATATATGGAGAGTATACAAACAGAAATACAATGAATAATACAGAACGTGCCGTACGTATAAGATGACTAAACCAAACCACATTAAAACTAGTTCATTTAATTAACAGCTGCTTGCGAACTGTGGAGTTATCAACAACAGTTTTAGTTGGTATTTGAGGTCTACCTATTCTCTGTGTTCGTGGGTGTTTGTACGCGTTCTCAGTGGATATGAGTCGACTGCTAATTTAAAACTAAAACAGGCTGTGTTGTTTTTGTTTGATGATGTTGTTGTTGTTTGTTGTTGTTGCTACTGTCATTGCTGTTGTTGCAGTTGCTGTTTTTGGAATTAGTTTAAGTTTTCAAGTAAATATTGTAAATCCGAGACGTTTTGGATTGTGCCACGACCTCTAATCCTTGCGCACGGTACGCTTGCGCGTAGATTTCGTGGTGTTTTCCTATAAAGAAAGTGAATGACCATTAGTTAATCTTCAGACACTCTTCTAATTGAAGTTCAAAAACATTTCAATATCTTTTTCATAGCTACCTCAGTCTGTGTGGGCTCTTCATCTTTCTGGTTGAGCTGCTCTTTATTATCTAAATCAGACTTTTGATTCTTTTTGGGACTGCCACCAGCCGCCAGCGCTGGTGCCGCATCAGCATCCTCTTCGCCCTCGTTCTCATCAGCAGCGATATCCTGCTCATCGTCGGGCTGTGGCTCATCCGTCTTTTTAGCCTGAGCAGCAGCAGCATTGGCCGCCGAATCCTATTGGGTTGCAAGCGATTGACATTAGGAATCAACGCCAAAATTGAATTCAGTTAAGTTAGGCTTTGGGCTAGCTACATTACCTGACTCTTAGCTTTGCCAAATCTACAGTAGATGCCGATGACAATCACTGAGATGAATACGACCAGGCCAATGGCCCAGGCCGTGGGATAGGCCTTGGTTAGCTCAACTACCTTGTTGACCAATGAGTCCTACAAAATGAGATGAGCAAATAGCAATAAGGGTGCAAAGTGCAAAGGCGATGGCAATAGGCGGGTGTATGTGTGTGTGTGTGTGTGTGTGTAGCTCTATATATTATACATCTAATATATTCGAAACGTGACCTCTTTGGATCGTCGATACAAATAGAAGACATAACAGCTGGCGGGTATCAGCAGATATAGAAAGTATAATGCCCACCAGCCGGGCTTATAGTTCATATGCCGCATCAGTCGATGCCACAGGGTTTTCTTTTAGAATTGAGCATTAGGAAATTAGTATTCTATATTTTTCTGTTCTTTATGTTAGTCTTTTTGTGAGTGGGCGTGGCAGTCAACTTACCGATTCCCGGTCAATGTAGCGACGCTTGATGTCAAAGCTACTGGCGGCAAACTCACGAGCCACATCCACGTCGTCCGTTATGATAAGGTTATCAAACAGTATCTCATTGGACATCGACCACAACTCCAGGCCAACAGCGCTCTGAAAGAGTAAATATATAGTAGCGAGCTCTGATTTCACAGCCATTCCAACTGCTTACAATAGGCGTCATTTTGAATGGCATCAGATCCTCGAAGAAGTCGGGATTGGGTATCTTGCGTGGCGCCCATTTGCCCTGGTAGTTGGGATTCTCGATCATGGGTGCGCGCCATTTGCCCTTGTACTCCGGGTTTGGAATTAGAGGTGCCTTCCATTTGCCGCAGCCTGGTGCCTTTTCACAAGCAGGATTATCTACGAGCGGTGCCTCCCATTCGCCATCGATTTCTGTGTCCCAATCATCGGGCTTAGTGGCAGTTGGATCGGGAATCATGTCGGGCTCATCATCCAGCCAGCCATTCGGCTTGGTGGCGCTGGTATCGGGTATCTGTGGCAATGCATCGTCATTCCAATCATCGGGTTTTTGTGCCGTTGGATCAGGTATTTTCTCGCGCTCATCCCAGTCAGCTGGCTTCTGGTCAGTGGGATCGTCGATCTCTGCCGGCGGATTGACTGGCGGCTTGAAGTCGGTCAGAAGAGAGCCCTCGTTAATGATCTTGTGATCGACGCGTATCTCAAAGGTGTTGTCCGGTCGCACAACCAGCTGATACAAATGTGGCAGCTTGTCCTTGAAGGGCTCCTCCAAACGATTCCTAAAATAAATCAAAAGAGCGAAAAGAAAATGTGCGATTAAGTAAAAAGTAAATATAGTAAAATATGAAATTAATAAATATTGAAATAGGCAAGACTTAATTATCATAAACATTAGCGATGCCTCCTGCAACAATTTGGAATCAAGAGCGACAAACTTGTAGAGCCCTTTGCCCGACTAAAACAAGTGAATGAACTGAATCAGCGGCAGCTGTTGCACATGGGGTTAATCTATGTAAATAAATAAGTATATAAATGTCCATAGATGCGCGGGCTAATCTGCACAGCATACAAAATAAAGTAGCAAACGGTGGTTGCTACTTGTGTGTGTGTGTGTGTGTGATTGACTCGCATATGTGGGTCCACTTACTTTGGTTTGTTACAGTGCTTCTCGGTTATGGTACCGTTAATTGGATTTACGTGACGGAATATGAAGTGCATTTTCACATCGTTTCCACACTTGTCCGGTCCAAACATGATGGTGTAGGGTGTTTTGTCATTGAACTAAACAAAAACAGAGTACAGAAAACAGAAACAAAAAACAAACATTAAGTAAACATAAATATCGGAGCGAATTCATATTTAAATTGGGTCGGCGACTAACCTTGGTAAGATCTTCGGTTTCCTTGCCTGACGACAGCAACTTTAGGTACGAGCCACCACACTCTTGTCCCTCCTGTGGAATACGAAATTGAAATTGGGTCGATTAGCTTATGCTATGAGGCTATTAATTGGATTAGTCAATCCATAAGCAGCGATGGCTGATGCAATCCACCGCGTCTTTGCAATGGCCAATTGGTTGGCTGCCTGTTTAGTTGGTTATTGACCCACCTGCATTGTGACCTCATATTGCACCACCAGCGGTTTGTTCGACTTGAAGTCGAACGGTTTGTTAAGTGGTGCCGAAATGGCGGCGTGCTTGGCCTTTGACTTGAGCACCAGGCCCTTATCCTTGGGCCAAACAATGCGCAGTGGCGACTCCCAGTTCCAGATGCCATCGTATTTGGCTATTTCCTCGGCAATATCGTCTTTCTTGGCCTGTGATTTCACCCAGCGTTTGCGCGAGGCGTCAACATCATCGAAATGATCGGCAAAGTGGAACTTCTTGGGTTCGATCACTGGACTCTCATAGACCATCTCCTCGCCAGAGACATTTATTGGCTCCTCCTGTAGAAATGAGATAGATTTATAGGAATCGTTGTAAATGGGAGGGGATACGTTGAGCCTTATGATCATTTTTTAACTTATTTAATATTCAGTTTCCCATGCTTTACATGTGCTAATCAGAAATGGGCGTGCACCACAAGTCAGCAAAGTAAGCAACTAGATCAATCACCAGTGAATTAGTAAGGTAGCACAGTTGGAGATAAGCAAGAATATACACATATTAATAGGTCTAGAAGTTTTCCGTTCCAAACTCTGTGAACTTTAGCTCCTCAATACAGAGACACGTGTGAAGTGAGATTCGCCCATTGATGCTCACAGAGATAAAATTACTATGCCCATATAGCCTTTTCTAAGCATTTCGCATGGGTGTACAGGGTACAAAAGGTGAAAAAAAAAAACCACGCGGTTGACACACTTAATGTTTTATCGTAACAGAGCGAGTCAGAGAGAGTGAAACATAGAGACCGATTCTGAGACAGTGTGGCGAAAGGGGGGTCTTGCGTAAGTTTGTTGGCTTAGTTTATATATGTAAGTACATATATGAATTTGTCACTGTTTTTAAATGTGCATGTTTGTATGTCTGCAAGTGCAAGTCGAAATATAGCGCGGGTCAGCGCTTTATACGGCGGTCACGCTTTTTCTCGCATACACTATTAACCCCTATAATGCTCCATGTGTCATAAAACAGAACAGAATATAACAACAACAGCAACAACAACAACAACAAGAACAGCAGCAGCAGATACTGTTGTTGCTACTGACGTGTACTTTTGTGCGCCGGTGGCAACCGGCCACCAAAACATATACACACACACGCATGTTTTTATGCATATATGTATGCGTCTGTTGATGTATGTATGCTTCCACGATATTTTTTTGGCTGGTCTCACCTGAACATCTTCCACTACCCCGTCATCGTCGAAGTCATCGATCTCAGGCTCTGCGGCGCCGGCTGATGAGGCAACGGATAGTAGACAGCAAGCGGCGGCTATCAGCAGCAACGCCCGCGTTGTGCGGCGGCCCCGGCTAAAATTTTGCTGCTGCATTTTTCTTGCTTTTCAACCACCTCCTCTTCACGATGGTGAGAGCGTGTGTGTGTGTCTGTATGAATGTAGTGTGTTTGTGTGCTCTGGGTTAGCGGTTTTAGCACTCGTTAATCGCTTTGTGACTGCTTGCGTTGCTTTTCAGCGTTTGCTACGTACTGCCGGGCGCTGTGGGGCAAAACGAAAAATGAAATCTAACGCGGCCAACTAATTTGTAATTAAGTTAAATTAAATTATACATTTTCACTGCGCCTACTGTGCTGTTGCTGCTGCTCGCAGTTTTGCTTCTTCATTCACTTTTAGCTCAGCTGCAACTCTGATTACAGTTTGTGCCTAAAAAATACCTAAAAGCGAGTGCGTTTTTTTAAGTGTTGTGCAGTGCGCATGTTTGCCATATTGATGACGTCACATATGTTGAGCTCGCGTTTGTTTTGTGGCGGAGTATTTAAATTGAAATGTTAGAAACCATTTAATGAAAAAATCGAATAACTAAGGCATCTCTTTTAATTAAAATACTGAATGTACCTTTATTTGTTTGAATAGATGTAACGAGTTACATAAATTCGATATGAAATTAATCCATAAGTATAGAATTTGAAATATTAACATGTAAAATCTGTAACAAGGTTAAAAAATAGGTAAATAATAAAATTAAAAACAATGTATTGTTTTTTTTTTTTTTGTTTACAAATAAATTACATTTTTCAAATTGATTCTTTTTAATTATAGAAAAGTAAGCGAACTTTAACTAAATTAAGAAATAAATGAAAATAAATATATTTTAAAACCCACAATGTGATCAATTGTTTCCTTTTATTTAACTATTGAATAACTAATCAAAAACATGAAGGACAATTATATTCGCATATTTTTTTGCAATTATCTTAAAAGCTTGCCAGCTCCATTAATGTTTTATGGTAAATGCGGGGCAAAACAAAACTCTTTTATATATAAATATATGCATAGGACGCACATAAAATGTTGCGCATTTGAGCATAAAATTATAATAAAAATTGCAGGCTTATATTTGGAACGAGCTGGCGGCAACTGCTGGATGCAGCCCCGGCCCACCCACAACGCTCTTAGCTGGGGCTACTTTTAACCATTCAATTTATCTACTCTGGCATCGGTGCAACTGACTGTTGCAGTTGCAAACAAAAAAGCTTTCTGTTTAATGGAATATTTAACACAATTTAAAAAGTTTCTAAAGACAAACAATGGCTCAGACACTCGCTGGCACAATCAGCCAGAACTTTTTTCCAGCTCTCTATGCTGCACACACACTTACACACATAAACAGACACACACACACACACACACACACACACTCACACAAACAAACACACTCGTTAGTTGTTTATGGAAATTGTGTAATGACAGTTAATGACGGTGCTACATCTAGATATGCATAGACAACATGCTGGGCCGCGCTGAGCCGAGTCTACCTTCTCTCCCGCATGCTACACGGCAGTGCATAATTAGTTTGGAGCGACAGTGTTAGTAAGTGTTTTATTAGCTCAAGCAACAAGCAGAGCAGCACGCCTACAAACACTTGTGCTCGATTTTCGCTACTGTTGTTGCTCTTCTTCTTCTTCTTGCAAAAGGGCTGCATAATAACAGTTTCACACAATGAAATGCTCGTATACATATGTACCTGCATATGTATGTACAAATGATAAGTGTGCTATATAAGGTGTAATGCCAGGCTTAGCATTTGCTTAGCTTAGAATATGTATTTTAAAATTATGTTAATTAGTTTTTTTTTTTTTCACTTTATAAACATCTATTGCTCTTTCTTTTCCTTTATTTAACTCATTACCTCTCACTACGGCTCGCTATGCTTCTCTATAAAAACATACCGGATTTTCTCTTTTTAATGATCTCTCTCACTGTCATTCTCTCTTTCTCTCTGCATTTTTATTTTCTCTACTTCTCTCTCTATGACTGTCCATCTCTCTTTTTACCTTCTTTTAATACTATCTCTCTCTCTCTCTTTATCTGCCTCCATTTCTCCCACTCTTTCACTTTCCCTCTGTCTTACTATAACCTTAAGATCGTTGAGAGAAAATGAATCCTCTATTTAGGCGCCCTCAAGAGATTTTAAGGTTATGTTGCTGTGTAAACATGAAACACTTGAAAAATGCACTTAACACCATAAACATAAGTACACAACACACAAATAGACACCCACACACACACACACACACACATAGTCACGCAGAAGCTCATCAGCGAGCTTAATGCGCAGGAGCAGCAGCGGCACGGCAGGGATGTCGACATTAATTTTGATGGGGCATGGCGCAAAAGTTTTGTTTTAAGCCTTTGGACAACGTCTCTGTGTGTACACAATAATAAGAAATAAAGCACAAACATTTTCACCTGCGGGGCAGGTGTGTATGAGTGTGTGGGTGTGTGGCGAGTATCAAAAAACATATGAAGGAAGCGTCGTTACAAGCGGACGAGCTCAACTTAGTGTGTACTTAACTTCCGTTACATGAACGCCATGCTACACTCAGACTCGCACACACATAGTTCATTCACACGCATGGCCAGCTGCATATGTGTACGTGTGTGAGTGTGGTGTTTGTTTGTTTATGCCAAAAGTGTTGTAAAGTGCGGCGCTTTGTCGGCAGGAAACGCTGAAAATTTATTACCGGACAATTTTGCCAGGGCATAAAAAAGCGAGAGACAAGTGCGACAGGGGTGAAGGTGGGGCACACTCAAACACACACACACACACCTACACAGTAGCATTCATATGCATATGCATAGTTTGCTGGGCAGCGCAAATGTATGCAAACATGCCTAAAAAAAAAAAAAAAAAAAACAAAATACACGAAGAGTAGCAAAAATTTGGAGCAGGCAGCCTAAGCAGGCGGAGGCGGGCATTAAAAATTCAAAATGCCCGACGAGCAGCGGACAAGGGCCTGGGCTGCCATTAACAGCATACTAGCTGAGACACACACACACACACACACACACTCACTCATATACACAATATGTATGCATGTATGTATATTTGTTCGGCGGCCTCTTAAGCGCCTGCCTCTGTGAGACTGTGTGTGTGTGTGTGTGTTTGTGTGTTTGTGTTTGTGTGTGTGTGTGTGTGTTTGTGTGTCGGCGCCTTTGCTTTGCTTTGCTCACCTTTCAACAGCTCGTTTTCGCACCTTTCAAATGAGTCCTGCTCTGTGTGTGTGTGTGTGTGGGTGTACGCTCAAGAATTTGCAGCGCCGTTAAAACTGAATTGATTTGTTATTCATGTTTGCTGACTTATGGCCAACACTTTGGGCGTTGCGCCTACCATTCAACGTAACCAGGACCTGGCCTCGGCGCCAGCTATCCTTTTTTATTTCGTCCTTTATTTCTCACTTTTTGCTCTTATTTTCTTTTTTTTTTTTTTTTATTTCGGGGCTTGCTTTCTTTTTATTTTCTTATTTTGCAAACGTGAATAGTGAAAATTTAATGCACGCAGCGCGCGCGCATTCACCTGGAATGACGCTGTGGTTGTGTGTGTGAGTGTGTGTGTGTGGGTGTGTGTGTTTGGCTTATACTTGAAAGAGGCGCACGGTTCGTTCAAGTTGCTCTTTGGCTTTTATTTTTATTAAATTGCCGCAAGGGGAACATTTAGCGCATGTTTTAATAAAAAATTAAAAACAAAATAAACAAATATAAATAAAACTGAGCGAAATGCGCGCGTAGCGACCCATGAATTGCCAATGCCTGGCGAAGGGCTGAAGGGGGTGGGGATAGGGGTGCGCGTAGCGTAGGTGGACCAGGCTGGCGGGTTGGGTCTGCCGCGCTTAAGTGGCCAAAAGTGAAAAGGATTGAAGGGGGCTCAGATCGGGAGGCTTGGACGCGAATTGCGGCAAGTGGAGGCAGCAGCTGCGGCAGCTGCGGCAGCTGCAACGATAATGCTAGTTTTGAGGACGCGTGCATAAATTAAACATTTTTTTGTTTTCCTTTTTTATAAATATTTTATTTTATTAAGCCATTAAGAGTTAAGCACTATATAAACATAAAATCACTGCCGTTAGGTTAACTCATTTAGTTAAGTGGTAGACTCAAAAAAAAGTAGGTTGACTATAGTATTTATAAAGCATTTCAAATGTTTATATATATATGAAAGTTATAGAGTGGCAGAGAAGTACTATTTATCTTACATATCTATATATGAATATCTACAATTTAAAGACATTTTCATATTGAAAATTAAATTTTTATATGTAAATCTTTCGAATTGTGGCTCTTCAGATATTAAATATGTATCAAGATATTAAATATCACGATAATTATATTTCTTACGTAACCGTTAAATCGTTTCGCTTCAGTCTACATTTTATCGAATTCTCGAAATAATTGTTATCATAACTTAAGCTTCCTTCTAAAAAGCAGCACAAAGCTCCCTTTTCTAGGGTATCCACGCTTAGCGTTGTCTTCTTCTTTTACTCCCTTCGTTTACCTCTAGCTATTGTCTTGTATTAATCTTGACTCCAGTTGTACTGCAAAAGCAAATTGTGAAATTTGATTTGGGTTGCGATCCTTTCTTGTGCACCTTGTGCCACCTAGTGATTATCAGGCCACAAAAATCTGCCGCATTAGCTGCCCCATTTCGGGGGGGGCATTTCATTCATTTTCGGCTGGGTGCGAGAGGGGCTGGCAAACTTTTAATCACCTTGGCTGACAAGTCAAGACAAATAATTGCGCCGGCAGTCACATCTTTTGTGTGCTCGGGCGTAAAACGAGCACAGCCACGCCCACGTGGCTCGCCCACACTGACGGGCAGAGCACGCTCGGCATAGGAAAAACATTTGCAGGCCGGCATAATAAATCAAGGCATAGAAAAATATTTAAATTTAAATGTTTGAAAAGCAGACGGAAACCGGAACTGGCTGCGGCGGCAGTCACTTTCATTATTGAAAATATAAATCACATTCATTTGGCCAGCACAAACAACAACAACAACAACAACAACAGCAGCAATCAGATACCCTTTGAGAGCTGCAAGTGAAATTGGCTAAAGGTGAGGCAGGAGATGGCACAGCAGCAGCAGCAGCAGCAGCAGCAGCAGCAGGAGTCGGAGTTGTGGGCGGACCCGGCTGGTCGGGTTTGTTTTTGTTTGTACTCTGCGGCTGGGTCTGCGGCGGGCTCTCATTTTTACGATAAAAACAAACAAATTCATAGCTAATAAAATTGCTAATAAATAAACGAGAATGGCGTAAGCGAAAAAAGGGACACGAGCCAAAACAAAGCAGCCGCAAAGCAAAACAGAGCAAAGCAGAAAAAAAGAAAAAAAAAAAAAAAACAATACATCACACAGAGAAAAAAGTTGGATATAATGAAAAAGTCGGTGACGCCAACCTGGCCACATTGACCAACAGCCGGCGGCCATTTTGGGGCTAACGGTGCATTAACCAGGTGTGGGTGGACACATTCATGATGGGCGTGGCGCTCGCGTGCCTCAACTGCCGACAATTGCCACCAATTCCGTGTGCCCTGTCCATTCTACGTTTTTGCTCTTTATTTATTGTATTCGGTTGCGGATTTTACTTTAAATTTTTTTGTTTAATAAAATATGGAGTGGTGAACCGGAGAGATACTCAGTAATATACATATATGTATATATAATGATGATATGATTGTAAATCCAGATTGCAATGATTTATGATTTTTTTTTTTTTTTGGTTTTTTATTAGTTTATTATTAATTTAGTGCTGTTTTTATTATTATTAGATAATATTGTTCACACATTTTAGTCGGAGCTGTCCAGAGATACCTCTAGCCACATTATATCATATCGTTTCATACTTATATACATAATAATTGTTTTGTAGAACTTAGATAATATCTACATTATGAAATATTTGAAAACTGATTACCTTTAGATAAGTGTAAGTGTGAAGCGAGGCAAAGCTTAAATGAAATTAGATTCCGTTGAAAAAATTGCTTAGCTAAGAGGTATTAAGTTTACATATATGGACAATAAAGGGAATGACCGTATACTAGTTTTTTTTGCCTAGGATCCAATGGTCGACAATGTATTAGCTAATAAAGGTGATTGTATGCATAGATATCTTTTGATCTAACAATAAGAAAAGTAGACCAAAAGGTAAATCCCTTAGAGAAACATGAAAATAGAAGATACAAATTTTATTTGAAATAAACTAAGTGAAGTTTCCAGACATTACATTTTAGTATATTATTAAGTGTACAACTTTACCTACTCTAAATTCACTCCTCGAGTAGAGTATTCAACATAAGCTATGCAAAGTTTTCCAGAGTATGTACAAAGTGCACGAGTTGTTTTTAGATATTATCTGCAGTTCATTTTTAATATTGTTTTTGTTATTGGTTTCGTTTGGGATATTCGATTCGTTGTGTGGAGCAATTTTAATCAAATGATTGCTGGCGTCGACTTGTCGACGCGCTACGAAATCTAGAAATCCAATTACATTTTGATGAAAAGCGGCTAGGTAAATGGTCAAGTGGCGTAGTGGAGTACGATGGGGAACGGTAGGGGGCGGGCAGCATTTGGTTTTATGTAAATCAGTTGGAAAACTGTATTCAGGTTTATTAGCCCTTTGCAGCTGACCGCAGGTGCTGGACCATAAAAAGTGTTTGGCCAAGCAAAATGAACGCCGAAAAGCGGCGAGGAAGATAGATCGGAGCGTTGAGAAGTTGAAACGTGGGTCATCATTTCATGTCTCAGCTCATAAATCTATGGCGCATAAAAAATCGCTGAGGGCGCCAAAAACTGGCCGGAGTTTTCCGCTTAAGTGCAGGACCCAACGGAGCCGACAACCGGACCCATAGAGGCCATGATATGTCTGCAATTGGGTTTTCACTTCTTTATTCTTTTAAGGTTCTCCTCTACCAGTTTTTTTTTGTTTTTTGGAGATATTTTCTTTTATTCTGTTGTGTTAAATGAGAGGAAGTTGGTTTTACGCTTACTATTTGCATTTTTATGGAAGGCCGCGTGGAAATTGAGCCATTTAATGAGCTTTGAAGTTGCTCCAGCTCCAGCTTGGCCAAGAGAGAGATACGGAATTGGATATGCTACGATTTAATGCGCATATAAAGATTGTACCACAGATTCGAGTTGAGCATTTTGATGGCCCATCCACTCCGGCCAGCGGCAACTGTAGCGGTCCACTTTGGGCTGAGCAGACCGTAACGCGCTGCTCTCACTTAACGCGAAGGACGAACAGAAATATTGCACAATTTAATGGGAAATTAATAAACCAAAAACAGCTGCTAAGCCATAAACCAAACTAACTGAGCTGCTATGGCGCCAAGGCGGCTGAAACCTTCTAATCTTGGCCCCCAAATGCGACCTAAATAAACAAAAACAAACAAACAAGCCCACCCCCCCCCCCCCCCCCCCCCACACACACACACGCACACCCACACACCGAGTCAGAGAGAATGGGAAGGGGTAGAGATAGGCAGAGAAGCAGAGAGACAGATGACACTCAGAGATAAAGCTAAAGATACGGCTCGAAAATATACAGATAGAAATCCAAGGTCGCGTACCCGCTGATAAACTCGTGTTGGGGCCAACACAACCGCAAAGGAGACTCAGACGCAAAGGCAAAAACAAACCAAAGACAAAACATGCTGCACACAGTCAAAGGACTAAACCAAGCAAATAATCCTTTGGCTTAAATAACAACAACAAGAAATGGCAAAAGCTGGCATATAGCAGAAAAAAATGAGCTGGACTTGTGTGTAATGAATATGGAATACCCTAGAAATACCCTAGGCCATGCCTCTACATCATTCATATCAGTCTATTGTCTATGCTTGTCTATTAAATTATTATAATTGATTTGAATACGTTATCTCTTTTTATAGTCTGATCTTCAAGTAGAGAACATTGACCAATTCTCTGTCTGATTTATCATACCCTACGCAAAGTTAGGAAAAAACCTAAACGACAGAATGTTTGACAAAACATGGCTTCGCTTGCTGGATGCGGCTGTTGGAGGGCGTGGCTAAAATTGCGGCAAGTCGCTCAGTTGCGGCAAACTTTGAACTCTTCTGCCGCTTTTTTCCTTCACATGGCGTATACTTGTTTTCCTTATTTGGTTTGTTGGTGCGATTTTAAAGGATGCGTGCCAAGGCAGTTGGGTACACGGCCGCCGCATTGTCCTTTTGCTTATCGCGATGCACGTGACGAACGACGGGGCGTGGCACGCAGCCGGCCCCAATGGCAGTTGGCGGCATTCTGAACTTTCTCAGCGTCTTTGTGATTTTGATTTCGCCTCATCATTCACTCTCACTCTTTGACTCTCGCCTGTGGCCGTTTTAGCTTTTATTTTCGTTTCAGTTTTGTGTTTTTGTTTTTTGCTTTTTGTTTTTGTTCTGTGTCTTGTTGCGTATCCTTTGGCATTAATTTGGCAAAGTGTTGTCCTTGTTGGCGGCTTGCGATCTCACCCGGCGATAAGCGAGCTAATTTCGTGTAATGAAATAAATTAAAATCCGTCCTTGTGAAAATAAACAAATTGGCTTGCTAATGCGACATTGCGTATACGCCGAGCTGTGCCAGTGAAAGGACAAACGAGACATTTCAATCGAAAATGGCGCTTGAATCGCATTGACTGGCGACAAAAAGGATTTGCAACAATTTACAAAATGAAATCAAAGCGCTCACCAGAAATTGCTGCTCGAATCCCATTTGAATAGCATTGGATAAGAGATTTAAATATTCAAAGCATTCGTTACGACAGCTTTAAGTTTTAAGGCCAACAAGAGGAACTCAAATAAAACACACACACAGACACACGCAGAAGGAGATCCATGCACAGAAGCACACGCACACACACTTACACACGCACTTCTTAGTGTTGTATATGCGCTTATATGCAAACAATTTGTTCATATTGAATTTGGCCTTGGCTGTCGCATGTTTTATATCGTACATTCTCCATATTGGCTTGGCAACATGCACTGAGCGAAATTACGTGCAAGGCAATAAAGTAATAGGAGTATGTCTAAGGATATTATATATCAGCTGCTAGCTCACGGCTAAGAGCTTTAGTCGACAGCTTAGAGAATCTAATTTAAACCTTAATATTAAGAGGATATGCCTGGTAAAAGAATCTCATTTATAGAATTTAATTTATGTAAAATATATTTAAATATTTGAATTTGACTTTTATTATAGTTAATATATGACAAATTATATTAAAATTAAAATTTGATTATAATTTTGCTATTTATAGATTTCGACCATATCGCAGCTTCAGTTAATTCTCGGTCCTCCTGCTTCGCTCAGTGTATTTACTGCAGGCCATTCACTGCGCTCCGCTTTAGCATTTGCTAATTCGATGCCAAACTATAAATTTGTTAGCTTTGCCACATATGAAAGCGTTTATTTCAATATGTGGGCGTTTTGCTATTCAAAACTTTGCCCCTTCTACGTAGGTCTGTGTGTGTGTGTGCGTGTGTGTGCGTGTGTGTCCATGTTTGTTTAGGCTAAAGCTTAGCATATGGCAACTGACATGAACGGACGGACCAGCTGTGTGTGTGTGTGTGTGTGTGTGTGTGTCCGTCCTGGGGCCAATCTGTGTACGTGGCTCTTGGCCCGCTTTGAATCTCATCTGTGACACTCGTTAAACTTGTCGCCATTTAGTTAAATCAACTAAACCAAATTCAACTGTGGACACACACACACACACACACACACAGAGCCACTTACACGCACGCTGGGCTCTGCTGCCCTTTGCTGGTCATGTAGGCTCACGTACATTGGACCGGATGCAGAGCGGAAGTCGTGCATATCTCAAAAGCCCACTCTGCAGGACACCGCACCGTACCGATTCGGTCCGCCCGCCACTCGCCTCGCACCGCCTCTGGTCACACTTGAACTAACGTGACTTTACATAGCGCTCATTTTTATCAGCATAATTTAGTTGCGTGGGCAGCATTCCACTGTGCGGCACGCGGTTGCATCAGCTGTGGGCCACGCCCACATTTGAAGCTTTAATTAAGCTACTGCCGGGCACTTGAATTATTCAAGTGGAGCACGCAAAACCGAATAAAAATAAATAAAAAACATATATTTATTTCTATATACATATGTATGTATGTATGTGTGTATGCGAAATCATAATAATTCTCTTTCTTTCTCTAATTCACATCCGCTCTGTGGGCGTTTGCTTGTGCTTAGCGGCTGCACCACCCGACGCGCAATCAGCATTCCGTAAGGTTTTATTTTTGAAGTAGTTAATCATTTTTTTTTTTTTTTTTTTGTTTTTGCCATAACGCTAAGGTAGTTGGCTAAAAAGTGCAGCAAAGTACGGCCATCGCCTATGGCCAAGTGCAGTTGGCCAAGAGAGAGTGCATAATTCACAAAGATTACAGGTGGCGACGGTGGTGCGCGGTGGTTGGGCCTGCACTTGAACCCTGTTGCGCCGCTGGCTCATAAAAGTTAACGTGCCGCAAAAGTTGGTTAATCAATTTAGTCTTGGGTGTTGATAATGGCCATCATCTTGCTGGCTCCGCAGCGCCGTTGTCCCGACTTGGCCCCAGGTCTCGCGCGACTCCAGTCCTATCTATTGCTATGCTGTCATCCGTACGCAGAATAGCTGCAATAACAATTGCTTTGCAGCATACGCAACAATGCAGAATTCAAGCTGCCAGCCATTTTGCTTCTTCCGCCAAAGGCTAGAGATGAGCGATAGTTCGTGTTTGCTTGAGGAACTGAAATCGGGATAATGCAAACATCAGTTGATTACAATGAGGCTTTGTTTGAATGATTCAAATATGAATATGCTTCATTTTAAAAATAGTGTAAGGATTTTTTGAAAATGTTTCCTGTATTTGTTTGCCATTTGCTCCCACTTTGTTTCATAGCAAACCTTTTGGTATTTGTTAAACTAGAAGCTTACAGCTTCTTCTCCATCAGTTTTGCCAGAGAGCCAGTAAAACATAGATGATCAACATGATACTACTCATTTGAGATGTTCATTTCTTACATAGATAGGCAGCATGATGGTTACGAGATTAGAGCTCACTAAATAACCTCCTCTTCGAAATACATTACAAACATAGTTATGTACAAAAAGATCATTTTAATCGCATCGCTTTCTCAATTTTCTTACTCTCAACATAAATGGAGATTTGTAATCTATGTTCCCATATTCTTTGTATGATTATTTTATCCTAACATCAATTTATGTTTATTTCTGGTTACTTTTTCTGATTCCCTGCAAATCTCAAGTATTCCATAACTCACTCGTGTTCGACCTCGTGCTTATTCTTTTTAAATCACGCACTCAACTCTCGTGATGGATGCTGCTGTTGCTGCTGCTGTTGCTCGACGGTCGCTTTTATGGCTCAGACAAACTCTGGCCACGCCTTATTTAATACTTTTGCCCGTGGCCAAATCTTTGCAACTGGCTCTGGCTCAGGCTCCGGCAGCAGCTCCGGCCGTGACTTTGACTTCGGCACGTTGGCTCGTTTTTGGTCTGGCTTTATAGCCAGGTTTTGCAGCCGCAACGACAACGTCAACGTTGGTTTTGGCCAACTTGCGCTCAAAGCCAAAACTGCGCGGCTCAGCCGCTTTTCGCGTAATTAAAAAGTGCGGCGAGCGTTTTACTCAGCCCCAGCCGTAGCCGTAGCCGCTGCCCCTGCCCCTGCTAGTTGCCTGCGCCCAGTGGTCTGCCCCAGCTGGGCATTCGCTTCACTTCACAGCTTTGTTGGCTGCTGTGGGGCTTGGCTGGCCGAGTCCGCCACACACCCGCACACCCGCACACCCCCCGGCGTCTGCTGTGCTCCGATTTTGCTGCGCTTTGAGTTTTAGACCGAGCATAAGAGGTTTCAACTCATCTGATTTAAACGTGCTACGTCTACACCCCCCTCCCTCCCGCGTTTCACCCTTCGTTCTCGCTTGACGCGTAATTTGCGTTGAGTACGAGGCGAAAAAAATGCATATTTCAAATTAATTAACGCTAATGAAAATGTTTAAAACTTGCAAGTTGCAGTTGTAGTCAAAAAGAAACGGCAGTTGGGCACACGACTGCCCTCTCTCTCGCTCTCTTTCTCTCTCTCTCTCTCTCTCTCTCTCTCTCTCTCCTGGCATTTCATGGGCTCTCTGTTTGCCTTGCTGTTTGCCGACTCACTTCTAGTTTTTGTGGAAACTTTTAGAAAACTCAACTAAATCAGCAAATTCGCCAGCACCATGAGAAGATAATTTGCAATCCTTTGCATTCGTTCGATACCCTGTAAAGCAAGGGTTTAACAGAGAGAGATAACTGATTAAAATAGATCGATTATGTAGATACGATAATCAAATGAAGTCTGCAGTTATTTGTGTGAGCTCGCATTAATTGTGCATCTTTCTAGGATATCTGCTTGTCGGCCCTCGCCGTATTGGAGCACACCTATTTGCTTTTTAGTCGTTGTCTCTGTCACACACATTGGCGTTGATTTCCGCTTTTCGCTGGGCCTTCCTTTGCCCGCCGCACAAACAAAGGCGCCAGCTGCCAAACTTATTTGCCTTGCACAAACTGTTGCACAAACGCCGCACAATGTAATTTCAATCAATTTTATGGCACATTTATTTGCCAAGCACCTGAGCCGAGGCGAGCCGCCTGCCCCCGGCGCACCTGGCCGGGCCGCCTTTTGGCCCACTGCGATCTGCTGACTGGCCCTGTAAATTACTTGGCCAAGTGCATTTTCATTGCATTGCATAGAAAATTTCATAATAAATTATGAGAAACTTGTTTCACTTCCATTGTTTGCGATGCGCAACAAAAGCAGCTTTGCGCCCATCTTTTCCATCTCAGGGCATTTCGCTCTTGTGTTTTCCCACAACTCACCCCAATTGGTATTATGCATTGGAGCAAAACTTCCTATTGAATTTATAACATGACTATGTTGTATTTTACATATATACAGGCTGACATGCATACATGCGTACCAGGGCTGCATGCGCACAATGTCAAATGCATAACTTTTGCAGATTGAATTATGAAACATATATGAATAACAGTTTCTTATCAGAGTGGCAGAAGTTAAGAAAACGGATATATTTCTGTTGATATCAGATATGGAAACACTTCAGAAATTGGATACTGATCTAAAGCGAGTTTTGCAATGCATATGGCCACATAAAAGAAGGCGAGAAAGTATTTATGGATTCTTTTCAATAAAGATCAAAATTTGCTTTGATTTAGATTTTATGTTGGCTTGGTTGATGAATAAAAATAATATTAAAAATTTAATTCTTGAAAATATTTGCTTGAAAATGAGTCTGCAGCCATGAACATATTATATCTACGACAATCTATCGAGTATGTGCATATCCTTAGCAGCTCTGGTAAACAAAAGGCGTTCATTGGCGACTGTTCACAATAATTGAGTTTCATCTGGCTCTATTGAGCAATATTTGCAAATATGTAGTTTCATTGAAAGGTCCAAAAATGTAATTAAATGCAGATGCTGTATTCAATGAGTTCGAGTTTTGGCCTTTGCTTTCTTTTGATATGTGATTGACATTTAATAAATGGACTTGTATGGGCACAGGAGCCTCTTTAACGTTAGTCAAGTTATTCAAAATATATATTATCATATCAAAATAAAATATTTTTTGAAAAACATAAATATTTATACCTATATGTTTTTTTTTATGACTTGTGTAACTTTAATAAAGCAGAACCCATTTTTTCTCAACATGCTCTATATTTTTGGCTCTCCGGATCATCATCCATGCATTAATGTTTATTAAGTTAACTATAGTTACAAAATATATAAATATTTGCATTTTAGTTCCATTTGCTATTCGCTTTCAATTCATTGGAAGTTGTCAACGGATGTGCTGAGTGTAAAAGGCTGTTCCAGAATCGTATTGATGGCCCGAGGCAGTTGTCTCAGTGAGCCAACAGTTATTGATATAGTATTTGGGTAAGCCTTTCGCATCGGCCTGTCCTGCTGTCTCTGGACATAACTTTTGGTACTGCAAATTCAAAACTATGACAAATAGCTGCAAGCGAGAGGCACAAATGGCACACACATCGGGCGCCCGCAAGTGCCGAGTGCTGCTGCCCTCAAAGGACATGGCCAAGGATGTGAGTGCGGAGACAGAAATGCTGGATGCTGGATGCTGAAGCCAACATATGTGCGCTATGCGGCGACATTGCCGCCTTTCACTTGTCATGTTGCATGGCCAGTTTGCAGTCTGTTGCAAGCAACTCCCCACCTGCCCTTGGCCATTGTTGCCGCCGACTGCGACTCCTGCTGCTCCTGCTGCTCCTGCTGCTGTTGTTTACTGCAGCATTTGACGTCTGTGGTGACATTTGAAGTGGCGCCCTTGGTGCAAGCGGCCAAATAAATGCCAGCAGCCACCGACGTTGGTCCTTTCTGCTTTATGGCCGTGCTGCTTGCCACTTGATTGTTGCCTGGGCACGACATTTAAATGGCTCAGCCAAATGCATAATCATGTAATTGTGCTGCAGCTGCACCTGCGCTGGTCGCCGCCTTTGCCTCAATTCCCAGTGGCAGCGGCAGGCATTACGCATACGCCGCGCTGGCCGGGATTTTAGCAACGTGCCTTATTTTTTGCCTCTTTTTGGCTGGCTTGTGTCCCATTTGATTTAATGCGGCGCTTAGTAACCGACAATTGTGCACAACACTTTGTTGGCATTCTTTTTGCCCTCGCCTGACACTTAACTGTGAAAAATTGTGAATTATTATGGCAGCACTTGGACGCCAGCCCCCCCCGTAAGTCCCCTAAGCCCCCCTCAGCGCCATCAACGTAGCCCTCACCAGTTTATGGCTGCGATTTGTTACGCACCATTGGGCTTGGTAGCCCACAAAAGCTGCGTCAACAATACAACAAGAGAAGCGGCAGCATAAATAGCAGCGGCGGCGGCAGCAGCAGCAGCAGGCAGCTGCAGGACAAACAGGACTTTGCAGGCTCTGGCCAAGCAGAGCGCTACGCTGGCAGTGGGCCCAGGTAAACAAATAATTCAAAGTCATTTGTGTGACTTGAGCTGCGTAGGTGGGCAAGCTGTTCAGCTCAGCTCGGCTCAGCTCGACTCCGGTGCTGAGGTGCTGCGCCTGCGACAGTCAAGTGTTGAGGGAAAAAAAGAGGAAGCAAATGTCAGAGCTCTACACGCTGCTATGTAGGTGATTATGACACTAAAGAGGGGCACGATCTGTCTTTGCCTTTGGCTTGTGTGGCAGCAAAAGGTGTCAAGCACACTTTACGCATTCGCTTAGCGCGACAGCATGTCTTGAGCATACCCCGTGAGTGTGCTGCCGAAGGGGTATTACGAAAAGCAAATGCCTGAGATTAAAACATAAAATCTGGTCATAAAGGGTATTATATAGTCGAGCCTGTAAAGTGCAAGCAATTTCTACACTTAGTTTTCCGTTGCTGCAAAGAGTGTGTGGTTTTTTGCTTTATGCCAAGCTTAAAGGATTTGTTAGGTTAGTTAGAGAAAAAAATATGACAAGTACCTGAGGATTGGATTCCCAAAGCAGAGTTTAAGTTCGGAAGGGGACTTTTTCGTTGACAGCGCTGACAGGAAACAGGAAATAATTTAATTAGGACTTGAGACTTAAAGCTTATTAAAAAGTTAATGTTTTCTTTAGATAACAATAAATAAATAAACAAATTTATATTTACGGCAGCTACATACAGAGTTTTTTTTTGCTACTTGCGCAAAGTTTTCATTTGGAAATTAAATATATCTTAAAGCACTTAAGGCTTAGCTCGACTACATTAGAATTTGGCAAACGTATCCTGTTCCGTAAACTTCTAACCCAAAAACATTCTTTGCTCTTGCATTTTGCACCTTTGCTCATGAAATGTGTTTACCTAAGTGAACGGCAGCGAGAGCTCGAGTGAAGGCGAAAGAGAAAGGGAAAGAGAAAGAGGAAACGAGTTAAAGTCACCTACGTCTTGGCATCCATTTGCTCTGCCTAGGCGCCGGCTGGGCCAAGATGTTGGCTTTGGCAAACAAAAAATCTCATTAATCCATTAAGTAAATGCGAAGCAAAAAAAAAAAAAAGCAGAAAAAAAGTTCAAAGCGCCTGTTCGCTGTTGCAGAATCTCAGCTACAACTGTGCAAGTGAGCGAGTGTGCGTGTGCTCGTGTGAGAGAGTGTGCAAGTGTGCATATACTGTTTGGCGACACTGTAAAAGAAATCCTTTTGGGAGCACTAATGAGTTTGACATTGTTTTCTACTAACAAGGCAGCAAAGTTAGGGCAGGCCCAAAGCAGCCGCCAGGTGGGCCAAGCAGCCAACCAGCCAGCCGGCTAGCCCCCTGCACCACCTCCGCCTGACGACATTTGCCTTGGCATCCTTTGGCAGTTCTATTACGATTTCAACAGATGCCAGCCGGCTGCTGTCCCAGACCTAATCTTAAGCTTTAATGCTTTTTTCTGCTTTTATTTTTGAATTTCTGACTTTTCTTTTGGCATTAATTGAAAACCGTTTCTTAATAGCAAGCACTTGGGGATTTACAAAAAAAAAAAAATCATGATCAATCAGTGAGACGTGCTTTAAATGTGGGCTTGAGCTGAAAGCGAAAAAGCTAATTCCTAAATCTAGTTATTTTTAGGAGTATATATCTGGGATTATAATATTAATTTGATTTTAATTTAATATACAAAATTAAAAAAGGCAATGTATAAAGTATTTTAATCGGATATGAATTAAAGAAATCAGTGTTTAATTTTTACAGCTAACAGATTTATAGCTAAAGACTTATAGCAGGGTTATATTAGATATAGGATTATAGGTCTTATAGTATTTAAACCAGTTACTTTACAGAGATCAGTGGAATTCGTTAGATTTCTTCCAAGTTTGGCTTAGACCGAAGTCAATTAGAAGTTCAAGTTGCAGAACTTTTAATAATTTCTTGAGAAACTACAAAAATTTCTTAATGCTTCGGACCTCGAGCATAACTAATTAACTAATGCATAAATGCCTTGGCAAGTGAAGGGAAGGAAGACAAGCTAGTTTCTATTTAGGGTCCAGTTGAATGCTGAAGTGCCTAAAGCCGATTTCTCAGTATGCTTTATATATTTAAAAAAACAGTGTAAAGAGTGCATATATGTATGTAGGTAGGGCAGGCCTGACTGTTTGGCTGGTTGGCTGTTTCCTGCGTGCATATATGTATTTTTGGCATGACTAATGTTTCCCTTTTGACTCATTTGGTTATGCACACACACATACATACATATAGCTGCTGTTAGTGCTGCTGAATTCAGAATTGCCATTACACACATACGCTTGGAATCTGAAACTACGTTTCATGTGTGTGTGTGTGTGTGTGTTTGTGTTACTTTACACACACATTTACACAGGCTCCATGTGCACCGAATTTGAGGGAATATGTGGCAGGCGGCGATTGTAAATTACGCCCTAATGCGCCCATTTGTATGCTACAACAATTGCCGCTTATTGAATATTTAGCAAGGAGCGCTACTACCTGACAGTGAGCGTTGGCGACTTCTTATCTCTTTTGCTTTCGGTTGCAAATGAACTCATTTGGGATTTCGTATGCGTGTTTTAGACTGCTCAAAAATAAGTATGAAAGAAGAAGAAGAAGAGGTAGAAAAACTGTGAGCTTCACAAAAAACGAAAAGCCAAACTTTTTTGCACTTTAAATAATTAAACCAGCGCATAGGCAGCGCAGACGACGGAAGACGAGAGCGGGTTGCATTCAACGGCCACGCCCATTCAAAGGCAAATGTCAGATGTCAGGCGTCTAGGCGTCGCATTCGTAATCTTCTAGCATTGATAGGCCAACATCAACGGTTGACTGACAGGCCAACTGCCCGGGGCCAGACGGGGCCAAATATCCGATAAGAGCTAAACAAGCAAATGGAATTCAAAGAGTGCCCAGGGCAAGCACGGAACAAACCTTAACAAGACCGTGGCTACAGATGGTTGAGAAATCGTAAAGAATATCTTTAAAAAATTAATTTTTATAGTGAAATGGTAAAGGTTTTCTTTTAATTTCCATTTGATGGAAATGTATTTTATATGAAAAGATAAATTAAAATTACTAGGAATAGAAATAAATGACGCGACCTTCGCATATTTCATTGGAAATAAGGACTACTTTTTATGCTACCTTAAAAGTGTAAACTATTTTCATAAATATATAACTCAAGCAGAGGACGGTATTCTGCTTGGCTGAGCTGTTAAAGATGTCAGACTGAACCGAGTCAAGATTATATTTTAAAAGAGAGAGAGAGAAATAGAGATGCTCCTCCTTTATATAGTAAACCAATTGGTATATATTCTTGTGAAATTCATTTAACAATGTCAAGCAATTTAGACTTTTAATACAGTGCTTGGGCAGAATAGAAATCCGAGCGCTGAGAAGCGCTGTCACTGCGTCTCATAACTCGGCTTTGGCTTTATTCTCTGGGGCTGTGTCGCTGCTCTGATTTCCTATGTGAATTCGGTTAGCTCGAAACCACTGTGCAGCAGTCTTTGGAAATGTCATTTTAAAATGCCTTTCAATTCGGTCCAAGCACCCACACAGCTCCAGCTAGAGCATGCATGGGGAGGAGGAGCTACAGCTAGAGGTGGAGCTGGTGGAGGAGCTGGAGCTGGAGCTGGCGCTGTCGCTGGCATGGCACTGGTTGCCTTTTGGTGGCGTTGGCAATGACGCAATCGATACTTCATTAAGATATCGTGTTTTTGTGCCTAGACGCTTTCCGTTTACGTTTCCTTGATTACTTTACATAGTTGTTCCTCTGGTTTACTTGGCTCAATTGCTTTCGCTTTGCCTGTCTTATCTGCATTTTGGCCTACACTTCAAGGCTGACTGGCTGGCTGCCTGTTGGCTGCCCGGGTTGGCTCTTTGTCTTTTACACTTGGCAAATAAATCGCAAAATCCTATCACAGACACGGAGGGAGCAAGAGAGAGAGAGAGAGGGAGCGTGTCGTGGAACGGTGCCTTCCTCTCAAAAACATTATTTGCCGCCGGATGTATGCACGAAGGCGTCAGCGTCATGTGGCTCGGCTCCATTGGGCAATTGGGGAAGCCGCCGAGGCTTATTTAATCGTGGGGTCGAGCTCCAGATGAGTCCGAGCGACCATTTCTCGTGTTTATCACACGAACACAATCAAATTAGCGCACATCGAGTACAAATAACTAAAGATAGCCAAGCAAATATCCACAGCACCAGCTGTCAGCAGGCTGGGTGCGGAGGACAACCTGAGTGGGCGGGGCATATGCAAAGGCCACACTTGGTATTTGGAGCAGCTAAGAAGCCGTGTGGCCCAACGCAACGCATTGTTGTCGGTTGCATGCCTCAATACACTTACCCGAAAGGCGGTACGAATTATGCCAGGCAATGTTTTATAAGTAGATGACGGTGTTAAGCGTGGCTACGATTGCTACTAGAAAGGATTTTCTGCAATGCCCATTAAACACATTTTCAATTTAATTTCTATTTATTTAAAAATATTTGTATGTATATATATTATATGAGTATATACATGTACAGTCGAATCTCGATAATTTGTACCCCGCTAAATCAAAAATCCAAATAAATCGATAAAAATGACATCCTGTTGGAATAAAATTGCTATCGATAATTTGAATTTCTGTGTAAACTTACCCCCTCGACATTTCACATTGTCGGAACTCGACTGTGTAATAATACATATTAATAGAAAAGCAAACCTATGGATAGAGCATTATAATAAATTACCACAACACCACATTGAGGGGAATATATACAATATTCCCATAAAAATGGTGGATAACGTATTCTTATTCCAAATTATTTCGATGCTCAATGATTGCCACTCTATAGAAATATCATTGGCATAAGCACACTCTCCATATATGTATGTATATATGTATGTTGAAAGTATATTTAATCTTCGACACCGCGCAGATAGCACTCTTCTTCGTGCTGAGCTCAGTCGCTGCAGATGGCCTGCCTGCTGTGCGTGTGTCAACCAAATGAAGTTGCCCAGAAGAGGGGGGAGGCGACTGCGCTTCTCTGGGATCTGTGGTGCGCCTGTAACAATTGCACTTTGTACTTTGTTTTGGCATCGCTGCTGTCACAGTGTCAGGACTTCTGTTGTGCAGTGTCAACGGGTGCTGTAAGAAACTTTGTTCATATCACCACATAAGGCAGGCAGCTCAGAGTGCAAACATGCACACAGGCACGCACACACACACACACACACACACAAAACACACTCGCACACTTGTGTTGCACGCTGCCACAATGTTGCAAGTGTCGTGCTGGCTGTTGTCATATCTACGGCCACATGCGCGCCTTGCGCACCCGTTTAATCAACATTACTTGTGCTTAAATCAATTACAACTAATTACATTTTATGGCCCGTTGAAGGCAACTTTGTGGCAGCCGCGCGACTGCTTGCGATCCGCTTGCCACTCGTATGCCGCGTGCCGCATGCCGCATGCCGCATGCAGCTCAGTAATTCGCCAAAAGAATGCCAACAAAATATCCTTTGAGTCCGCGCAACTTGAGCTCAAAAGGCGTTAATATCCACTGACATTGCAACGTGGCCCAAAGGCAGGTGCACTGCCGGCAGAGCTTTGTCTCATTTGCAGCGCCGCGACAAAGTGCGAAAATTAGATGACAAATGAATGGAGACATTCCCTGTGCCCGCTAACATGGATTAGACCCGACTCGGGTAGTGTTTGTGGCGCTAGGCTTGATAAATGGTGCTTGTTTCGCCTCTTTGTATGACTTGAAAACAGCGAAAAGGCAATCAGTCCTGGGAGTTCCACTTTAAAGAGTATTTGCTGAATGCCACAAATGACATAGAGAGGAGAAGGACTTGAAAATTCAATGAAAATAAAATTATTTTATATGAAAATTATGTTTTTTTGTTAATATTTTTGATTATTTAAGAATAGTTTAATAATTATATAGAGTTAAATTAAACATTTTTAGATCACATTCAAATTGTTTATGAGCAGTGTAAACTGTCGTACATGCTATAAATATTTTTCTATATTTTTTGTTATCAAATATACATTTATGTATATTTTGCTTGTCTTAGCTCTTCTCTAGCTTGTTGTTGTATAATTCTACAGTATTGGCTGATAAGATATATAACTAGATTCATTTGTTCGTCTAGTCGCAGCCTTTAGCTGAGACGAAATCTTTTTTCAATATTAAGTAAAAGCTTCAATGAAGCGATTCGGTAAGTGTCTTGGGCATCTTTTTCTGTGGCAAAGTCTGCTGGCAAGTATTGTTAGGCTAGGAGTACTGTACTTTGTACTGTCTGGCTATTAAGTCTCCAAGAAACTTACGTTGAAGTTTATCCTTAGTCTGAGGATTGTAGACCGTGTTATAAATTTCTATATTTATTCTTGCATATATTGTATATTCTATTTTAAATTGAGAGCTAAAGTAATTAAAACATTTTCCAGGCTATATTCATAGAGGTATAATTGCACCCATAGACCTACTTTTTTCTTTGGTCTCTAGTTTCCTTACGTCTTTATTAATTATAATACAGAAATATATAATATTGTCATTTAGCTGCTTTCCGCCCTCAAATCCCTAGCATTTATCTATATATGCACTTATGTAAACCTCCAATCTCTCCCTTGCTAAGGAGTAAATTGTGTAATTTGAATACGCCACAAAGAGTGGAATTGGATCGTTGCCCTGGCATTTAGCTTTGGTCACATAATAACAGTCTTTACCCTAGGCCAAACAACAAAATTCATAAGCTCTATGGCCAGAGTGGAGCTAATCACAAAGCTTCAGCTGCGTAACAGACAGACTGCGATATTTTGAGTAGCTCATAAATATGCATTTGCTTTTTGCCTTTTATGCTTAGGATTTTCACATATTAATTTTTAATATTGCACCGCCGACAGGTAGCCAACACAGTCAACCGGCCAACACAGTCAACCGTCCAACTAGCCAACTAGCCAGTCCGTGAAGTGGACAAAAAGCGCGCTGGCTAATTAGCTTGCTGGCTTGCTTGCTTGCTCGCTCGCTCGCTCAATGGCCAATAGCCACGCAAATCAGCGACATGGCCGGCCGAGTGCCTGCTGCTGGCCCGGTCTAAACACCACGTTTAAAGCCAAAAAATAAACAACAATTTAGTGCAGATTAGCAGTGGAGTCCTTTTGTTTGTGCCATTGTTTCAGGTGCTATACGGCAGGAGGCTAAACTGCCGGAGGGTGGGAGGGGGGTTGGCTTTGACTGGACTGGTGACATTTAGGCTTAAATGCGCCGGCCTGCTTACATGGACATAGACAAGGCCAGTGTTTGGCTAATTGCTACACTGTGAGAAATTTGAGCAACTTGAGAGAATATTTTGAATATACCTGGCAAAGAGTTTCTTAATAGTGGAATGTTTTTCATTTATTTAATGTAAAATATAATTAATAACAAGTGCGCTCTGTCATTGCGCCAACAATCGCTTTTCAGCGTACAGGAATTCCCCCTTTAACGCTCAGTGTAGTGCGCTTCGCGCGCGCTTATAACAATGGCGACTCGACGTGCACAGGCAAACTTCCGCTTCCGCCGCTGACTGGCAAGTGGGCGTGAGTGTGGATAGGCGGTTGGACTAAGGTTTAGAGAGCCCATAGGGCCGAGAGGGGCGCCTGGAGGGCGCTCTTTGCTGGCAAACTAATTAGATTCGTGCGCCTCATTTGGCCACTTTTGATTTGTGTTTGTGTGCCAAGCAAGCAGTTGGCAAAAAACTTTTGGCCCACAGAATCTTTATTATCTCACAGCTGTTTCGATCGAGAGTCAGCCAAGTCAGCGGTGAGGGGGGAGGTGGGGGGTCGATGTGGGCCACGCGTATTTGGTTCAAGTTCGTCCAGCTCAGATTTTCCATCAGATGAAATGCAGCAAAAGCTGACGAAGAAAACTGCGCCAAAAATAAACAGAAAATAAGAAAAAATAGGAAAAATAAAGCTAAAATGCTGGCAAAAATTGCGACATGTGGCGGGCAAAAAAGAAAAAAAAAAAAAACAGAAAAAGAAAAACTTACGCCAAGCCGCAAAAACAAAAAACTTTTTCAAAAAGTAAACGAAAGCGCAGCAGCAGCAGCAGCAACAACAACAACAACAATAAAAGCAACAATGACAAAAATTATGCGAAATTTAATTTGACTTTTCTCATTGTTTTTTTCCTCTTCTTCTTCTTTGCTTGTTGTTATTTTCGCTTAGTTTTTTTTGCAGCATTTTTCTTTTTAGTTTTCACTGCGGTTCACTTAGCAACTGTTGTTCCAGTTTGTTGTTGTTGTTGTCGTTGTGCTGCTGCACTGCCAGCTGGCAAATGCTGGCAACTGCTGCGCTGCATAAGGATACCCCCAGCTCGTAATTTGCCAGCTTGGCTTGTACATATTTCATATTATTTAGTTGGAAACTGTTGTGGGCCCAGCGTAGAGCAAAAAGCGAAAAGGAAAACATTTGCAATCGGGTGTAAAGGATTGTGCGATACACTGTTAAGGGGTCAGATTAAGTTTGGAAATAAATATACATGTAGAATTCAACTAAAGTTATGAAAGTGAAGCATTCGGAGAGTCAACTGAATTCATTTAGAGTCAAAGTCAGTCAGACTTGACATTGAAACCAATATACCTGCTTTTTCCCATGTAAGCAGTGTATTAATATAAGAGTTTAAAACAAAGCAAGCTGGCAAAGAAATATGATTATCTCATATGGCAGGAGTACTGCAGTGCCAGCAGGACATGTGCCGGCCACAAATGAGGCCCGGTCAGAAATGCGACGCTAAACGGCAATTGCCGTTCCATCCGAGCACTAGGCAGAAGTGCCCTTGTCTCTCTCCCCCTCTCGCCCTCTCTCTTTCTCGTCCGCTCTCTGTGAGTGTTACATCATGTCTAACATTGTTGCTGAAGCTGAGTCTTGGGGCGTATTAAGTTTATGTGCATTACATTCCACGAAATGTCTTAAGAGGCTGCCACTAGGCAGTTTAAGCTGAGTGTATGTAAGCATAGGCCTTCATTACATGTAGTAAATGTTGATGATGTGTAAAGTATGCAAAGGACTCGAAACTAATTGATCGGAGGTATGAAGAATGTGAGATATAGAAATTACCTGCATAGTTTTGCAGATAAATATATATAATATATATAATAAATAATATATATATATATATAATTGTTTACGTTGATATTTCTTGTTATACATATATCCTGAGCCCATTGAAAATTATTTGTAAATTTAAGAATAAGATATTTTGGTTTTTATTATACCCTGAACCCATTGAAAATGGGAAATCAGGGTATAATGGTTTTGTTGAAATGTATGTAACAGGCAGAAGGAGGCGTGGCAGACCCCACAAAGTATATATATT
>NW_022045863.1:1111277-1176805 GCF_001654015.2 Drosophila navojoa | reverse complement strand
AGGGTTCAGGGGATCTCGTAGTCGAGCAGCCTCGACTAGAGCTTTCTTACTTGTTTTTATTTATTTATTTATTTATTTTTTATATTTAATATACACCATTATAACTTAAATTTATTTATATAAAATAAGCTCTACTGGGGCATTCGGCTTATATTAATTTAGCTAAAGCAATAAACTAAATAAAATAAATATAAATATATTTGCACAAAATTATATATATTTTGCTGAATTTTAATGATAAATTATTTCCTATTTAATATTCAACAAATTATTATTTATTAAATATGAATTAAATTGAAGTGAATATATTTAATAAAATTTAAAAATCAATTGGCATATATATTTTATTATAAACCTTCACTCATATTCAAATTGAATTATACATAAATGAAAATATATACTAACATTTAAGTATATTTACACATTATATAATATACATAAATATACAGACATTTAAGTGCCTCGTAAATGATTGGCCGAGTGGAAATGTAAAGTGCTCAGCGCTGTTGGTGTGAACTCAGTTGGCATCAAATATGCAATTGGTAATTGGCTCTTGATTTTAGCTGATATCGAACTTGAATATATACATATGTACATATATATGTACATTAAAGTTTTATATCTAAATGGATGCAATAAGCTAATAAACTGTGTATTGTTGTTGTTTTTCTCTCTTTTTGTTTGTTTTGTCCTTAGATTGGACTGTGGCAAATGACTAATTTATGCGCACGTTTCAGCTGTGGCTGCTGCTGTTGCATACAAAGATTGGGCCAAGCTGCCACCTGGGCGGCTCATGTGGCATATGTGGCATGTGTGGCATGTGTGGCATGTGGCATGGTGTATGCAATATGCATAATGTGCGCCCTTTGATTTGCCTTTGCGAGCATATTTATTTATATTTTATTTCAGCTAGCTTTGCTTGCCCCTCCCCCACCTTTGGTACTCCTTCCGTTGGCTATTCGAGTTTCTGCTCTGCATTTTTTATTTATTTTCGGTGTGGGTGCAAAGGGGTTCAAGTGTGTGTGCGTGTGTGTGTGTGTGTGTGGCGAGTGCTGGCTAAACACTTTCGCATTTTGCCATGTGCTTAGCTTACACAAAGCGCACAAAACTCAACTCAAGCACAAACACAGATACACACCTAATCACGCTTGGCTGTGCGCTAGAAGCTGTTATTCTATATATACATATATGTATTTATATATATATATTTCTTTTTTTTTAGGTTGTGGTGGGGGGCGGCCGTCTTGCCAAAAACTATAAAAACTGAAAACAGAAAACAAGCAGCGTCAGCGTCAACTAAAGCGCTTAATATTAAAAACAAAACCACAACAGCAGCAGAAGAACGAAAACAACAACAACAACAACAAAAGGAAGAGCTCTAGACCATGGCACAAGAGCGAAAAAAAAAATTAAATATATATATGTGTGTGTGTGTGGGTGTGTGTATGCATGTATGTGCATGCTTTTAGCTGATACAAACAGCATTTGGCTAGTAAGCTGCATTGCAGTAACTTCGCCCCGCCAATCGCCCCTGCACCTGCTTCATGTATTTCTAATTTTTAACCTCTCTCTCCCCGTCAACTCCCCTCGCCTCTATCGCTTCCCTTTCTTCCATCTCTCTGCTCTCTGCCTGTCCCTCTGCCTCTGTGTTTGCTATTTTCGTTTGGTTTTTATTTTGCAGCTCATATGCTTGTGACGTTTAAGCTGCTCTAGCGCTCTCCCCCTCTCCCTTTCTCTCTCTTTCTCTCTCTCTGTACCTCTACCCTCTACTCGCTTCCATTTACTCTGGCTTTTCTTTTCGCTTTTCGCTTTTCATTTTTCTGTTTAGTGTATTTAACATTTTTCTTAAATGATACTCAGCACAAGTGGCATTTGTTTGTCTCTTCCTGTGTTGACTGTTGCTACCCTTCCCCTTCCCGCCCCGTTTTCGGTCTGTCGTTAAGTGCGGCTGCTAGTTGCGGTAACAGTTGTCAAAGTGACCTCAAAGTGGCAAACCATACAGCAGCAACAACAACAACAACAACTACTACTGCTACTATTACTGCTACAACATAAGCTGCAGCTAAAAAAAATTGTTTTCAATAGAGAAATCTGGACATAAGAGCAGCGCCACTTGGGAATTAAATTTCGATCTTATATCTAGAATGTCAGCTCTGCTAATGATTAATTATTTTTTATATAAAAATTCTATAATTTATTGATATTAGCTTAAGACCAATAAAATGATATCTAGTTGCAATATATTCCAATTAATCATAAGCTTTTATTACTCCTTTGATAGAGTATTTTTTAAGCCACGTATATATATATATATATATGTAATTCTATGCACTTTTTCTCTTGAGCTTAACTCGACCTGTTTGACCAAGGCAGAAAGAGATCAAGCGTAAAATAGAGAGCGAGAGAGAGAGAGAGAGAGAGAGAGAGTGAGAGTGAGAGCGAACGAGATGTTTGTTGCTGCATGTTGTTTGCCTGCTTGTTTTTTTTTTAGTCACTGTAATGAGCTTCAAACTTGACCCGCTCAGCGTCAAATTATGTTTGACATGTATGCAAATTACATGCCATATACTTGTTCTTATTTTTAAACAAGAATTTAATTAGTTTATTCTACGTACGTGTGTGTATGTTTGTGTGTGTGCGTGTGTGTATAGGTGTGGTTGTTGTTCGACAAGTTGTGTGCCACTTTAACAGCAACATAAACTGCCGAATTTAAAAAAAACTGCTCAAGGGAAGTTTGGCAAATATGCAGATAGAAACATATACATGCATATACAAATATGTATTTATATGAATTTAAAAATAAACACATGCATATATAGTCCTATATTCATATAGGAACCTCGTCAGACTAGCTAAGCCTGCATTCTACATATATGACTTTATAGCAACGTCCAACCTAATTAGTCATCTCTCTCTCACTCATCAGCAACAGGCACTACGCTTACGCCTACCTATGTATATTGCTCTTTTCTTATCATGGCGTGAGAATATGAGAATAATCCACAAGAGACGCGCCTAGTCAAGATGTAAACTCCCTCCTCTAATACATCCTCTATAACTCGGTACATAATTCTCTCTCAGTCTCACTCCAATACTGCTGTAATAGTAGGAGATTCTACAGTGAGACTCTGCTGTTGGCTGCACAATATAAAACCATATTATAATAGTGATACGCCACTTGTATGTATTATACATGATATACATAAAAATTCATAAATATGTATACAAATATACAAACAAATACAAACTTACAGCAGAAATATCATATATCTAATATTAGATAATTACTAAGAGTATTGATTTCTTCATTTAGTATTTGAGTTGGACATGTATGGGCTTCTCTATTACATCTACTATATATAAAACATGCGAATTGCTACGCACACGCAAATCAAGACTTCTCGAAAGTGCGTCGGGTAGCTAATTAAATAAAACTGCAATGCAACGCACCTGTCCAAATGTGCAGTTGACTGCATTGCTTATGAAGTGTTGCCTCAGCTGTGTGTGTGTGTGTTGTGCCTTGAGCACGCACTGACAGCGCAGCTATGTCAATTTCCAGTGCTGTTGCAACATCGGACATCAAGTGCGCAGTGACAGGCAGCGACTCATTTGATTTACTTTTCATTTCCGGCTGGCAAGCGGCGTTGCCAGACTGTCAGACTGCCAACGATGCCTGGCTAGCCAGGCAGACGGAAAAGCCAGCCAGAATGTGAACAGCACCTTGGGCACACACGCATCACACCCTGGCTGGCATCTATATACGATACGACGTGTAGCTGCTACACAACTCGTGTGTGTTGTCGCGCCGTGTCCTGCTCGTCCTGCTCGTCCTGCCGCACTACACGTTGAGCGTTATGCAATTATAACTTTTGTCATTAGCAACTTAAAATGCAAATTGCTGCAATGAAGCGTTCTTCCTCTTCTTCAGCTCGTTTTTCGACTGCACACACACACACACACAGGCTCGCACATCGGTTAGCCAGAGGGTTCTTTGGGCGTGTGCGTGAGCGTGAGCGTGGCCGTTAGATAGCTGCCTCAGTTGACGTCGTTTAAAGCGTAATACCCCAAAGTTGAGCGCCATTGACTCTTAAACGTTATCTAAGTAGCTAACCTCAAGGCGGGCAACGGTATCATGGCTATCATAGCCTGCCACATGTGGCACATGTCGTGGCGTCTAAGCAAAAAAGTCAACACCTTACATAGTTGGCCAGCCAATTAGTGCTCGTCGCCAGTTAATTTGCTTGCATTTCGCTCTGTCGACCGCTCCATAAACTTGGCCAACATGCAATGCCGGCCACAAAGTTGCTATTGCCAAAATGCCACAAAAAATGGTCAGTAAATCAATATAACGAAGCTGAGATGCCCTTCTTGAATAAGTTAATAATTAGGTTAAAGTTATTCAATATTTAGTTGAAGCATGAGAAGTGTAAGAATTTTCGTTAATTTTTCTTGAGCTAACATAAAGTAGATATATAAAATACTTGTTAAATTAAAATTCTGATGAATGCTCTTAATACTATTAGAATAGACTCTACTACATACTACACTCTATATATATTAAATTTCTATGAAAATTATCTGACCTATAGGAGGAAAATTCACACCTGCCTAAGCTGCATTAAATATAATGAAATATTAACAATGCTTCAGTAAAATTCTCATTAGCTTGTTACATATCGCACAGCAAAGTTATAGTGCCCCATTCGGGCACATTAAAAAGCGCAGCACTAAATAGAGTGCAGTTACTGGAGAACCATTCTCCAGCCCCTGGCTCCTAGCAGCCGGCATCCCCAGAGTCGCGTTTATTTCCCTGACCATGTCACGTCCAAGAAATTAAATAGTTAAGTATTCTTTTTTATGAAATGCAATTTTCAGGTGCGCGGTTTGCAGTTAAAGCGCCACAGTGTAGAGCTTTTTTATTTCTTTATTTTATGTTTTTTATTTTTCATTTTTCCTTCTTTTTTTTCCTTTTTTTTTTTGGTGCAGCGAACACAACGCTAGTTAAATCATTAAGATTTCAGATACGAGTATTGCGATGGCGGATATGTATGCGGATGTGGATGCGGATGTGGGGGTGTGGATGCGGTTATGGATGTGAGGTTTTTATTCAGTTTTTCATTATTTATAGGTACAGTTCCGAGATATGTTTGGTAATAAAAACTCTATATTAGCTTTTGCAATATTTGCTTTTGATATAAATGTGGATTAGCTTTGCATATTAATGTTTAGATATTAACTAAAGTGTGGAGTGTTAATCGAGTCATACTTTGTACCACAAACCAAGTGAATTTCCAATTAGTTCGAGCTACTCATAGGCATATGAATGAGGTTAATTTACACCTGTGAGTCTTCGGCCTGAATTTGCAATTAATCATAGACAAAGTCGTCTGGCTGTTGCCGTAGCCAGTGGCTGTCATCCGAAAAACGCTTATGATGCTATAAATCGATATGCCCTTGGAAACGAATTTCAGTCGACGGCACTGCTAATGTGGCAAATTAATTCAATTTATTTAGCACCTGATGCAATCAAGCAATTCTCTTCAATTGAATTGATTTGGCCAGTGTAATTGCTGTCGCCTCCTCCGAACCGAATGCGCTCGATAATGTGGGACACATGTTGAGCGGGCGGGCGAGGCCAGTGGTGGCTGGCTGTTGCTCAGCTGATTAAATTGTTGTTGAAAAGTTCAAGTGGCTGTCAGTACAATGTAAGCTACTAAAATTTCATAGCCTCGCCACGCATTGAACTTGGCCATAAAATGGCGTTAACGTGTGTAGTTGAAGTGCGCACTTGCCCGCTAAGAGATCAACGATAATGACGGACTTGCCCACCCCTACTGCCCCACCTACTGGTTAACGGCTAACAGTTAACGTCTAAGCCTTGTAAGCTGACGGATATCCTGAATCGCTCTCGTTCCGCCTCGCCCCTCGATGAATTATAGCTCGTTGCGGATATATACGCATACGGCACGTGTCTGCGCTGTCTAATTGGCAAAAGCGAATGAATCTATATGGCCCCCGCTCTCTCGTTCTCCCTCTCTCGCTCTCTGACTGCCTCCCTCTTACTCTATTTGGCAGGCAACCAGAATCAACCCGCTGACCGCTGTTGCGCCCCCCAATTCTAATGCTTGAGCATTTTCAATTAGACGCTGCGCGTTTTCGATTTGCGTATTATTTATGGCCTCAGCTCAAACGTGCGCATTATTCATAAGCTGAAAGCCAGCTTAATGGTCATGGCCTTAATGTTGCAAAAGTAACTGGGTTGGGGGAAATGGCTGCTGTACTAGTTGTAGTTGTTGTTGTTGCTGCCACGTGGTGGTTGGCTTGCAATGGCGTTTGGTTATGCTTATTAAGTGCATCGTAATCTCAAAGATTGCGGCCAGTTTCTCAGAATTTTTCGCTTTTAATTAGCCCGCTCTTAGAGTCTGCGAATTATAATGTCTTTATAATTAATTTCTTTATAAGAATTTCTATAGGTTTAAGAGAATCATTAAAATTTAGTTAATGAAATTTCTTAAAGTAAATTTCTTACTGGGAGCTTGACTACAAATTTTCTCTCTCAGCACGGCCATAAACTAGCTTGGCTTGGCGTGGCTTGGCGTGGCTTGCCTTTGGCTGTGACGCGTGCACCTTGCGGTTGCAATATGCCACTCGAGCACTAGCTGCAACATACTGTGCGACACTTGCCATCGCCCTGGCGCTGATAAACGTTTGTCTTTGCCAGCGACACCGACCAAGGCGCAAATATGTATTCGCATCGCCCAGCTCAGACATATGACGTTGAAATTGCTCGCAAAGCCGCAAATGTCTGTGTCGCCTAGCCCGCACCATCAGCCATGTCTCGCGACGATGAACTCCTCAGCTGCCCCGCACTCGCACCCCCAGCCATGCCCACCCATGCCCAACAGCCCATCAACCCTTCAAGCACTTAAGGCAACCGCATAACCAACCCAAGACGAGGAATTGAAACTGCCTCACGTCGACTCCGAGACCCGTCGCGTTGAATGCAATCTGCGGTGGTTTGTCTTTGTCTTTCGCTGATCTCAGGTTAGATGAAAGTGCCCGAATGCGACGGGTTATGATGACGCCCAGGGGGCGGAGGATAGTCGGATGTAGCAGTCGGCAATCGCTAGCCGCAGGCACTGTACGCTGTACGCTGTTGCTGGCGAGTAATTGTAGTAAGTGATTGAGTGGTCAATGCATGTTAACTAGTTGCTATCAAATTCCCCATTAAATATCCATGTAAATTAAAATCAATTCAAACTAATGATAGTTTGGATTATTAGCAAATGAGCGAAAGCTGAAGAGTAAATGTAGTTCTAAGAATCTAAGTTAATTTTGTTTATTTTATTCTTTAAGTGTTCTATAAGATGAAATCCTCAAACGAAAAAAGATTAAGTGCTCAATAGCGCTTCTTGAAAACTTTGAACATTCGTATGATTTCGCTCTCTACAGTAAAAAATACTTTTAAACTTTCGGGCTTCGCAGTCTCGTTTCATTTCCGCAGCATTTCTCAGATTTGAGCAGATTTGAACGGCACTGCAGCTGCGCAGTTGGTGGCGGCGCTCTCTTAAATGTTAACGCTCTGTTAGCTTAACAGCGAGATCCGTTAGCATGTTCCGCATGCCAAAACGTTTCGCAGTAAATAATCTGGTGCACTAGGTGAATGCCTTGCGTGGGCTTTTGCATTGTCGGAAGCATAAATACTTTCGGGGGGCATTTGGGGATGGGGCCTCGGCCTCCTTTTGCGTGTCCTGGCATCGTTTGCAGCTCGCTCGAGTCGAGCCTTTGGGGGTTAGTGGCCAAAAAATGTGTTTTTGGCCTGGCACTTGATAAAAACCTGTTGAAAGTGTGCCGAGTGCAGCCTTGATTTATTAGTTTTCGGGGGCCGACGAAGAATATTTTAATTAAAATCTCTCATCTTGCGATCGACACAGACAGCCGTGCCGCCCCGTTCCGTCTCTGCTCCGCCCCTCTGCTGTCGTACTGTCGTGGTCGCCCGGAGGTAATATTGTAAGAGGCGAGCCGAAATATTGGCAGCAAATGCAGACACCTAATAAAAGTTTTGCGACAAGCAGCAAACTCAAGTGTAACGAAAACAAAAACAATAATTTTCGAGTTTATTTGAAGACGAGCCAGAGCCAGAGCCAGAGTCCTACCTGTGTCCTGGCCCAGTCAGTGGGAGTCAGTCAGTGGGACATTTGCAGTTTTCCTCCATTTGCAGTCCTTGTTGCTTTAGCTGTTGGAAAACTATTTGCCATCTCGACAATTTCTTGCACGTGCTGAGCATGGCAATGGCAAGTGTTTTTTTTTTCTATCTCTTAACCTCCCTGGGTGTGGCAGGAGGCGGCGCTGCAGTGGCCTGTGTCAGGTACAATATTTCAATAAAATACATTTACGCAACAGTAAAGCAGGTGGACGCAAACTTTCAATGATTTCATATTTGTCAATTCATTCAAATATCAAATACACTTTTGCCATTTTGCCAGTTTTCCCATTTTCTCGTTTTCCCATTTCGCCACTTGGCATTCTCGTCTGGCGGCCTTTTGCACTTTCAGCTCAGCTCGCTGCACAATTTTGGCAACAGCAATTAATAACAATTAATGGAGGCGCCGCGAAACCCCAACTAATTGTGTCTAATATATATGTAAAGATGGAAAACGCATGTGTTAGTCCCTGTGTGTGTGTGTGTGTGGCATGTCTGCCAGCCAACTACTTCTTGCACATTGTCGAATAATTTATGCCACAAGCGTAATTAAATTAATTAGGATTAACTTTGGCGGCGCACGCATTAAACTAGCTTTGATTAGCTTATGCTTCCACACATGCCGAAATCCATATATTTATGTCTAACTGCATGAGTGTGTGTGTGTGTGTGTGTGTGTGCGTGTGTGTGTGTGCGTGTGTGTGGCAGCTGTTTAATCTAAACGCTAGCTTTTGTCTGGGCCGCCTCGCTAATCATAAAGATGGCATAAGCGATGAGCTTGCCGCTCAAATTTATCGCAGCCTTCGCAGCTTTAACTCATAACTGTTTTCTTCCAGCCCTTGGGCATACACATGTACATACATGTATGTATGTATATGTGCTTTAATCTATATTGAAAGTGTTTTATTTAACATGTTGTCTGATCCCTTTTACAACATTTTCTTTCATACATATACACATTTGTATATTTTTTTATCATACATAGTTTTTTTCTTCATTTAATTGAGGTTTTATTTGGGCTTCAATAGGCAATGTAAATAAATGAATCAATTTAATTTTCATATCACTTCATTTAATACTTTATTGTATATTATATTTGAATGTTCTTGATTTTTGTATTGCATTTTGCATTATTATTATTTTATATTGTGACTCATTAAAAGCTTTTTTTTAACATATTTTTTTTAAGCTTATTTTTGTATACATTTTTTACTTTTTGCATTTTGAAAATCATTAAAGATTTTGTAATATAATTATTTCAATTTTTTTTAATGTTTTTTTTTTTTTTAAATTTTTATTTTTAATATATAAAAATATATATATTTTTAAATTTTACTTAATCAGTCTTTTATTACTGATTGACGAAGGGATACTCTTAAGGACTCATAATATGATACAGCTGATTTCAATCATCTTCACATATATCTGTATTAATTAACTTTTTATATTAATGGTAATATTTATATTGATATTAATATAAAAACTAATGGCAATGCTACTAGTGACTCAATGCGAATGCTCTCAGAGCTGTTCCTCGGTATTTCCACTCGAGTCTAAGTATTTCCATAAATTTGCAAATATGATTTAGTGGAGCCCCAGTCGAGCATCTCTCACAGCTATAAGACAGAGTGTCTCCCGCTTCCCCTCCTCTCGCTGTGTGTGTGTGTTCCTCTGATATATTGAGTTGAGCTAAGAATTTTTATTATACTCGCTCTCTCATCAGCGATTGAGTTAATTATCATTTGAATTGTGTGCTGGCCGGACGGACAATTGTTATTTGTTGCGCGGCGTCGAATGTGGCCAACGTCAAGATGTCCTTTTGTGGCTGCCCAGTGGCTGTCCTCTCTCTAATTTATGTTGCGAATAAATGTGTCGCAAATCATTATGCGGAACATTTTTCTACTTGCTTTTGTCATTGTTTTTTTGTCCTTGTTCTTGTTTTCTTGCAGTGTATGCGCAGAGTGTTGGGAACTTTATTTAATGGCTTGGAAATGGAAAAAATAAACAAAAAGCAACAACAAACAAAACAAGAAGAGCAGAGAAAACAGCCGCAAACCAAGACGGAAACAATGCCAGAGTCAGAGCCACAGTCATTGGAACTGGAGTTGAATTGGGAGCAGCAAGTGGAGCAGGTTCCACAATGATGGCCCATTGGGGCTGCTGTTGAACGGACCATCTAAATATAGACACAAATCACAAAAAACTCAGAAAGCGAAAGACGCAAGCTAGAGCTATTGTTCCCCTAGTTCTTGGTGCCTGTTGTTGTTGTTGTTGCTGTTATTGTGGTGGCTGGAAAAGGAGCATATTAAATCAAAAAGTGGTGCAACTGCGTCGCCTTGCTCGTGCAGCAAAAGTTGAGTGAAACCAAGGCACAGACATCGACCCAGGCACAGGCACAGGCACTGATAAGGATTAAAGGCAACGCGTCGATGGCAAGGACGATGCTGAGAACGTGAACGACGCGAACGTTTAACGCCTGCAGGATATTTATGATCATGAATTTTCTTATTGTACTCAGCTCTAGGCGCGGAGCTCGTGCCCTGTGCTCCAACTCTGGCCGAGCTTCAGCTTCAGCAACGGTTTCAGTTTCAGTTTAAGAAGTGCCGACTCCGCTTGTAAGCGATTTATTAAAATGTGCAGCAACACGAAAACTGAAAGGCGGCCAAAGGACAGCTGTCTGTGGCACGAGCATGGCATGAGCTCCGCACCACGCTCCACGCTCCACACTCCACAGTCAGCGTGCCGCCGCGTATGAAATGTGCGCCCATTTATTTATACACATCGCTGCGCCGCGCCCACCAATCGACAGAAATGAGTTATAAAACTTCAATAATCTCGGCGAAATGTTTATTTATGTTTAGCACGAGAGCCAGCTGAGCCAATTGGCGTGGCGTGGGCTCGTGGTGGGGGTGCGCCAAGCTCAAGGGTCTGGGTATGCAAAGGAGCGGGAAGACAAAGAAAGAGAAAAAGAGGGAGAGAGAGAGAGAGAGAGAGAGAGTGGAAGAGAACGCCTGGGGCCTGCCATTACAATATTTGCATCATGTAGGAGGCGATGTTGGGGCGCTGTACGGCGTGTGGGTGCTTGTGGGTGGTGCAAGGAGCACTTACAGCGAATCAATAACAAAATAAATCGTTTTACAACCGCAGGACATTGTATTGTGTTACACAAAAGATTGGCAATGCCACGCCAATGGCCCCACACAATCCTCCTCAGAGCCAAAGCGAAAGCGAAAGAAACGACAGCAGCAACAACAACAACAACAACAACGAGAACAACAACAACATCAAGAACACACAGCACAAGTACAGCAAACAATACCAGGCACTTGGCACAGCGAAAACAAGCAATGAAAGGATATTATAGTAAAAGTATTTACAAGATGAAAACGAACAAAGGCGAACGAATAGCACCTGGCCAGGACGCGCCAGGACGCGCTGCACCCAGGGCACAGGTAAGGCGAAAATATATAAAGTGAAAGGAAGTAGAAAGTATAAATCGTTGCAATCAATTTTTGCTATGCGGTACGAATTGCCCAAGCAGCTACCTCCTCCTGCTGCTGCTGCTTCTTCTGCTGCTGCTGTTGGTGTTGGTGCTGCTCGTGTTGCATCCGCAGAGCTTGGTTGCTGCGTTGCTGCAAGCCGATACGCCAGGTGAGCTGCCTGGGCGCTGCCTGTCGTGTGCAGAGCTTCGATCTGGGTTACCTACATAGCTCTTAAAGCGAGCTTGGTGTCTCCTCCTTTGATATCCTTCAGCTGATTGAATTGCAGCCAAAGGAGGGTATATCGATTGTGCAGATGGATGGGCAGCGTTTGTTAACTAACACTGAGAAGCAATCTCTTATGGCTTGGAATAGATTGATGTGCCACACTTGCTTACAGGGTAACCTAAAGTCGAGCAGTTGCCTTTCCAGAGAATCACTCTAGTTTACGATTTGTTTTTGGCACAAGTCTCTCTATTAGTGGGTGTGGCCTGTAAATGAAGCATCAGTTGAGTTCAGTTCAGCTCTCCCTCTCTCTCTCTCTCTCTAGCTTTTTCCCTCCCTCTGTCTTGCTCTGGTCATGCGATGCTTTATGGATTGGTGCACATTTAATATGCATTGCAGAGCGAATGGAAATGACTGCACTTGGAAAGTTCTTTGCGGTTGCAGCTCGTTAATTTAATGCTCATTATGTTTTGTTATTGTTCAACACTGGCTATGAACAGTACTAGATCTATCTCACTCAGTTAAGCATAGTCCACATATACGAAATTGCAGAGCAGCAAAGTGAGTCCATTTAGAGCCTATGCCCAATTATGAATTTATATACAGATGCCTCTTGGCTAATGGCCTTGCACGTTCCGTTATCTCTAAGCAATGCTACATATCTTTATTAATTGCTGCCAATTGGAATCTATTGCAGCTCAATCAGTGCGCGTATATTGACACCGTTATTGTTGATAAACGCCTTAAGTGCATAACCGATAGACCAAATTGATTGCGAACCTTGAAATCGAGCTGAAGATGCAGGGTGGAGGAGTAGGCAGATATGAAAATAAGTTCCCCATTAGCACTGAGAGTGGGGAGAGCTGCCTTAAGAATGTTAAAGTTTATTCAAGAACTCGATTATGCTCAGTAAGTTCTGTTTTATTACGATTGATGAATTGTATATGAAGTGGTAAGCTCTGAAAATTATATATGAGTAACTCCCGCCAAGGCTATCGCGACTGTTCTTGGACTAGACAAAATGCAGCTGACGTATGTGATAATCGCCAAAGTAGTCCTGAAATATCTGCAATGGATTGCCCTTGCGGCAGCCGTTCTCGCAATTGCAGCCGAAGATGTTGCACGGACCCTTGCCGCAGTAGGTGCCCCGCACGGCGGTGCCGTCATCGCAAATAGACATCGTGCATATGCCATTCTGCGACTGCTTGGCGTCGTATAGCCGGCAGTCATCTTCCCGATCGATCAACTGAAAGGCGATAGCTCTGGAGGGGCAGCAGACGCCGTCGGTGGGACGAAGCTGCTGCAGCAGTGTGCCCAGCCCCAGCCACAACAGGAGCCATTGGGGCAACGGGCTGAGGAACAACATGTTCTATTAAATTATTGAAAAATTTGCGAAGTAGTGTAAAGTGATTGTGTGTAGCTGCAATCGAAGGCAGATCTGAATTTATTTATTTATTTTTGTTATTCTCTGCTGTAACATTTTGAGTGGAAAATCGAATGTCGCTTAGATTGTGCACATCAAATATACATGCATATCTAATATTAAAGCATTTAATGGAAATGGAACTGTTAATAATCTTCCAGCCATTCCTCATTCCTCCTCTAAGCAGCTGCAGCCACCATAACCGATTAGGCCACGGAGCGCCGTCAAGCATATTATGGTAAGGTTACGTATACGCCGCATGGGCTTGCACTCGTGCTCAAAATGAAATTTATATGCAGGATAGAACAGGCAGAGAGATAGAGCAAGTGCGAGAGGGAAAGGGAGAGAGTGTGTGTGCGTGTGAGTGTGAGCGACACACTGTCGCTGTATTGGGCAAGTAAATATTTTATAATTTAATCAACATAAAAGCAACAATGGAGCCTGCACGACTGTCAGGAGGCGACGCGGCACTACGATACGCCTCTGTGGTTAAGCGTGGGGAGTGGCACAATAAAATTGGTAAAAGAAACGGGAAATGCCAAAAACGAATGTCAAATACGTTGCGCGATAATGTTTAATGATAAGCAGGCGAACGGGACGGGACGAGGCGAGGCGAGGCGGGGCGAGGCGAGTCGAGGCCAACTTGAAATACAGTCGGCAATAGTCAAAGATGTTTATCGTGCGACGAGTGTGCGACAATAAAAGCGAAGACAGCAGCCATGTGGCGAAGTATGGAGAGCGGGCGGTGGGGCGGCTGCCACTGACAAATGGACCATGGCTGACATGAAGGCAATCTGCCGGGGGTAGCGAGTGGGGAACGTGAGATCCCGTTGTGTCATCCAAACAATGGACAAGTTTATATTTGCATTTATTTCTATTAGGCGCACATTTGTCAAAAGCTGTTTATGTGCCTCGGGCCAAGATGAGATCTTGATCTGTTAGCCAACTCGTCGGGCCGACTTTAAGGATGTGCTTTAAGTAACTTACAGCCTGTGCCGCTGCCTCTGCCTCTGCCTTTGCAATAAAATATTTATTCGGTATTGTCGTGCACTTTTATTTGACATCATAAACAAAAGCCACGAAAGTGTAAACACAACTTGGCTCAACATGCGTTCGCATTTGGCAGGAGGTTGTTTGCACTCGTTTCTACTCTTTTTGTTGCTGTTGCTGTTGGTGTTGCTGTTGCCGTGTTGTTGACTTATTTAAGCCATAAAGTGCTCGCGCGCACACACGCACACTCGAATATTGACACGAGCACGTGTGGGTGTGCCAAATTTAACGCCCCCGTACGCACGTTCATAGACGGAGACAATAGCAATGGCAAAAAGCAAACAACTTCAACGCCAACCGCCAACAAATACTATAAAAACGTTGCAAAAGTAATACGACTTTTGAATACTCTTTGGGTGGCAGCTGATGTATGACTATAATTGGGGATTGATGGACTAGCAGGGCTCTGATGCATTGGAATGTGTATGTCAATTGTGGAGATTTAATTTTGTTAGAATAAAAGTTGTAGATTAGTAAAAGAAACTATTTTCGAGTATTTTAAAGTGGATCCAGAAGTCACTCTCCAGACATAGGGATTGCTTGATATTTAACTTCACATAAGTCAAATGGCTCTTGACGTCTTTATCCACATTCTTAAGCTGCAGTGCATAGCTGCCTCGCCAGAGTCTAGTCTCTCAAAGTATTTTGTTGCACACAAATTCTCGAATTCTGTCGTCAATTTTAATCTTTTTGAGGTCCAAATTTAAATTAAAAATAGTGCGAATATATAGTATATTGAGAAGTAGTTTAAGAAAGTAAGTCTTATAGTTCTCTATTTAATACGTCCTCAGTTTATAAATCTGAGGAAGCAGGTTTGTTACCTTGTCATCCCGTCTTCCCGTTTTTCATCATAGCCTCATAATTTTCAAGGACTGTAAATTGTTTTCCATTTGATTGGTCTCAAATATCTATTTATTTTAGCAAACCAATTTTATTTGATTCTCCATAAAACCAAACTAATGCAAGTGAAAGCCCAACTTTATATAAATATTGCCAACTAATTTATGGCTTATTTATTCCGGAACAAATCTTGCTACAAATTTACTATGCCCGTTTGCTTGGCCATTAAAAAAATACCGGCAGCAGTTCAAAATCGCATAAATTTTTGGTTATACAGACTCAAGTATGTGTGAGCGTGTGAGTGTGTGCTTGCCTGTGTGTGTGTGTGTGTGTATGTGATTGGGTTGTGTTGTTAGGTTTTGGCATTGCTCTTGACGTGTTTTGGATTTCATACTCCTGGGTTTGGTTGGGTTTCCTTTTGCTTTTCCCTTTTCGGTTTTCGGTTTTCGTTATTTCGTATACTTTGTGCTCTTGTTGTTGTTGTTGCGTTGCCAATAGATTCGTTGACCCCGTTGCCTACTTCTGGGCGAGCGTCTCTCTCTCTCTCTTTCTTGGCCAAGAGCCCGAGGCGCCACAAGTGGTCGCAGCATCGCTGCTATTTGGCATTCTGTGAATTTTCGTAGCGGATAATATTCATATCGTATACAAATTGGTGTGGAGCCAATGTTGACCAACTTGTGTGGCAGCTCATTATGCATCTCTGGAGGCGTGCGCATGGGGCGTGTCCCCGGCTTATATATATGTGTGTGCGCATGGCCATAGAGTATATCCACAACAATTTGTATTTATGTCCTTCTTATGCATTTTATGGCGTTGCTCAAGCAAAGGCTGCTCCTCAACCCATGCACACATGCCGCACGCAATCGCCCAGAGGCCGCCCCGCAGCGTATCGCTGCCTCACACCCCACCTCCATCTCCATCTCCAGCAGCAGTTTTTGTTTACGCTTAACGCTGATGCTGCTGCGGCTGCTACGGCTGCTGCGGCTGCTGTTGGCGCCCCTTGGACGGGCCACCTTCGTCGCTTACGTGCCACGCATATAAATTATTGTATCTCGGGCGTATTAAAAATGTACGAGTGCTCATCTTGTTATCCTGTTGTGTAAGCGGATTATGTCGGGCATAAATGTCATGCGTTGTGCGGCTGCTGAAACCACGGCACAGCCAAAGGCTCCTATCTTCTGTATCCGCCTCTTCTCGCACCGACGACGACCTTGCCGTGCCATGCCGTAACTTCTTGTCCTTTGCGCTCTCTCCTCTCTCTCTCTCTCTCTCTCTTTCCCTCTCTCTCGTTCCTTCCGCTCACTTTTTATACTCTAGTCTGAAGACAGGTTAACTGGGCTATTAGCAAATTTACCAAATATGAATTTATATGAGCCAAGTTTTCCCAAATTCAATTAATGCTTGAATATTGAATTCGTTGAATTGAATTTTGTTGCCAGTTTATAGGGCTGTCAGAGATATCCCATATATTAAATGTGGAGGAAATTGGTTAATATAGTTAGTTGATTATTCAATGACATTTATATAAAACGGAGAGAGTAAGATTAAATAAAATCTAGTTATATACTTGAAAGCTCTACCTTACTTCAGTGAGGGCATTCGTTATTCGGCTGCTGCATTCGCACATTGGCTCAATCGTATTTTTCCTTCGCTTTTGTGTGCCGCAGCGATTTGTGTGGAGCTGTTTTTCTGCCATTTCGTATTAAGCATTACGCAGCGTCATGCACGTGTCCTGCGTTCGCCACGCCCCACACGCCCCGCACACACCCCGCTCCACTGGCCATTGACAGCATTTTGATTTTACTTTTATTGAAATTTAAAACCGTCGCTCGCCGGCGACAATCGATGGCCGCCAATAGCACACAATTTGCACATAACTTGCGCTTAAAATCGTTAACCGATTTCGATGGGTGCCCGAGACAGAGAGAGAGAGAGAGAGAGAGTGAGAGAGAGTGGAGTGCGGGGTGGGGGCAGGCAATGGGACCACTGCAGTGCAGTCGTTAATGCCAGCTTCCGATTTCATTTCAGCATTTTGGGTCGAGTTTTGCGCGAATGCATGCAAATATTACTGAGTGGATTTTTCAGCGAGTCGAATGTTTGCATTAGCCCCGAAAATGTTATTGGATGCAGAGAATTGCAAACGTGGCAGCTGCAGCCGCTTATCGCGGCGGCCAATGTGGCAGCTGCTTTGTGGCCGGCACCAATATGAGTTAAAAGTAATGTCATTTGCTGATAGCCAAAGCCAAGTGGCCAGAGTAATCTCTTTATATCAATGTGAGCCCAAATAGAAACCAAATTACAATTGAAGTTTTGCATTGGTATACATAAATGGTTGGCCTATGGGAATACAATATCCAAGAGATAGATGAAGATAGCAGCAATAGGTGGGGAAATCAACTAATTATCGTGACTGCCAACAGGATGTCTTCCACTCAGTCACCTCACAAATATTCAATTAACGCACAGCTAACGAGAATATTATAATGCCAAATCGATAATTAGTTAGCATGCTTATATAAAAATAATTGGATCGAAATATTGTTTAATTGGCAATGCTGCGATAATTTCACATCAAATTGAAATGATGCTGATGCCTGCGCTTGTGGGTGTGGCATGGCTTCGTGGTTTGCTGATTGTGCCACATCAGATGTCGCACAAGTTGGCTGCACTTGTGATGAGCTCCCTGGGCTTGGCAAGATTTATGCGGCTGGCTGGCAGCGTAATAAGCGTCTTGCAAATGTGGCAAATGCGATGATCTAGCCAGATGCTGCAGCATTTTGCGGCAAGCCTTGCCAGTCCGGTTGGCCGGGCAATCTGTCAGTTGGCATCGCTCTGCCCCATTGCTAATGGAGAGTCGGGCCTGTTATGAGCTTACCGATATGGCCAAACACAAAGCCTTAACTGCCACACACAAGCACACACACACAAGCACACACACACACACACACACACATGTACACTTGGAGAAAATTATGATAATTCAATTGAATTTTCGACTATGACTGGCTAAGAGCTGGGATGCGTTAGGGGTTCAATATATAATTGGGCTTCAATTTGAAAGACTTTTTATATTACCTTTTACACTTTACATTTTTATCATGCAGAATAAGTGTCTTTTCTGAATATTCATTAGGAATTTTTAGGAATTTTTTAAAATATTTTTTATTGATATTATTTTCATAAACAATTCAATCTTCAAAGATTCTATACAACCTGAAGCTTGCCCAATTGTACAATGGCTGCTCTTCAATGCATTTCCCTTGCTTCTATTATTATCTATTGTATTTTCTGTCAGTGTACACATATGTATACATGTGGCCACAATAAAATTCTGAGCTACTTGGCAGCAATAGAGTTTTGTGTGTTTTTGAAGCGCCTTTGAAATTGACGCTTTTGTCTATGCGCGCTCCTCTCTTTCTCTCTCTCCCACTCCCACTCTTTCTCTCTCTCTATCACTCTGTTATCAGTCAGTGTCTGTCTTTGTCTCTCCATCACATACAAATTATTTGCAGCTTATCAGCGCGTTGCTGTTGTCCATTTTTATGGGCATTTGCTTTTGTTTTGGTTGCTTTTAGTTACTTAGCCGGGGTTCAGCAGTAGCAATGGAGAGTGCGGGGCTGGGAACTCGAAGGACTACGCAGCTTAGAGAACGTTCACTCTGGCAGTGTGTGTGTGTGCACAGTATTTGTGGTCACTCAACAAACATACACACACACACAGTATACATATATACATATATATATATATACTGAACACTTATCGCTGGCTGCGAGGAAGGACATCACTTGAAAATTGCCTAAGCAGTTGGAGTCCAAGCATTTTTTTTTGTTCTCTTTGGTTGTCAATGTGAAGTGCGCGTTTTTTCTTTTCATTTTGTTGTTTTGCTTTATTTTGTTTTGTTTTACGATGCTCGGCATAGATTTCGTTGTTGTTTCTGTTATTGTTTTCGCTTGGTTGTTCTGTTTCGTCTTTGTGCGTCGAATAAAATGTGAATAAGAACATAAGCAAGAGGCCACAAATTCTGGCCGCAACGCTTTCTGCAACATGTCTCGTGGCCAGCAGTTGCCGCACAGAGAAAGCCAAGAGACTATTGAAAAGGCCATCAGCCGTTAACCACAAACATGTTGTCCGAATTTCAAATGGCACAGAACATGATACAGACACACGATACAGATGATATGTCTAATAGCCAGCCAGAGAAACCGCACTGTCCAGTCGGCCAAGCAAGAAAGTAATTCCACAAATATTTCTTTCCATTGTTTTAAGTTTTTTCACTGGATTATTTATTTACAATATTGGATATTGATATAAACTTAAACTTACATCGGCAAATTAGGGCAATCAGCATAGTGAGCTGTACGCATTTTTCTGAAATGTTATTCAATTAGGCATAATATGTGAGCGAGCAACATGAGCAGAGCTTTGTGGCGCCACGCACAACTTTCAGCGTGCACCGCATGAAGTGAGCGGCCAGTTAAGCAGTTGATTTTGCGGTTGCGGTGTCACTGATTGAATCTATAGACCCGTCAACAGGCCATCCCCTCCCCCCCGCATCCAGAGATCGGCGACGCCCAACGCAAAACCAACTCAACCGGAGTCGAATCGGTCGCCATCAATAAATTGTAAGCTGATTGGCTCAGTGTCCTTGTGGATATATACATATATATGTATATGTGTACATATATTGGAACAATAACGCCAGAGTCAGCCGGCGTTGATTTACGCCAGATGACTGGTGAGCTGTCATTAAATGTGACCGCAGGTCGAGGCGCGGGCCAATTGTTTCGGGCTGTAATTAAGCGTTGACTATTTGGACAACGCTGCGTATGCGCGTTATGAGTAGGGAAAATGCGAAAAGAAAAAAGCAAAATGCAACAACAAAAATATGAAAAAAAAAAAATAAATAAATAAATAAAAATAAATAAGTTAATAAATATGAAAAAGCGCCTCAAGGCCTTTCAGCTGAATTGTCGCTCGAATGGAATTAAATTAAAAGCGTTAAGTGACAATGCAAATAACTGAAATGCATTTCATTATGCGGCATTTAAAGTTCTTAACTTTTTAATAAGCTGCTCGCCATTGACATCGCGTGTGTGTGTGTGTGTGTGTGCGTGTGCATAATGTATTTTAATGCGCCTCACATACACACAAACACCCACACAAATAAGTCGGAATTAAGAAAAAAATAAAGTAGAGTTTAATACTGCCGCAATCATTAAAAATATATATACCTATTTATACAATGAAAATAAAAATTAAAAAAAATATTATCGCTGAAAATTAAACAAAATATATATTTTCAAGAGAGAGAGAGAGAGAGCGAATTGAGAATTTTTAATATGTTATTAAATGAGAGCAATCTTCAGATTTCACTCTTAATGGGGATTGTTAATTTTGCGCTTGTTGAAAGTTTTAATAGTCATTTCAATTCTTAGTGGAGGATCAATAGGTTCAACAATCCAATTGAATAATGAGTTAACCGAAAACTTGTAGGCAATTGATGAATTTCATGAAAATTCTTTTGCTAAGGACAGCTGCTAGTATACAAAGGGAAGTATTTTGATTCATTTCAAATGTCTTATATATGAAAAATTAATTTTATTTAAATGTTATTTTCTGCAATGTGAATAAAGTTTGTTAATATCATATTCACACATCTGTTTTTATAGTTAACAAGACAATTATGTGAATTAGGGCTAATATGTATAGAATGATTATTATTCTAAGTATCATAATTTTTTTTTTTTTTTTTTTTTTTTTTTTTTTTTTTTAAAATATTTGTAAGGTTAGTCAATAAGGCAATCATTTTCATTATAAATTATAATTAATTTTTTTTTCAACCTATTTAGCCGTTCTCTATTCATATTCCATATTCTATTCATATTCCATATTCAAATTACATATATTAATATGAATATGGAGTATATATAGACAATACAATACCTACATACATATATAGGCAGTTTAGAATGCATTAATGTAAATATGCATATTTATAAACAATGATAATGCCTTTTATAAATCTTTCATCAAGGCATTTATTCCAATTATAGGCTATTCAGGGCTAATCATGTATATGCATAATTCGTATATTCATGGACTAGCTCCCTTTAGCTTAAGAATTGGCTGTAATTTGCTAACAATACCTTTCCCAAGTCTATCTACTTTATATTTATTCAGGGCGGAGATCATTTTTACATACTCACCCTGCAAATGAGCGAGTTGGAGTGTCTATTATCCACGAATATGAAGCATTTACAGGGTATTTAGTATGCAGTAGCTCGAACTGTTTGCGCAGTGGGCGAATCGTAGACTCGCTCTAGCAGTAAGTAGCACTAAGAGTTGTTTGCTTCTTGTTTGCCAGTTACTTTGGGTATTATTAAATATTAATTTCGGTTTGGGGCAAAGCTCTTAAACTGCTTTTTAATGGCTGCAACGTGCGCTGCAACAAAATGCGGCGATTACATACTGGGTAGGACACGTGTCCAGGGTCTCATAAAATTATGTAGAGGCGCTCACATAATTAGACGTACCGCTGCCAGGCCGCCAACCGCATTTAACTGACATCCTGTGGTTTTGATTTTAAATTTATGTTAATTAACTGCAGACTCGGCAAATAGCTGGCAACATTGTTGGTTGTTGGTCGTTGTCGGGGACAACGTTTTGCGGCGAAGACGCTGCCGCGGCTTATGTCTGAGTGCAAAGGACTCTCGCCATAAGAGCCTTGTTCAAATCCTATTTCGTTTCTTTGTTTGCCCTCGCACACGCCCACATCCAGTAAGTAAACTTTCCAGGAATGCATAAACGCCGCCGCACAGATAAGCCCGCATTAAGCGTATCGCCTCGGTGTTTGCTAGAGAGAGTGTGTGTGTGAGTGTGTGTGTGTGTGTGTGTGCCCTTTCCCTGCATTAATGTACACACACGAGCCTTTAATTAGATGTACCTTGAAATAAAAGTATTCGAAATTCATAACTCGTTGCCATAGATTAAATATATATATATGTATGTATATGCATATTGATTGAATCAAATATTTTAAATTGAATGAAAATAAATCTGTGATATGTCTGCCAACACTTCTCACTGCTCGCCCAATATTCGAAAAGAACTCAAACGAATTGTTAATGAAAAAACAATTCCATATACCCTGTAGTAAACACTTGACAAGGTTTCCTATGGGACTAGAGTTTGTTCTTGTTTTCGCCTTGGCCAGCTAAGTATTTTTTGTTTTGGTATACGAAAGTATTAACTGAATGCTTTGTTTCACTTATATACCTATATTACCATTCTTCTTTTCTTTTCTAATCGACTAACAATCTCCAATTCTATCTCCAACTCAAACTGCTGAACGTAAAGTTCCTTCAGTTTATTCATATACCAAAAGAACATCGATTCTCTCATCTCATCACTTCCAGTTGACATGCATATTGAAGCCTTTCAATATTTACAGGGTATAGGCGCGCATGTGAAATGGATTAACACACACAAAACGCTTCGTTCCGCAGGCCATTTAAATTTGCGTTTGGCCTTTTTCCCATTTCGCATGCATTTTTAAAAGGTTGTAATAATTTGACAATGTATAATTCCACACGAAAACGACAATAAAATTTGCCCTGCAAATATTGACAAAAGTATGCAGCACAATATTGAAAAAAGTGCCGAAAAGAAGAGCAGAAAAAAATGGGAAGAAACTCAAAAATAATAATAAAGGCCAACAAGTGTCAGACTCCTGCCCTTTTGGCTTTGTCCAGTGTCCATTGTCCAGTTTCAACGCAATTTTTTGTGCCTGCATCTTTTCATTTATTAAATATTTTTCGCGCTGTCCGGCAAATAGCTGAGTATTGGTATTGGTTTTTACAATCGTCCAGTGCCCAGTCCATCGACCTGATATTTAACAATAACGTGTGGGCTGTTATTAAAATGTCAGCAACAGAGTTGAGAAGTCACAGCAGGCGACGTGCTAGCTGCCAGTGAATTCCAAATTGTTTTTATCTCTATTATTCTGATTTTGTTTCACTTTACTTTCTTGTCTTTTATTTTTTTTAGTAAAATTGTTGGGAAGAGTCAGTGTGCCTGTGACTGCGTTGATAGCCTCCACAAAGTTAGCACAATAGATTAATAATTTGTGTTTCGTCACACAGAGAGAATGTGCGACATGAGTTCATGTTGCTTGTTACAGACTCCTGCCGCTGAATGTAAGGGTATTTACTTGGCTGAGGATTTTCTTTTACTCAATGGAATAACTAAACTGTAGAGAATCATATTTTTGAGGTAAATATTTCCTAGAAATGTATTAAATAAAATAGAGTCGTTCATACAAGTGTTTCTTTACAGCTCATAATATAAAAAAAAAAAAATTAAAAAAAAAAATAGAAATACATTAAAAAATACTCCGAACTTCCTAACCAGTTTATAATATTTATTTATTATTCAAAAATATATTTTTTTTAGCATTTATGAACATTTTAAAAATAAAATTACGTCCATTAATAAGTATATTAATATACTAATCATTAAAAGTAAAATATAATATGAGATTGAGTAAAAACTTGAATAAATCAAAAATAAATATTTTTTAGTTCAAATACATTTTTAATCAATGTAAGCGTTTTATTAAATTTTAAAAAGTCTCAAACTCAAAATAAATTTCAAGTGCGAAATGTGTTCACAGACTTAAGTGTCTTAGCCCTTTACTGTGAATTCACTTGTCAGGTTAACAAGCTGAAATTGTTGTCATGTTTGCATGATTTCTGGCCAGAGATTCATTTTTGGTAAATGCATATTTAAATTACAAAAAATGTAATTAATTTTTTATCAAAGTAATCCCTTACGCAAAAAGATGGCAAAAATATTTCAGGCTGCCTTGCCTCTGGCACAGTCAACAGAGGATGGCCAAATGAGGCTACTGAGCAGCTGCCAGTAGTAGAAGAAGAAGAAGAAGGAGCACAGCAGTGCGGTGAGCGGTGTGCAACAAGCGGCAAATACCGAGACAACAACAATGGTAATAAAACAATATTGCCCCTGGTAACAACATGTATGTGCCCGTGCATGGGTGTGCCTCTCATGTAGGTGTGTGTGTGTCCGTGTGTGTAATGTATTTTCAGTAAATAACAAGCAGAAAATACATTCCATTCTACCCAGCACACGCTCCAGACTTAGTCAGTCTGGCTGTCTGGCTGTCCGTCCGCTGCATTTGCCTTTTGTCCGCTCAGACTTTGAGCAAAGTTTTATGATTGCATTGTCCTTGTTGAGACTAGGAGCTTGAGCAGTGTCGGTGTGTGTGCCGTGTGCGTGTGTGCATGAGTGTGTGCCAGGATGTTTGTAAATTAAATGTTAAGTAAATTGCAATTTTCACAGGGAACTGGCATTAAGTATTTTTCTGTGCTATTAGAAGCCACTGCAGCGTGCTTGAGATTTCATTCATTTTATTAACAACTTCCTAGCGAAAGCCCCTCAAGATTGTTCTTTCGCCCGGTGTCTGTTAGTGCAAAGTTTTTAGGAAATGTAACTGAAGCTCTTAAGCATTTTGTTTGTTGTCGTTTTTAATTTAATTAAAATCTGTTGGCCAAATGTGCGCCCCGAAAGCAGGCGGTAAAATATTTGGACACGGCCTTTAAGCAAACAGTTTGTACAAATTTCTTCTTTCAGCTTCTTTTTAGTCCTTTGCTGTTGTTGTTGTTGTTGTTGCTGTTGTGGCACACAAATGAATTTGCAGCAATTCATTAAAATTCAAGCAACCAGGCAGCATAAATTGCTCATATAAGCCAGGAACAACAACAACAACAGCAACAGCAATAAGGACTTCAAAGCAGCATATATCTTATCCTTTATACCCTTTCAGTTTGGCCAGCGCGAGAGCTGGGGTTATAAATAAGCGCAAAAACAACAGCAACAACAACAGCAACAACAACAACAACTGCAACAACAACTACAACTAAAACATGGCATTTTCAAGGACATTTCATACAAGCCAAACTCGAGCGGGTCCTTGGGCCAGCTGCCCACTGCCTCTTAGCCATTTCTTATTTATTTTGTTGCTGTTGTTGTTGTTATTTTTGTTTTTGCTTTTGTATTTCCATTTCTTTCGCTTTGTATGCTTTTTCTCGCTCGCATGCGAAAATTTATACGACTTGCTAAAATTGCACATAAATTAAATTTATGTTTTATGAGCGTTGTCTCCTTGTGTTTTGCACAATTCTTCTGTTTCGCTACGTTTCGTTTCGGTTTGGTTAGTTTTCGTTTCGCATTCGGTTGGCTGCTGCGCCTAGGCCTCATATGAGGCTCCTTCACAGGGTCGCTCTACGCCCCCTAGGGATGGGCACGTGACGAGCGACACAGTGGGATATGAAGAGAAGGCTTGTTTATGGCCGAGAAACATATCGAAAATGAAATGATTTAAGTATTGTTTTTTTTTTTTTTTAGTTTACTTTTGCATGGTATTTACGTAGTTGCCTCTGTTGGAGGCGCCTTTAGTTGAAAAGAGATAAACATGAATTATATTCAACTGAATTCCCATAAATGCCTCTCATAAGAAATAGAGTAATTCTCTCATGATATTCACTCTGATATTGCTAGTCTCAGTTTATAACTTAGATTTAGTATCGCTTGCACTTTCGTGTCACGCGTGTCATCGCTTCTTGCGGCTCCGCTTTGATCGCTCGAGCTAGCTTCTGAGCCGGACGGCATTCACGTGCCGGAAAATCGCATTTATTTAATACGCACAGTAAATTTTCAACACTTGGTAACTAAATAGACGGACATTTAGTGCCATTTCGATGGGCAGCACTGGCGGCCGTCCAAGCCTCTGGGCTGAGCACATCAGCCAGCCAGCCCCACATGACATTAATAATTCACTTTACGCAGTCAATTTTCTCAAATCGTTGGGCTATTCGGGTCCTCCTTCTGTTATTTTCCTTTTTTTTCTGTGTTTTGTTGCGTTTTTGTTATTGTTTATTTATATATTTTTTATTTGGTCCTTGCTGTTCATTATTTTTAAACGTTGCTGACAGTTGTAAATCTGTCAGGCTTATTAACCGTTAAATGTCACTTAACTGTCATGCGCTTGGCCAGCAACAGCAACAACAGCAACAACAACAACAATAGCCACAGTTGCTTCGGCTGACAGCAAACGAAGTCCAAAAATTATGCGCATAATACAAAAAAATTGTATAAAATTTGCTGATGCCAGCGACAAAATCAGCCAACGGCAGCAGCAGCAGCAACAACAATAATAATAATCATGATGATAATAATAATAATAATAAGAATAATACTCGCCATAAAGCATCCATTTCAGCAATTGTAATTATTTTTCGCGTCTTTATTACATTTAAATGCCAATTTATTGCCTTCGATTAAATAACGAGCGCGCATATATAATGAATTGTCTTTCATTTCCGGTTTGGCAGTGAACTGCCCGCCGGAATCGGGGCGCCTGCCGGGGTCCATAACTGTAAGCCACATAGGCTTTGTGAAAGTGAAGAGCTTGACAAATGCAGTCGAGAGCTCGCTGAACTCCCAATATAATTTGTCCAATTCGGCATATGAAATGTCTCACAGAGCTTCACTCTACACAGCTTTAACTGCAACAGTCGCCATTGCTAGGTAAGTTTGCATACAAAGACTCTATGGCTCGCTATCTGCTTGAGGACATCCCTGGCTCAGATATTATAATCTAATTGATTGCCAGTGATTATTTGTTTGAGCCCTTGGTCGTAGTCGAGGCGCACACATTAACTTGCAGCTTGCATTCGCAGCCAATTGGCCAGCATCGAGTTGGGGCAATCGATAAGCCGGGCCGAAAGCGTCTAAGCTCCACTTGCACAGGTTGCGCCTGGCAATGGCCCTGATAAATGGCCAAAACCAAACAGCAAATTTAAAAGGCACTGGCCGAGGCATGCAGGAGCATGCAGAGAGGGGAGAGAGGAGAGCGGTGAGAGCGGGAGGCGAGCAGCAAATACAAATACATATTCATAAATCTGGCAGCACTTTAATAATTTCCGTTTATCTCTTGTACTTGCAACGGGCTGTGGCACCAGCCATGCCGTCGCCCCTGCCGTCGCCCGATGCCATTGCCGTTGCCGTCGTCGTCTCCATTTGTTGTTTTTATGGCTGCTTACTTCAATGGCCTCTCCAGTTGCTGCTGTTGCCGCTTGGCATTTTATAAATCGTTTGACATAGTAGCAACAGCAACAGCAACAGCAACAACAACAGCAACAAGGACAACAATAATGGCAAGTGAAAGTACAAAACTAAACAATGCAGGCAACAACTGGAGCAGAGACCGAGACTGATGCTGAGGCAGAGTCGAGGCTGAGCCAGAGCCAGCGCCAGATCCTGAGCCACAGCCTCAGCCTCAGCCTGAGCCTCCGCCTTGGTGTGGTGGCAAAAAAGTATCTACGAATATGAAACATGGCAATAAATATTGTGCAGGCATTAAACGTTTGGATTATTTTACTTGCAACAGCAAAAACAGAAATAGACAAGGCAGACAGCTAGACAGGCACTGATCTGTGTGCCTGTGTGTGTGTGTGTGTGTGTGTGTGTGTGGGCGGCATATAGGCGTGGCAATGGACAGCATTGAACATCTTCTAACTGCCTTAGTTAGCACTTGGCTTAGCTGTGTATTTGTCTTGTTTATGCGTAAGTGTCGTTGTGTGTGTGTGTGTGTGTGTATATATATGTGTGGTTACACTCAGAAAAATATTCATGTTAAAAATGTTGAATTTTTTTATTCTGGCTACGTAAAAATTTTTGTAAAAGTGTAAACAATTTATATAAAATAAGGAATAGGTATTATAATTATTATAAAATTGTGTTTCAGTTTCTAATTGTTTCCATTGATACTTTGTATTATGAAACAAACTTATCCAATAATAAAAAAATAACAAAAAAAAAAAAAAAAAATCAAATGGCTTTGGACTGACAGTGAATAAATTTGTATTTAAGTTTGTTCTTATTTCTTAATAAAGAAAATATATAAATAAATATAGTTACTGTATAAACTGTCTAATATATTTCTGTGAGTGTAATATTATTTTTGCATAAACTCGTTGCGTTGTTTCACCTCAAATAAGAATTGGAGCGACAAATATTTTATATATAAAAATATAAAAAATATTCTTGATCGATATGAAATATATTAAGAATATTCTTTCAAGTCTACATATAAAATATTTATATATATATCTTAACTTAACTTTATATTTTGTTTTTCAATGCAGATCAAACTTTGAGAATCACTTCTGCTAAGTTTTTCTTGAAGTGCTCCAACAGAGTTTTGTAACGCTGGCAGCTACTTTTTACTCATGCTGCTTTTAGTTTTCGCTTTACTCTTTAGCAAAGCATTTCCACATTTCCACACCATTAAATTGACAATGCAATAAAATGCCGAGTCCTTTGGCCAGCTGCTGCTGTTGCTGCTGCTGCTGCTGCTGCTGCTTCTTAAGCTGCATTAATAAAACAACTCGTAGCATACGTTCACTGGACTCGGCCACAACACAATTTGCCACACGCACACATACACTCTCTCACACACACACACACTCGCACAACAAATGTAGTAGTTACTTTTCGGGGCCTTCGGCTGTGCGTTATCATTTGATGCGCTCACATGGCGTATGCACAATATTTCAAAAGCCAACCCTGAAACAACAACAGCCCTCACTTGGCCCAGTCGAAGATCTCTTAATTTTAAAGCTCTTCAATCGGTTGCAAAATACTTCAGCAAACGAGACAAGCAAATCGTTTAGTGTGCCTTGCTTCCGTTTTTGTGGCAAAAGGCAACGGAAGGAAACTCTGCCACACACGCGCACACACACACACGCACACATATATATCACACTCTGTACGTGTGTGTGTCTGTGTAATCGCAGCTGACTGCCCATTCAGGCAAATGCAATATGTCAGTCTATACAACTGGCAGGCCAAGATACGACTGCAGCCTTTCAAGCTCCAAGCCAGCCCAGATCAACGTGGCCTCGGTCAGGAGCAGCCAGCACACAAAAGGCTCAAGTAACGTCGGTATCAGCCCGTATGAGTGTATGTGTGTGTGTGTGTGTTTTTGCTGGAGGTGTTGAAAGCAATTGGCGTTAGAAAAATGCAGACACACACACACGCTCACACCCACAAACACTAACACAAACACCAACACAAACGCCAACACCCACAGCTGACGCCAGACAAAACGCAACGAGACGCTATTTCGAGGCAAACGTGCCTAAAAATGTGGAAATTTTCTAGACTGCAAAGCGTGAAAAGGCTGTTGAGGAGCAACAGCAACAAAACGAAAAGCAGAAGCAGCGATTGCCTTTAAATGTTGTTGCCACATAGGCGTGGCAGCCTTAAAAGCGTTTTTCGTTATAAACTCCCCCGAAAGGAAATTTCACTCTTTGAAGCCAAAATGAATTGCCAACCGCATGAAGTTGCAGTAGCACCTACCTACGTCTGTGTGTGGGTGTGTGTGGCATAATAATTTTGCATATGCAATTTTTGCGCTCGATAAGCCAAAATATGCAAAGCAGTTAAAAGACTGCAGCTCCCAGCGGGTGTTCAGGTAGCAAATGAGAGACGAGCTCTCTAGCTCTCTCCCCCTGCCCCTCATGTATCCCATTGACAGTTTCTTATGTCAATCGATGTCGCATTTTGTTGCTTTGAAACGAGTTTTAATGACATCTTTAGCTCGCTTTAAATATCAGCTGCAGTTCACTTTAGCATCAGCACTTGATGGCTTTCAGATAGAGTTTTGCCCGAGTTTGAAATTCCTGCTGTTATCGAGGCGAAAGAAGTTTTAGATTTTAGCCTGCAGTAGAACAAGGAAATATATGTATGTAGGGATTAGTCGAGAGCGATTTGGTTTTACTAAAAGTTATTTAGATGCGCCTGGGGCTTAGCTTAGCTTTTCTAATGCCCCAAATGTGAGATTAGGGTTACTAGACTTTGTCATTGGTCAAGGTTCTTACTGTTCAAGGGATAATATGTTAAAGGGATCATCTTTTGGAGGTCTGTTCAATAAAATGTATTGCCAATGGAATTATAATAATTAACAGTATATAATAATAATATAATAGTGTTAATAATAAAATAAATAATATAAATAATCTCGGCTGCAAGTCCTCTTAAAAATATCTCTGAAATTTTTCCCGCTGTTCTCGTTAAATTTTAAAGCTAAAACTTGGTTTCTTCAAGCCAATTTAGCGGACTATTTCGGAAACTGCTCCCAAAACAAAAATTAACAGTTTTCATAATCGAAATGCGTAACGAGCGACATATTTTGGTTGTGCTTCTTTTTCATTATATCTGTACATACATCTGTTGTGGCAGGCCCAGAGGCATCGTTGTCAAAAATAGCAACAGAAGTCAAGTGAAAGGAAAAACAAGTTGATGGACTAGATGGGGCGGAGATGTGTGGGACGTCTGGGAACTGAAGCCGGAGCTGATGCTGAAGCTGAAGCTGGAGGCGGAGATAGAGGCGGAGGCGGAGGCAGAGGCGGAGGCAGCACTACGAGTAAATTACAAATTAAATCATAAAACGCAAGTGACAGCGCACAGGGCAGAGATTTAGATTTATTACGTGACTGGAAACATTAAACGCTTTGGCCATTAACACACGCGCGCCCAGGATAACAAGCCAGGATGAGACAATGTCTCTGTGTGTGTGTGTGTGGGTGAGCGTGTGTGTGCGTATGTGGGTGTCTGTGCTGCTGTCCGTCTGTCCGTCTGCTAGGGCATCGTATATGCTTGACTTTTGTGTGTTTAGTGTGTGTTTATTTCGATTAAATTATTAAAATGTTTAATTGCCGAGCAAAATAAAGTCATTTATCTGTACCTAACGGTATCTGTAGCTGTGAGTGCACTAAACAAATTGAGCTTTGGCTTTGGTCCTTTGATCAGCTAATTATATTTGTGCTGTGAACTGTGTATAAATACATATATATATATATGTCTATAGCGCCTTATATGTACGCTTGAATGTTTTTTTGGGCTTCTCCCAGGGTAAAGAATAGGCACACTCAGTTTGTGGTCTTGTGGTTTTTGTTGTCTTGACCAAGCCAATTAGTTGTTGGTCCTTTATCACACATTCATTTAATGTTACACTTAATTCTCAGTATGATTTCGATTTGTCTCTGTGTATGTGTGTGTGTGTGTGTGGTACTCAAGTATCTCTTAACGGCGTCTGTGTGTGTGTGTGTGTGTGCTGTGCTGTGATTTGTCGAGCATTTCAGCTCGTATAAAGTAATTTTCATTTAATTGACATAATTGCGCACACTGTGCATATGTAATCAATTGTCGCCGGTCAAGTGACAAACGGGATATACACACACACACACACACACACATACGCACACGTGTAGAGCGAGGCATTTGTTGTTCACTTTGCCGTTAAGCTGACAATGACAGCGATGGCAATTTTATTGGCAGGCACTGGCCAAATGGCCATTGGCATAGATAAATATTTGTTGGTTTACCATTGCAAATGTTACACACACACACACACACACACACACGCAGACCCCCTTTGCCACGCCTCAATATTCAAAGCCAAAGCTTTCACTCAAATGTCACTTATCGCATCACTTTGCTTCAAACTACACACACACACACACACACACACACACACCGGCACACACACTCACACACACACACACTCAGACACTTCAACAGCTGTTTATCATATGCCCAAAGTGTGCATGTGCGTTTGCCTCCAAGTGGATGTGTGTGTGTGTGTGAGTATGTTTGTGTTTAGCGTTTTAGTCTTCCTTTTGCCTGTGCTAATGATATACAATTGAAAAGTTGGCCAACAGACAGTTCAATGATTACGCAAATATATATAAACAATAACAATTAAGTAGAAAATGAAATGAAAGAGAAAGATAAGAAGAAGTAAGAGAGAGAGAGAAAGGTAGAGAGATATGGTAAGTTAGGTTTAGCTTTAAGAAACTTTAACGAGAATAAACAATTTAAGCCCGATAAGGTTCAGTTAAAACCTCTATATCTAGCTCTGCAAACGTGCAGTAAAGCAATGAAAATGCACTCTCCAGTTATAGCAACAATATCAAGGGACATCAAGTGATACAAAACTGAGCTTTAGAGCTGCCTCTGAATTGCAATATTAATTAATTTTCAAAGTTAAAACTCCTGTGGAAATCGAACGGTAAGCCCATAAGCCTAAACCGGTTGCAGCTCGCCCAGGGAAGTATATTAATTATTAGAGGCGCATATTAATCCAATAATAGGATTTTCCGAGCAGGCCCAGCCCGTTTTGATTGCTTGGAGAATGCAAAAGGCAATATGAATTGAATGGCATTTTCTGTATGCAGCTCGGCTGCAAGGATTTGCCTCGACAGTTGTGAGCGGGCCGGGCTGCATAATAAGGAGAATGGATGGAGAATGGATGCAGAACGAATGTAGCCAGAGCCGCACAGTATAATTATGCATTAATGTTAATTATCGCCGGGCATTGTTCGTTTTGACGGGCCACGCCCATGCGCCCATTCGCCCAGCGGCTTACAGGACGAAGAAGCAATCAGTGAGGCCACAAACCAATACGCCGAGTCCATTCTGAGACAGAGAGACAAAAGGCTGAAAATGATTTTAATTACAATTAATTAATGACTGTTTAAATGTTGGGCATGTGGCATGCGGCACGCTGCACGCTGCGTGCTGCACGAAGTAATTCATGCTTTGTGTATTGCAACAGGCTTACCTTTGATGCAATTAATTTGGCTTAATGAAAGACCCACACACACACTCAGACACAGACACAGAGAGAGAGAGAGAGAGAGGGGAGACGCGGAATGGCACTAAAAGTTGCACGACTGGTGAAAAATGATGCCTGTCAGTGGCATCATATGCAAAACTCTTGGCATTAACTGTCCAAAGCAGAAGCCACGACCCAAAAACCCTTGAAGGATCAAGTGGCCCAAAAACTAACCGAAAACTAAATTTCAAGGCTCATTGCGTGCGAATAATGTGGCCAATGTTTGACAAGAGCACGGGGCGGTCACTCATGTGTGTGTGCGAGGTGGCGGGGGGGGTCTAGGGTAAGTTTGTGCACTGAACCTCACTAATGCTGCGGTCACACACCCACACACAAACACACATACACAAGCAAAAGTTTGACTTTCTTTAAGCGGATGTGTCTGCGGGTCGAGGCGAATGGCAATTTGCATATGAAACACAAAAACGTTAATGATGCATAAAATGATTTTGTTAGCTTGTAAAATTCTTTCAATTCATACACATGCACATATACATACACATATTTGTGTATGTATGTGCATAGATACATGTATGAAAAGTCGTGCTATAAATGATTGAGCAGCAAATGTGGGCGTTGCCAGACGCCGCCCGCCCCCTCGTTAACAGCAGCAGCAGCAGCTGCTAAACTTGCTTGTTAACCTGTTGATAAATTTTATGTCTCGCTCGCAAACTTTGCCCAAGATTTTGCATTATCGATTCGCGCTGCTCGAAAATGTTTAAATGACGCAAGAATAAAAATAAGAAATGAACGAGAATTGGTGTAAAAATACAACTCAAATCACATGTGAAATTATGAAAAATGAGCGTGAGCACGCGGCGCCCCTCCCCTGGGCATTTGCTTTTGCAGGTGGCGCCGCGAGCCAACTGAATGAGTCAGCCGGGTAACATAAATCATTCGAATGCGAAAATCAGTTAAAGCATAATGTTCCATAAACATTGAAATGGTTACCTGTCTCTCACTCGTTCGCTCGCTCGCTCTCTCTCTCTGTTCAGGCCGTGCTTAGCATGCATTCCTTGCTTTTGTTTTATTTAAAACAGCAACTGGGGAGCAGCCAACCTATAAATAAACGCAATGATCTATATGAAAGTATTCCCAGCTAAAATTGAAAAGCCGCACACAGCCAAAACCAGCATCGCATTCAGTTGGCAGCTCAGCTGTTGGCCATTTAAACTCGGCCTATAGCAGAGCGATGCGGGCTTTAAGTAAGTTCATTCATTCATTTCATTTCGTGTCGAAGCTGCATTTGATTGACTGCATTTAATTGGCAATGGATTAAATCTATATTATATATTTACTTTATTTATTTGATTTCATATATTCATAAATCATGCAATTCGCAGAAAATGTTTGAAATTGGGTGTGTAAAAATAAAATGAATGAATGATTCGAAACTAGAAAAGAAAATTTGATATGTGGAATATGGAACAAACATTCTCTATTGATTTCTATGAATCTATTCTATGATGTGTTTTAGAGACATGAGACAAGCTACGAGCACTTTAGCATAGATTGCTGTAAATGAAACGTGGTAGTTTAATATAAAGACTGAACTCTTTCACTTGGTTCTTCGATGTGATCTAAGTTAAGCTCTTGCAATTCCATTCCTAATAATTCTATATCTATTTACGTAACGCAGTAAATTCCTTGGCAACAGAGAATAGGAAGAGGAAGATCGCAGCAGCTCACTCAGTACATTCTACAGTCTACGTCTAACAGCTCTACGATTATCAGTCGACGGGTAATTACAGGTCAGCTGCTAGTCTAGCTCTGTCGGCGTTTCGATGTATTCTTTGGCAGCGAGTGACTTGTAATTTATGGAGTGTCTTGCATATTTCATGCCGCCAAGATTAAGATAAATACACATGAATATTTAAGGGAAAAGTTGATGCTGCTCGAGGGCGACCAATCTAAGGACTAATTAAAGCCCACGTCGGATTTGCGTGTCAAGCTTTTGTCAAGCTGACTGGCAGTCGCTTCAGCTGAAGTTACATTTGACATCAACTTTGCCCTAGCAGCTGCTGGGAGAGTCGTATATGTGTGTGTGTGTGTGTGTGCGAGTGTGAGCTGCAGCTGTGCGATTAAATTAATAACTGCACAAGGATTAAAAAACTAACTAACAGCCATGGCAAGGACATGCACCCACGCCCACGCCCAGGCTCTGGCCCAGGCCCAGGCACCGACAGCAGCTGCTGCGTCCGAAAACTTTTGCTGCAGCTAAAGAGGTTTTAAGTCAAGCAGCCTGTTCTAAGGTGAATATAAAGAGGAGCGCTCATTTCCATAATATTTACTCTGGACTCCCAGCCGCGCCCCCCGTTTCGCCGGCAGCCGCCTGGAAGAAAATAATTTGCTAAATGATGTCTTAAATAGTTAACGAACTTCGCACGAAATTCTGCGGGCTCAGTTTCGTTAACAGATTCTGAGTTGCTCTGGCTGCTCCTAATTCACTTGGACCATCGGTATCGCTCTGCTATCAGTGTTATCGCAGCTATCAGCTGTGCGTGCAGCAGCCCCCGTTGCTACCTCAGCGCTAACAGCGCAGAGTAAACATCAAACGCTGTGCGGAGAGGCAAAGTTGAACTAATTTGCTTAAAGCTCAAATCAATTCGGCTCACAGATTGTGGGCGCTCTGCCACGCCCCTCGCTTCAGTTGCTTATCTTCACATGACGCCGGTTGGCGACTGGCGGCGGACCTGGGCATCTCGTAAATTTCGCCGAACCACCCGAAACTTTCCATTAAGAAGCTCAAAAACAGATATACCAAACTTCCAAGTGCTTATCCGCCTGGCTGGGCGCATAGCGAAGAGGGGAAGATGGGAAGGGGCTCTGTAAGAGGGGAAGCCATCTGCTGTGTGTGTGTGTGTGTGTGTGTGTGTGGGTAGGCAGACGCGACATACGCCGCGCAACAAATCACGCGTCGCAGCCGCCGACCAGGCCAAATGGAAATGCCGACAACCAAAAACTGCTGGCCAAGTGCGCACTACGAGGAGTGCTCGACTAGCAGATACCCTGGAGAATAGTAAGAATTGAATGAAATCATAGATTAAAACCTGAAGTAAAGGATTTTATAACTGAAATTTGTATTTCTGTCAGCAAATGCAAATATTTCCTATTGATTGCACAATTAAACAACTCTTATCACACAAATTGTGAATTCTCTATTTAGTTAATCTTAATTTGTGCAGGGTATCAAGCAAAAAACGAAAATGAGAGAATGCTCAGGAAGTGCACGCAGTCTGTTAGTCGGGAAACGAATATCATAATTTACTTTGTCACCCGCTGCGAATTAGCATTGTGTGTGTGTGCGTTTATATGTGTATGTGTGTGCAGTCTGCCACGCCCACCTTTGACTGCTCAGCGGGGCGGAACATTTTAAACAAAGCGTCGCCACTTGAACGCCACTGCGAAAACTTTCCACAAAGCACTTAAAAATTTCAGTGTGTGTGTGTGAAAAAGAGAGAGAGAGATGGAGAGAACGAGTGAGAGAGAGAGAGAGAAGAAAGAGTTTTCGCTGATTTTAACATACGATAAAGCGAACCACAGAGTGAGCAAAAGCTGTGGAGAGAGAAAGTTAGTCAGAGAAAGGAAGAGAAAGAGAGACAGAGAGAGAGAGAGAGAGCGAGGGAGCGAGAGAGGTATAGCAAGTCTGCTCAGTGCAGACAAATAAGTGAAGTTGCAGGCTTCAGCCTTCAGCCTCAGATTGCAGCCAATGAATAAGAGCTGATGGTCGCGGCTGCCTCTCGCCACTCCCACTGGGTGTGTGAGTGTGAGTGTGCATGTGTGTGCGAGTTGCCACAGAGCAAATTAATAAAAAAGCATTTGAGGCTGAAAAGGCGCCAATAAATAACGCGACGGGGACAGCTTCATTTGTTTAAGTGCCAGACAAAGCGGCTATCAAGTGCGGGGGATCGCGCTCGAAGTGGATGGATGGAGTGCAGTTGTAATCTTTAGCCGATCAGCCAATACTTTAAACTGAATTAAGAAGAGCTAAATGAAAGGATACGGCTTCTCGGAAAATTACTTACGCAGGAAACGGTTCTTAAGAACTCGCAGATAAAGGTATGTCGGTGCCTGAAATGAATCCCAAATGAAGAATGCCGTTGCCTTATCGTATTGGCCCTTCTTATGTGAGCTAAGGGTTGTCCAGGAAAGGTGAAAGCGCGTGGCTGTGACAATTTGCCAAACTCAAAAGCCAAAGTGGAATTAAAAGGTTCATCTGCAGCAGCTCAGCCAGGCGTGGGCTCAGTTCCTGGAATACCCTGATTAGCATTATGGGCTCCAAGTAATAAGTAGGAAAGGTATTCAGAAGAGACAAGGTGCCTTAGCTGCCTCACCTCACAGCCTCACAGGTAAAGCCAAGAGAAAGTTGTCTAAGAGCACATCAAGTGCAATTAGAAAGCGCCCCAGCCATAGAGCTCTATATGCTCTATACCTTCTTGGCAGAAATAAGAGTGAAACTGATACTCCTACGACTCATGTCCTCAGCTTAGGCACAAGTCGTTGGCTTTATTCAATTACCAAAGAAAATCATATCCGGGAGAGCAAACAAATTATCTGAAATTACATTTGTGTTATCGGAGCTGAGTTTGTGGTATCCCTTATGGTCATCCACCAATACAAATAACGCATATCACAGCACTAACAAAACACACTCACACACACACACACAGGAAGAGTTTTTATGCGCTTAGCTTTCAATATGATTGCCACTGATGCCATTTGCAAAGTCATCACGTATACGCCACCGTACAGCCCTTGCCTCCAGCAGACAGATCACATATGTATGTATGTATGTGTGCATGTTTGTGCTTGTATGGTTATGGTGTAAGGGGCATAAGAGACACAGTTAGATGTGTTTAGAGATTGGCTCATTGCCTGATTTCGTTTTGCGTTACGTCATTATTCCGTTGTTGTTATTTGCCATTATGACAATTTAGTTAGTAAAATGCGTTACGAGCTTAAAACTAATTTCAGATTACGCTCCGAGATTTGCAAGAGCCGGGCGCTAGCAATGCGAATCAAAGGCAGTAAAAATGCGCCACAACAAGACACAGAGATTGCGAGGGAGACATGGAGTGAGAGAGTGAGAGAGAGAGAGAGAGAGAGAGAGAGAAAGAGAATGTAATAAGTGATTTACATGACTCGCAGGAATTTAGCCGCAAGTCACAAGCCAAAACGAAAAGGAAAACGAAAAGGAAAACGAGAATCGAAAACGAGAATCGAACATTTCGTGAAATCAGTAGAAATCGATACTTCATTAAGATACCAAAGCGTAGCTGACTGTTTGTCCCTTATGCTACCCCTACTCCTCCCGCCTCCCCTCGTCCGTGTCCTTCGTTGCCTAACGAGCATGGCACGTTGGCTGCTACTGCTGGTGTGACGGCCTATCTCAATTGATAGATGGCCAAAATGATAGACGGAATCGTGTCGCAGTGTCGCTGACTTGGCACTCCCATCCACGTTCCCGATTGGCGGCAATGGTGCGTATACGCAATATGCACATTTGCACAACAAAAGCACATGCCAGTCAAGGTCAAATCTAGAAACAGATAGACAAAGCATATTTGGGCATGGCTGATATATATAACATAATACTATTAATGCGCTTACCCAGACAACTCAATAAATGATATTACTCTTCTATACAGTGGGCAGCAGACATAATAAATATGTGAAAGGCATTGCCCAATGAGTAGTGCTACTATAGGTAGTTGAAAATTTAATAAATCCTGCTAAATATATGAAATTCGTATATACGAGAATATAAATATATTTATTTCTTTGATATTACTTTCAGGGCATTACCTATATAATGAACATGGAAAATACTTTATTGAAATAAATACTGTTTTCGAAATGAAACGGAACGAAATGAAATGTTCGCTGATTAACTAAATTTGGGGACCGCATAATATGCTTGGCCGAGAGGCATGCGAATATCAATTTATGAGTCCGGGTCTGTTGCTGCTGTTGTTGTTTCTGTAGTGTAGGTGGCAATAAATCATGTAATTATTACATGCAAGTCTGGCCGGCACCTACGCACACATATGCAAATGCGCACACAGTTAGATTCGGGGAGTTTGGAATCAATTAAACGTGGTTTAAAAACTGAAACAACATCGGCTGCATAAATTATTGAAATATTTTGCTAAGCCCTGTCAATGCGTGGGAACAGGGTAATTCGCGTTTGCATGCGAACTGTACAACTAAATTAAAACCTGGCCAAAATGACTGAGTCTTTGTGGTCCATAATGTGCACTGTGGCAGTTGCAATGGCTGTGGCAATAGCTGTTGCAGTTGCAGTTGCATTTGCTGTTGCATTTGCCTCTAATGCGAAAATAGTTTAACATTTAATTTAAATTATTTAAGCGGCTGGATGGGGGAGTGTGTGGGCGGCTGGTATTACGGATGCATAGCTAAATAGACCAACAGCAGCAAATAATTGTAACGGAAATTGAAATTATTTTTAGCTTGGCCTCGTTTTGCCATTGACGCGGCTTTCACATAAAATATTTGCCATTTTTTATGCAACAATAATACATATTTTGAGTTCTATTTTTTTTTTATGCACGCTAAAGCAACATAAGTTTAGCATTTAGTTTTTCATTCAAGTCGCATTGGAATTAGCAAATATTTGACATGTATAAAAGCTAAAAATAATTTAAATACACGCGCATATCTGCATATGTAAATGCCTAATGCTAATGCTAATGCTCAGATAGCGCAGGATTTTGATAAGGCGCTTAAATTGTCGAAAGCTTCTTAGCTATGCAGACATATATAGTTGTATTTATAAGCATATATACATATATCATATGCGTAAGTGTGTATAAGGTAAATGTATTTACATGTGTACATATATATTTATGTGGCATACATTTTAATTATAGCATATCCCTTTGGCTGAGAGATTTATATTTAAGATATTTAATCTTACCTAAAAGCTAAATATATATTTTTTGCATTTCTTTGTTTATCTGAAAGTAAAAAAGAAAATGAAGAATGAAGTATCTGATCAAATTATACTCAATATTTATTTTTATTCGTTAAAAAAGTTTTTGTTGTCTTTGGCAACATAATTTTAATGGAAATCTGTGGAATTATTTAGCCTAAACACGCATTTAGATCTATGGAATTATTTAGCCTAATCACGCTTTTAGATGCCAAAATGTTTTACTAAAACCGAACTAAATTTAAGTATATTATAATATTTATATCTTTATATTAATATTTACTAGTATTGTATAATAGGCTGCACCTCATTTAACTTTTAAACTTAACCAGTAAGGAGTCTAGATTTTTAGATGTGGAATAATTATACATTCTATACTTCAAGTAATTTAGTTCCCTCTGCAGTGCGAATAATTTAATTTCTTTAGCATTCGCCTGCTGCTGTTGGTAGCATCTTTGCCTGGATGCATTGCCTCTGTCTATTCGCGCATCTGAAGCTAAGATATCCAACTTTTCGATTAGGAGGCGCTAACACTTTATGTAGCACTGAGTTCTTAACTCCACAACAACTCAGCTTCATCCATCCAAATTAAAATGACCCAGCAACATTAGAGTTCGTTTGGTATGAGACCTTCATGCAGAGAGGTATTCCATATAGACACAACAATTACTTGAGGCTTTGCACTTAGCAGATTGAAATCATTTGCCTGTAACATAAAATAAAAAATAATAATATTTTTTGTAAAAATTTGAATTTACTTTAATGCTATTGTAATGACAGGCCTTCCGTTGATTCTCTGAAAAAAATAAAAATAAAATAAAATAATAAATAAATAAAACATTGCGCCACAATGAGTATTAAATTCCACTTTCATTGGAACTTACTAAGCTGCCTTTTCAAAGGTGCGAGCTTAAATAATTAAAATGATTCAAACATATTCTCAGAAATGAACAAGTCGCTGCTGAAAAACACAATTATCATATTAAAACTCATTTAAATTGAATAATTTGCTTAAGCATGCCGTAAAAAGTTCAAATTACGCAACACCCGCGGCGTTAATTGTTGAATATTTGAATCGAAAAGAATGTCGAATGTCGCCAGGACATTAGTTCAGATGGGAGATTTTGTGAGCCAAATGAACCCTTCTGCCACGCCCACTGACATCAGACCCAAAAAATAAAATAAAAATCAGATATGTACAAAAAAAGCGCCGGAAATAGAAAAGCAAAGGCAGCGCAGCGTGTGCCACAGTCAGCACTGGGCAGGAGCAGGGGCAGGGGCAGGCAGAGCAGGACGCAGGACAAGACAAAGACAGCCAAATACACGCACGCCTTCTGCCGAGGCCACGGCGAAGGGCTATTAAGACGTAAAACATTTTTAACACCTACTCGAAATGCCGCCCCGAAACTGAAATTTGGGCAGGAGCTGGGGCGGGGCGTGGCATGGCTGGCTGGGCGGCAGCAGACGGAAGTGAAGACGCACTCGCAGGAAGCAGAAAGAAGAGCTGGGAAATAGTTGTGCGAGAAGAAAGCAAAGCGAAGCAAAGAAATGAAATGAAATGTTTCTAATTCAGCGCAACACATTTAAAAGTAATGAAAATGGCAAAAGCAATTGACATGCCACGCCCACTCGCCTCGGCGCCTCTGCTGTTGACACTTTATCAGGCAGGCAGGACATGCGTGTGTGTGCGTGTGTGAGTGTGAGTGTGTGCTGGGTGTGTCGCATCCGTCATTGCCCTGCTCGCAACATTTTCCGCTTTTATTTATAATATGAACAATTTCCTTCAATGCCTTTCCCTGTGAGCCCAACAACTCGCACAATGAGTGCCGCCACTTGACGCTTACCACTTGCCGTTTTCCTCGAAAAATGCATTTTCCAAAAAAAAGGAGTTGGAAAAGAAACTCGCATGTTTCTTGATGTAGTCAGTGAACGGTCGGAAGATACCCTGTATTTATTAGACTTATTTATAAGATGAACTGAGTGTAGCTGGTTTGAGGAATGTGCATTGTACTGTTTTTCTGTCCGTATTAGCAATCCGTCTGTCTGTCCGTCTATCTGCCGTCTATCTATGTATCCTACTGTCTTTTTGTCTGTCTTTCTGACTGTCCGTTCTTTTGTTAAACTAAATACATACTGAAACTAGAGACTTGATATTTGGAATATATTTTCCTGGGCTCTTAAGTCCGATAGAACGTTAAGATTGTATTGAAATGTAAACTTTGGGCGTGGCAAATCGGTAAATACAATCCCCTACTTGTATTAATGACCAATTTCAGATTATTATGGCTAAAATATCATGTATGCATATAGGAAATACATGTCCATCTCTTTAGGCGTGAATGATCGTCTTTTATACATACCTATGTCTATTTCATCTACCTGTCTGTCTGCAACGGCAATACATTTTGATAAGCTCGCATTGCATGAGCAGGGTATAGGAAGAAGGAAAATTTCAATTTCGTCAGCCAGCGCTCGCAGAGAAAGAGAGAGAGAGAGAGCGAGAGAGAGAGAGAGAGAGAGAGAGCGCGAGAATGCTGGGCGACAGATTCGTCGTTGTCGCTGCCATGTCTCGCACTTGTCGCTAATGACAATACACTTGTCTAGGGCAGCAGTGCTAGTATACGTGTGTGTGTGGGTGTGCATGTGTGTTGTGTATGCGTGTGTGCGCTTTGCGCGCTTCTTACTTATTTGATTTACGTTTCATTTCCGGTTGCCATATGCTGCCTCGCATGCGAATGCTGCAGCACACACACACACACACACACACACACACACACACAGATACACTCGCCGACTTTAGTTGTAGTTGCAGCATAGCCCCTCACACACAGACGCACACACACACGCACACATGTATACTCATCCTCCTCCTGGACCACCTTGTGAGCACGTTATGCAATTATAACTTTTGTCGTTAGCAACTTTAAGCAACTTTAAACGTAAATTGCAGCCATGAAGTAGCTTTTGGCGCACACTCTAAAGCAATGCCACACACACACACAGAGAGAGTGCGAGAGGCACACACGCATTCTCACACTAATGCTAAACGTTATAGTTTGTTGTCGGCTTTAGCGCCAAGTGTGTGAAAGGTGTTTTATTGAATTAAGTGGGTTTAACGGGATTTCTATAATGCCAACAACGATGCTGCCTCTGCCTCTGCATATGTATTTATTGTAACTACAGTTCTTATCTCTGTGTGTGTGTATCTGTGTGTGGGAGGCTGTACTGAAATGAGTTTGTCAGACAACAACAACAACAGCAGCAGCAATGGCAACAACAACAACAACTGTCGCACTTTTAGCTCAACTTTTTTCAGTTACGTAATGCATATTTTATTTAATTTTTATGAGTTGCCAACCAAAAAGTGGAACTCATGCTGGAGTGTGGGTTAAAGGGTGGCTGACTAGTGTGTGTGTGGGTGGTGGGGGGAGGGGTGAGTACCTTCTGCTGCCTGCTCTAGAGTGCTCCTCGCTGGAACTGTTGAAATTGTTTGCCAACAGTTAAGTGGCGCTGAATTATAATGCGCACTGCAAAATTACGAATCCGAATAATGTGCATAATGAGCGCATTTTGTCCAAGCGTTTCTCAAGCGCTTTCAACTGAACAGTGTTCTACAATTGCTGAACTTGTGAGCGCGGCAGTGCTGCGAATTGCATAAATTGAAAGCAGTTTGAATGGAAATTAAACTGCCAAGTGTCAAAGTGGCTCACTATGGTGGGTATACCTGAGTGTGTTAATAAATTAGCCTAAAATATTATAGATAACTGAATAGGAATATAGATAGAATATTAAATATAAGATAACTAAATAAAAATAATTCAAATATAGATAACTAAATAGGAATGTATAATATGGATATAGTAATAAATATAAAACAACTAGATATAGATAGCTAAATACATACATAGGTAGATATATATGTAGATACTGGCTGAGGATTAGATAAGAGAAATATGTGTAGATTAAGCATTTTCTTCTTTCAACTCGTATCTATTTACATATGTAACTATACTTATATGTATCCAGTTGAATATTAAGTAGCAAACACGAGTATCAGAAAGATTTAATGACAATATTATATGATATGAGAAAGAAGTGATGGTTAGCATAAAATATATTGATAGTATTCAGGATTGAAAAACGTTTTTCTAAGGCATAAAAATGTATATATGTATGTATATGTATTTATAGACGATTAGCATTTCATTTTGAAGTCGTATAATACAACTTCCTGTCCATTGTTGGCCCTTTATAAACTTTAACTCTCATCTTTCTATGAATCATTATAACGTGCCATTGAAATATAGGAAAATTCAATGAAATTGGACAAACTTCACATGAAATATGTCACACTAAATTTATATTTGATTTAAAGCAAACTCTGCGCGATGACAGGAACGATAAAGACCGTTAGTTTGAGTAGTATTCACCGTTAATAGAGCACATTTTTGTCCCCAGCTTTGGTTTCGCTGGCATTTTCATGTTTTGCTCTTTTACTTTTAAGCGCATGTTTGAGTACGAGTATTTGGCAGGGAAATGAATATGGGCAAAAACAGAGTCGGAGTCGGAGTCGGAGTTGGAGTCGGAAAAAGTCGCGCGCGTGTGGCATGCAAAAGTGAAACTCATTTCCCTTGACGAGCACTTAAAAGCCCGCGCAACTGCAGTTATTTCCCATGTTTGCGAGAGAGAGAGAGAGAGAGAGAGAGAGAGAGAAAGAGAGAGAGCACTGGGCTAGTGTTTCAACAACTGCAACTGCTGGACATGCAATACGCTGGTGCATGTCTCTGCGGAGGGTACAGGACACACACATTATGACTTCCTCTCGAAATTAGGCAAATGGCCAGCAATTAAATAACATGTGATTCAAGGCGACCTCTGGCGCGACTTGTGCGTTTCTGTTTAATTTATTTGAGGTGTTGTTGTTGTTGCTGCTCTTTTTGTTTTTGTTTTGCTTTTGTAAACGCTCGTTAAATATTAATAAGCCATTTAACTGCCACAGCACGTTGATGCATGGCCCACAATTAGGCTGCAAATAGCTCCAAATGTTTACTTAATCAACGCCATTCATCAATTCGACACGTTTTTATCCACGGCCCAGTCCGAGTCCCTCTCTACACATTCACTCACAGTGTCCTGCCTGGCGAAACACGCAAGCTTAACCCCACATTGCAGCCGGGGCCCAATCGAGGACAGCGCTGAAAATTCTCACTGCAACAAGAAGACTCTGAGAGGCGCCTGAAATTGGAGGTGCTGCGGATTTCTTAAAGAAAAATATTAAAGTTGTATATTGAATAATGTGAGCTTGCTTGAAATTGATTGAAATATAGTGTAAAGATTTTTATTTTACTTAGTTTTTATTTTTAAAGATTTAATAGAGAATTGAATAATATTTCAATAGAATATATATATGTTAATGTTAGCCTAGTTTACATTTACAGAAACAAATTCTGATCTCCATCGATATTAATTGGTTTTCTTTATCTGAAACTGTGCTCTAATAAACTTATATTATTATGTATTATCTTCTTCGTAATGATTTATCTTTAAGACTTAATTATTTAAGCAACTTATTTATTTAGTATGAAAACGGAAATCAAATTAAGAAAGAAATGAGAGCTTAGTTGCATGAACAATATAATATTTTATTATTCTCATAGCCATTTTATTCATAGTACGATTAGTATAAAATAGATTAGTATAAAAATAAAATTTGTTTTCTTCAGCAAACATAATAAAGTATTATATTTTGCTGTATTTAATATCTGTTTAGATCATAGAGCAATTTTTAGTCTCGCATACTTTTGAATACATTGAGCATAATTCAATGCATTGTGGTATCTTAGCTTGCCTTCCCTTCATAAGCCAAGTATTTGTTTGTAGATAGCTCATAAATAAACACGTATACTTATACTTGTAATTAAAATATCATTTCAATACACACATAAACAGCTTTTACCTTTAAATTAATTAAAATTTATATCTCATCCGAGCAGGCAATCGCTGAATAAAAGTCTCAATTTTTGAGTCAAATAAAAAATGTGATTATGCGCGACCCTTATCTTTGGCTTAACTGTGGGGTAGCTGTGCCTGCAGCACTCTCCATTTATTTATTTGCTTTTTTTATTCATTTGCTTTTCTTCTTCATTTTTGTTTTTCTGCTGTTGAGCATATTGCATTCGCCTGATCTGGCATCGAATGCGGCCTAATTTGCCACATGCGGCGCCTGAGCTGTGGCACGTTTATTGTTTGCATTCAAATTGAATCCCTTAACTGGATGCGGCACTTGATGCCGCAATTGACATCGACTTGCAGCGCAGTGCCCGGCCCCCTTTCAGCTTTCAGCCCTCTCTCGCACTCTGGCAGAAGCAATATAAATATTAATGCTGTTTGCCGAACGTTTCAATTGCAAGTGGGCTTTCGGCGAGGACTTTAAAGCCGGCCACACTTGGCCGATTCACACGCAGCGCCAGGACAACGGGACGTCGCATATTAATCAGGCATGAGGCACAAATCGGAGGTACGAACAAGAGCAACAAAAAATTCAGAAATTGCGTATGTGGCACTCAGTGTGCGCTGAATGATTCATCTGCCGGACTGTTGACTCCGGCTCTGGCTACGGCTGCGACTCGGGCGCCGGCTGCGGCCTCGTTTGAGGGGTTGCATTCGTTTTAGGGTGTAAGTCGATGCAAATACTTTAATCCACTTCACAGTGACACTGAAATTAACACACACACGCACACACACACGCACACATAGAGAGAGAATGACAACCCTCAGCAATCGGTAAGGGTTGGGTGGGGTTAGGGGTTGGGATCGCATTCAAATTGGCTGCTATCGCAATTATTCATATGGCGGCGACACTCATAAAATGTCGCGCAAGTGGAGTCCAGATATTTGGGTGTACACATAGAGAGTGAGAGAGAGGGAGACACACACACACACACACAGACACATACATAAGTACAGGAACATTCGCCGTGCTGTCGTCCTTTTGACAGATGAAACACAAATGCAATTATCACTTTATTTTAAACGATTTATGTGCAACAGGACGACGGCGTCCTGCGTCCTGCGTCCCACGTCCTGTGTGTCCTGGCAAACATGCGACACGACAAACGGACAGCGGATAACAACGGAACATGTAGACATGAAGCCGACAGCGGCATAACGGAAACGGAAATGGCAACAAGCGCTGCCACCCGAATCCGCGCTTCCCCGATCCATTCGGAATCAACGAGCTGCCACTGCGACCGGCCGTAGGTGAAATACGGCGCAACGCAGGCCATTAAAAGCGAAAGCTAACCGTAAAAACGACCCCATCAAAAGTCTTGAATGCGACGATCATGCTCTATCAAACTGCATTGACAATGCGCTAACAATAAAAAAAAACGGAGTATATATATTTAGTATGTAAATATATATATGTATATATAAATTAATAGCCGCTTCATGAATATTTATTGTACATAAAACCAAGTTTTAATCTACTTCATACGATGAAATGTCCATTGCTTGTATGACATCTACATATACATATATAATATGTATACCATCTATTTTAATATCTCCAAGGTATTAACAAAATTTAACCACACATTGAGAGTCTCTTATTGAAATTATACACATAAAATGCTTCAGTAATTTTAAAGCAATTTAAAAGAGTTTATTGGTTTTGTGGATTATCCATTGCATTTTTTGAATTTTTAAGTACTTACTCTCACATAACACACACAGGGAAATATAGTACTGAGCTGAGGTGAGAGAGCTAGATGAGAGGGTCGAGATATCGTCAAATCGAATCCGTTTACTTTGCGAAACATTTATTTATATGCCTGAAGGACATACTCCAGGCATAAGGGAGTTAATGCCGAGATAAAGTTAAAATATTATTAATGTTTTATTATTTGCATATATTCTTTGCTTATAATATAAATATAATATCAATATAAATATATAATATAAATAAAATATATTATACTATACATATATATATATAATATAAATCAGCTTTCAGGCTGACTTTACCCTACCTTTTCTATTGAAAATATTCTATTGCCCCCTTATTCACATCGCAGCCAACTTAATGCTAATTGGCGTTGCCAGATGTTGAGCACACACAGCCTACGATTCTCTCAGCGTAAGTCAAACATCTAAACTAAAAAAAAAAAAAAAAAAAAAAAAAAAAAAACGAAAATCGATAAATATATAAATATGTGAGATCTCAAAGCAGATTGTCAGGCATCACATAACAGTTGCAGCAGGCACTCAATGGCAAACAATGGACAGTAGCTGGAAGTGCACTCAGCAATTAGGTCCGTTTTTTATCGGCAACATCTTGACAGTGTCCTGTCAGAAGCTGTAATGCGTTTTGCTGTGCCTCAATTGCAGCAGATTTGGTCGATCTATAATTTCTGCTCATATTGAATGGGAATTGACAGACGGTTAATGGCGCCGAATGAGGCGGGCTGAGGGACTTGGACAATAGGCAAAAGAGGCAGTAACAGAGGCAGCGGCAGAGGCAGCGGCAATTTAACACCCCGCTGAGCAGGGGCTGCTCAGAGCTAACAGCCGCTAAGGGCTAGGACAGCAAGGGCAGAGCGGGACGGCGCGAGACGGGGCGGGGCTGCGAGATTTGCGATAAAAAATGATTGCACATGCGAGTGTTTTGCCTCGAAATTGCAACATTTGCGGCATGAAAATGCCGCACAAGCCAAAAGAAAACCCAACACATGCCCAACAATGAGAAGTGGCTGGGGGTGGAGACTGGAGAGGGTGGTGGAGGGTGAGGAGGTTGAGGAGGGTGCGAGCCAACTCTCGCTAGCCTAGCGACGACCCAGATTTGCACTTGCCGCCCAGTTTAGCCGGGTTATCAGTGGCCTCGAACATAAATCACTGTCAAGTGTCATTCGCTCGCGTCGACGCTGGTTGCCATGCACTGAGAGAAAATGCTCAGTGTATACCTCAAATTAGGTAAGCCCCATATTGACCTGCGCATTTCTTAAGCTGATCACGAGAAACGTTTCTCGCTGAGGATCATTGGACTCCACTTGAATCCGTTTTGCAACCGTGTTAAAGACAACACACTCAGAGAAAAGGTATAGTAGCTAGTAATATTATGGCTATTTAAGGCATTTCCGTTTGAAAGCGATATGTAATATGTACATAATGTGTGTGTATATGTTTGTTTTCAAGGAAACATTTATGGACTTGGAGGAAGAAGAGTTAGGTAGACATTTTTATTAGATTATCGGATAGCATTGTGTGTATTTTAATTTACGAAATATTTAAATTACATTTATTTTTCAGCTTCTTCATTAAGACAAATACTTTCTGAAAACTGTTTGTTATGCTCAGATTGAAGCATAAAATATGGAGTATATTCGTTCTTTTTATGTATGTCTTGTTGAGTAAGTATACCGGATAGTTCCAATATAGTTTCCTTACGCATAAATCATGTACATAAATAAATTCAATTTAGATTAGTTTTAGTCTAAGGCAGAACTTTGATGCATATTTGCCTCTTCTAACTCTATTCTTCCTAGATATTTCTCCAAGTGTAGCTTCAGTAGTTGGTATATGCTTTATTTTAGCTACTTCGACAGCGTTTTAGTATAAGTTTTTTCATTCACACACGCACACTCACATGTGTGTGCATTGAGCTATAAGCTTACCACGATACATGTGCATGTGTGTGCGTGTGTGTGTGTGAGTGTCAGCGAGTCAAAAGGTGCATCAGCGGAAACTGCAGAAGCAGCAGCATCAGCATCAGCAGCAGCCACTCAACGCCAGCTCCACAACAACAACAACATCGACAACAGCAAGGATAGCCTGAAAAAGTTGCTAATTAAACTTTTTGCTTGGCGGCTGCTGCTGCTGAGCTTTGGCCTTAACGGGCATCAGGTCGAGCATTTGCCAGTGCAGCGAAAGTGTTGCATGTCGAGCAGTCGCCAATCACGGTGTTCACAGTACCAGCTACACACATAACCTATGCCGCCTCTCCCTCTTTCGCCTTCTCACTGACTCCTCGTCTCCTCTGCTGTGTTCCACATATTCGTTACGCTTTGGCTGGCATTTCGTTGCGCTGTCAATGCAATCGCAAGTGAATCCAGCCACAAGTATCACTTTGTCCGCGTGCCGTGTGCTCACTGTACCGTACCATGCATCCCCTGCAGATCCAGCTGCATTACTCCATATACACTCTATATATGTATGTATATGTGTACATATCTATTGCTATCTGCGCTCTCAGCCGTCTGGCTTCTTGGCATGCCTAATTTCCGCTATTGTTCATAATTTTTATTGCGCTTGTTGCGAATTAGTTTCGGTTACGCCTGATGCCAACACCCCGCTAGCCGGCCACCTCTCGCCCCTCACCCTCTCTGCTCACCCTTAATAGCTAGCAATCAGCCCCTGGTCTGGCCTCATTGCAATTTTTTGCAATTTAAAATTTGTTGCCATAATTGACGGCGTCTTCAGTTAGGGGTTGACTTTTTGTCCGTTGACTTGGCCTACAGGGGCGTTGACAGCGGTTACAACTGCTGCAACAACAACAACAACATGTCTGCTTAACATGACTGCCAACAAGCGATTGGCCATGGGCTTAGGGGGCGAGGGCTGCTGCAGCGTTTAACAGCGCTGTCGATGGGTGTAAAACACATTTCGGTTTAAATGTTTGCAGCTCATTGCAATTAAATTGTGGCAGAGGTAGGGCTATAGTGTTTGGGTAAGGAGAAGGAGGAGGAGGATGGGGATGAGACTGTAGTTAATTTAAAGTAGTCTCAATGAATGCTTGCTTGGTATTTGTGAACACCATCAAACAAGTGTTCGGTCATGTTAATATTGCTTGATTAGCAACAGCTATAGAACTCAAGTGCTTAGCACAACTCTGTTAAGTGATAAGTCAACGTAAGCGAGCTGTTGAGAGAGTCAAAAACAACAGCAACATAGCTGGCAAACAAATTTTACTACATTTCTGTTAAATACCCAACGGCCAGAACAGTCTGACAGTATTTCATTTCGGTTAATAATCGCATCAGTTTACAAAGCAATGTAAAGCCAATAGAATTTTATTCTACCCCAAGACCATTCGAAGTTTCCAAATATTAACATAACATGACTTGACATAGCACTTGAGCTTCATCCTGCTGTACTGTATAAAGAGGCAAGAGTACTGCAATAGCAATTCGAAATTCGAATTGCTGTTAACGTTCCGTTGTCTGATATAACATTCTATATTCGTCCTGTTGTACTGTATGAAGGGGGCAAGAGTACTGCAAAAGCATTTGCTGTTAACTTCACATCGAAATTCGAATTGCTGTTAGCGTTCCGCTGTCTGATATAACATTCTATATTGGTCCTGTTGTACTGTATGAAGGGGGCGAGTGTACTGCCAATAGCGTTTGCTGTTAACTTCACATCGAAATTCGAATAGCTGTTAGAGTTCACAGTCAATGCCCCAGTCTAACTGCTATGTTATCTTTCGCATTCTGTTCAAGGGGTAGTTTTCTATGCTGTTAGCAGCAGCAACTGTTAGCGTTGCTCTCTGTTAACCTGAAGTGTAGCATATGAAGGGGTATTGTTATTTTCAACAGAGTCGAACAGCGCCTTCTTGTATGCATGTTTCCTTCTGATGCGACTTTCGAAGCTGCTGACAGAGCTATGCTAAAGGTAACAGCGCCCACTCTTTAGGCTTACGAGCTGGTTTGCTTGTTATTTACTTCTTGTTTGACTTTCGAAATGTTAAGCACAGTTTCCTGTTGCTGTTAAAAACATTTGCGTTTGGATTAGGCTTGTTATGTTAGTCCAAAATCGTTTTATCTTCTGTTGAGTTTAGCATTGCTGTTGAGCCTTTAGAACGCTCCCAATAACTTTTTGTGCCATGACAACAGGTGTGCAGGATAATATGAACTGTTATTAGTTAAAATATTCTTTAATATGTTTTAATATATTTTTAATATTTATCAAAGTTGCTGTTGAATAGATAAATATAAACATAAATATATATGGCAAATATTAGCATCAACATTTTAGTAAAAACTTAAACAAAAGTAAAATTAATAAAATCGAGATTAAAAATACTTAAATTCAATTTACTAATATTTTTAAAACGCTTAAAGTTTATTTAATACTTTCTACAACAATAAAATGCTTTCTAAACACCATTTCAATTCCAATTGGACCGCTCGCGTTGTTTGCGTAGGTCGTGAGCAAAGAGCAGGACAAGCTCTTATCAGTCGTTGGCTTATCAGCAGCATTTGTAGACGCTGCGTGTGGTGAGTTTCGGAGTGCCCATTTGACTCTCTTATTGGCGACCGAAATGTCCAAGGCACTGCCCGAGCTGCTAACGCCACTTCGGCTGCGCGTGGTGTGTTGAATGCCGAGCACTTCGGCGACGGCGACGGCGACACGAAGCGGCGCGTCGCTGCCCGCTGATTGAGTTGAGAATTTATTAGCGCAAAAAACGAAGAAGCTTCAGTCTCGTGTTTGTTGTGCGCTCGTAAGGATGTGTCCGCAGCCGCTGACGGACCTCGTGCGTTCGCGTCGCGTGTGCGCGCGTTCCCAACGCTGAACGCCTCAGCCGTGTTTCAATCGCTTTTCCATGCCAACAAATCAAACACAAAAGCAAATTGAGAAAAAATAAAAATAAATAAGCAGAAAAATAAAATATTCTGAAAAACGCCCAAAGGCGAGTGTTTAATGTCATACAAAAGAAAGTCAAGTGTGTAATAAATGTTTTATTTAGTGTTCCGTTCGTGTGGCAGCCACCGGCTGCAGCAAGCGGCAGCAGCCCAATAAGCGGCCAACAAGTGCAACAACAGCTAACAACGAAAAGGTGCCTACAACTGACCCACAATTTGCACTAAAACATAACTCATTGCACCGCACCTACAGCCCCCCAACCCCCTAATACCAACATTCGCACATACCACAACCCTTCGGGGCATGCCACACTTTTGAGGCATGCAAATTTTTGGCGTTGCATATTCCTGTACACAATCAAATTTCTTTTCGGGGCCGCACCGCAAATGCAAATAATTTCGCATTTATGCAAAGCGCCAAAAGCGCTTCGCGTCACGCCCCCTTTGGCATTTAACGCCCACACTTGAATGAAAGCTGATGTTCAAAACAAAAGAGAGTTGCAACTAGATGTAAGCTCAAATGGGTCCTACTCCAAAAAAGTTCGGAATATGTTTTAAATACATTTGAATAGCAAACAATGAATGAGAAAAAAAAGGCAAAAAATTATTTTAAATTAAGAAAATCTTACTTTAAGATTTTTGCAAAGACTCAAGATTCTTAGGGAATTTTCGCAGCTGAAGAAAAAAAGTTTTAAGGTTTTAGAATCGCAATATAAAAATATTTAATTGGAAATATAATACAGAACTACAATAAAAATATATAAATCATAGATTTGACCAAAGCTTAAAAAAATATATATATAAAAATAAAATAATAATAAAAAAATAATATTAAAAATAATATTAATAAATTTGACCAAAGCTTAAAAAATATATAATATAAAATATACACAAAATTTTAAAAAATAATATTAACAAGATTGAGCAAAGTTTAAGAAAATTTCTGGCTTTGGGCCACAAAATCTAACAATCAAATTAATTATTTAAAACGGAAAAAGAAACTTTGGACACATTTTTCGTTTTAGCTGAAGTTAAAAGTTCTAAACTTGATTAAGCCCTGCCACGCCTTTCAATTAATTAGTTTAATTAGTGTGGGCTGTTGGCGCCTTTGCTTAAGCGAAAGAATTGTTTTGGCATTTGCAAAACGACTTTGAAAACTTTGGCAAAAGGCGCTCAGGCCGAATTCTAATGGCAAACCTTAACGCACAAACACCCACACACACACGCAGACACACACACACACAATGAGTCGAAAAAAGGACCTCGATCAACGTTTCATGTGCCATTTAACAAACACTAAGCGAACCCTTTGCGACCATTTTTCTTAATTTCATTCGCTTCTTCTCGACAATGGCAACAGCAGCTCAGTCAATTGCTCTACATATTTGAATACCCTGCAAATGGGCATATGTGTGCGGATGTGCAAGATGTAATATGTGCATGTGGGCCGCGACTGACAGAGAAGAGCGAGAGAGACAGCTAATGTGAGCAAGAGAGCAGCAAATACTCAGCTTTAGTCTCAAAATATTATATGTATAAATCTGTATATATGATATATATCGGATTAGTGTAATATCGAAAGCCTAAGTCTATTGCAATCAAGTCAGCTATAGAGCTCTCTCTCTCTCTCTCTCTCTCTCTCCCTCACCGTATCTTCACTTAAATTTACTGCTATATGGGCAACACATATGCATACCCCTTCGCCCAGCTGCTTTTCTAGGGTATGAAATGTTCGTCATGTGCGTTTTTTAATGTTGCTCATTGGCCAGTTGTTGTTTTTTTTTTTATGCTTGGCCATTTCGTTTTGGGGGCAATAAAAGCCGCCAGCGACTTAAGACATTTCGTGGCTCTAAATGGCAGCAGGAGGCATGCGGCATGCGGCATGCGGCATGGGGCATGGGGCATGGGGCATGTGGGTTGGCAGGCTCGGTGCGGCAGCCAGTGAAAGCAAACTAAAAGAAAATTTATTTACTTTGCCACTGAATTTGCGCTGATTTCGTGTTGTTGTTTTTGCTGCTGCCACTGACCGTTGCCCCATTGGCCCGCTGCTCGATTGCCTCATTTGTTGTTTGCCCCACTCAGCAACAACAACAACAGCAGCAGCAGCAGCAAGAAAAGTAGGCAACGGAAAAAAATGTTTGTCAACAAACGCAGCCAAGCACAAAAATAATATCAAAATCTAAGTTGAAGGCAAAGCCAAAGATGCCACATCTCTCTCTCTCTCTCTCTCTCTCTCTCTGTCTCTCTCTGTGTGTGTGTATGGCATATTTTTGGCTCAAGTGTGCCACGTCCGGCGCACAACTATGAGTATTTTAAAATTTGTGGCACGTGCCCCAAATAGCAAACATCAGCAAATAATAAATTCATTGTAAGCCAACGCACGGCGCTGCCTGCACTTGAGCAGCGGCCAAGTACGAGCCAAAGGGGCATGCGGCATGCGGCATCCAGCATGTGGCATGCGGCATCTGGCATGGGGCATGTACCAGAGATGAGTGGCTGACCGGCTGTGCAACCAAATTAGCTGCTTTACTTTCTTTTCTGCCCAATGCTATTCTTCCTCCTGCTCCTCCTCCCCCTTCGCCTCCTCCTTCGCCTCTTCTTTCATTTATTTCGTTGTGCAGCTAAGCTCGGTTTACGGCACGCTTAGCCATTACGTTTGTGTGAGTGGCATGCAACAAATGCAGCGCAGACAAATACCAAAAACTACTTGCCGCATCTTGCGGCACAGGCGTCCATTGTGGCTAGCACTTGCAGCAATTACAATTGCATTTGTCTGTGTGTGTGTGTGTGCATTTTTTTTCGCCTTGTGTGTGGCAACACCTGCTGCGGCTGCGGCTGCTGCTGCTACGATACTTGAGAAAAGCTGCAGCTGCAGCTGCACTTGAGCTGCGTGTTGCTATTCATTGTGCAACGTGTGGCATCATAAGCTGCAGTCGGCGCTGCAGCAGCTACAGACAAATGCCTGCAACATAATGTTGACACGCGGCTTTTGTTGCTCTCCTTTGCATTTCAGTGGCTCTTTCAGTCTTGTGTAACAGTGTGTGTGTGTATCAGTGTGTGTGTGTGTGTGTGTGTGTGTGCGTGCAACCTGTGTAATTTACATTGGTATTAAGTAGTTGGCAGTTTGCTTCTTAGCAGGCAAAATAATGGAAGGATTAAATTTAGCGAATGTAATTTTGAATTTTTTTTTTATGACTTAGTTGCAAGAGAAAAATGTTTTAAGCTATTGTAAAAATCCATATCAAATTTTTAAAGTATTTAATTATTATATTTTTGTTATTTTTTTTTTTTTTTTTAATTTCCACATCTGCTTTACATTTCTTGCAAATCAACCTAAATCATTGTAAAGCATTCTTGCTATGTGCTGTGTGCCCCTTGGCCAACTCTTCTTCTTTTTCTTCTTTGCCTAGCTCTAATTATCGCTCTTGTGCAGCTGAAGCGGAAAGGGAAAGGGATAAAAACTTGACTATGTATTCGCGTGCATTTGCGACATGTCAAAGCTTTTCATTTATATCAGATGCTTATTCGCAGCAATTTATTCTCTTCTTCTACCTCTTTTCTTTTTTGCATTATTTATTTATGCAACTTCATTGCGCCGCGCCCCGCTCAGCTTTCACTTTGCTCCTTCCTCCATTTCCGCTGGCTTAATTCATTTTTTATTTCAACGTAAATAAGCAGTAAATTACAAGCTGCAACAGCAACAGTTGCTGCTCTCTCAGTTGTTGTTGTTGTTGTTGTTGCTGTTGCCGTTGCTGCTTGTCCTTTGCATATTTCGTGTAATATTGTTGCTTACTTTATGTAGCCGAGTCCTTGCCGCTAGCTCTGCCATATTTCTGCTTACCCCGCCCCGCACCTGCACCTGCCCCTGCACCTGCCCGGTGTGGCAAGTGTCAGCTGCCGTTAGCCCCATCTGCTCGTTGCTATTCATTAACAACCTGCGCAATTTAAGTTCAAGTTCTGTCAGCTCCAACAGCAGCATTCGGTTGCATTTTTCTACACTGCGCGAAACGCTGTGCCGCTTTGTCATAACTGCAAATCGGCTAGTGACATCTGAGCTATTTACTTGGGGATTTCTTGTCCACTCTCTCGCCCACCTCCCCCAAGTCTTAGCTCCGGCTGTCAACCCTTCAGCAGGTACTTTTGTGGAATCGAAAGAAAATGTTGAACTGAAATGTTCGCTGGCAGTTTAATTGCTTTGCTTTGCTGCATCGACAACTGCTCATTAGCTGGGCCAAAAGAGGGGGGCGGGAGGCTAACTTGTTGAGCTGGTCAGCAGCAGTTGGCAACCACTTGATGAGGCTCGAGCTGGCCCCCAAGTCGTTAAGGTGCTTAGCGCGCGGCGACTCCGGGCAAGACACTCCGCCCTGAGAGTCCAGTGCGAGGCCAACGGCAAACGGCAAACGCAACTGTAAATGTTACTATTAGCCATTAGTGGGCTTCAGCGTCTTTGTTTGGATTAGACAACGTCTACGCTCGTTAAGTGTCAGGTGCTTACGCAACGCCTACTGCCCAGTGCCCAAAGACACGCTCTATATAGTGATTATGTATATACATACATATATAACGATTATATATCTACCAGACATATTTTATTCAAAAGCATAGTCGGTCGTGCGACGGCAACGTTATAATTACACTAAAAGGTAAAGAAATGTGTTTCTGATCTGTTCAATTCTATGAATTTTACTATGACCTGAAGGTGTTTACTGGCAAGTGAGCAAAACTTGTGGAAACAAGGCGATAAGCAGAGTAGAAGTGAATGGAATAGAGTGTACTCTATAATGGAATAATATATTGTATAATATAATATAATGAGATGAAAGCTTAACTTGATTGTGAATGCTTTATTGCAATAAATTGTTAACATTTTTGTTGTTATTCAAATCAGAGAAATATTTGCACAAATTTCCGAGCAACTCGAAATTCTCGGTTTTTATTTCCAAGAACTCGCCTCCGTAGAGTCCTGAATCGTTTATACACAATTGAGTGCTCTGAGCATCGAGCCCCATGCACGGATTTCTGACTTTCTTGACTTCTCAGTATCAAATCAATTGATGATTAAATTTAGAATTTATTCAGAAACACTGAAAATCAAATAAAAGAAAAATGACAAAGAAAACATATAAAATTCATTGGAAGCTCGTTAAATTTAATGATTAATAGGGATTTGGTTTTAATTTATGAATGTGAATCTAAAAATATTTGTAGCTCACTCAATATTTTTTTTTTTTTACCAATTATTAGTTTTTGTTGATGAATGTGTAATTATTATTTATTTTTTAATTAATTTAATTTTTGTCTTTGCATTTGATAAAATTAAAAATTCTATCTAACATCTTTCTTTGCTCTTTTCAAAGAAATCCAATTCCAAGTCAAGTTAGTAATAGTTCTAAGCCTAGCAGATTACAGGAGTACGTAAGAAAAATGCCTCTTGTTTATATAAAAATTAATGTAAATAGTGAAGCAGGCGTAATTCTTTATCCATTCAGCTGGCAAATGTGTTCAACGCAGTAATCTCTGCTTTCGAGCTCAAGTCCTGCTCTTGATTCTCTGTAACTAACAATATTTTAATGACTTTCAGCAGGAAGAATAAATGTTGAGTGGGATTCACACTGAATTCGCAAATTGCCACAGCAAAAAAATACAAGAAAAAATAAAATAAATAGGAAAATAATAAAAACTAAAAATTCAGGTGGAAAACGAAACATTTGAATACCCTTTAATGCAGCTACATACAAATGGGGTTTACTGCAGCAGAGTGAGGGCTTTGCATTGTTGTGGAGCAATTGTGAGCCGAGCATAAATGTGTGCAGTCGGAGTTGGATTCCACAATTATACTTTACACACACTTGTGCATGCTCCTGGCAGATTCAAGTCCAAAATAATATACGCACAGCCACAAAAACTTATTTACCCAAAAATGTTTTTATGTTCCGTGTGCGGACAGTCAGATATGTAGCTGCGTCTATAAACATATATGTATATATATTAACACACAATATATATGTATGTATGTATATGTGAAATGAGAGCTTGCAATATGTAAGAAAAAACTTTAATTACCAGCTTCGTGCAGACAGCCTGAACCGAGCGAGAACAAGAGTGAAGCGGGGGTGAAGTATATGTAGTAATAAAACATAAAACTACGTGTGGAACAACAATTTGTTTATCCCAAAAACTTGCTGCATTTTCATTTGAAAGCCAAGCGGGCTGCAATATGAAATTTTCTATATATGAAAATGTTTCATTTTAAAGGCACAGGCAAAGGAAACTTGTGGGCAAATATTAAAAGTAAATACGAATTGTGAAAACTACAAAGGAAAAGAAAAATGAACATGTAAACTATATGCTGCAAATACCAATAAAAATAGCAAAATGCAAATATATTTTCAGTTTTCTTTCAATGATTGACAGTTAGTTTAGATAGAAACAGGCAACTTGTGCAGATATTTGAGAACCTGGACGCCTGCAATGATTACAGTTCAGCAAGAATAACAAGACAAGAGAATTCATCAGAAGTTGGTAACAAATTCTATTGAATGTATCATAAAGAGGTTCCTCAAATGGGCCTATAGATAACCAGCTTATATTGTGTGTGCACGAAACCCTTGTTAGTTGGAAATAATTAACTTATACACTGGCACATGTATTTATACATATATTTCTATCATAGTGGTTTTACACATATAAATAAATACATATAGTTTTAATATTTGCTATGCTGTCAAGCATAAATCATATTAAAAAAAACTCGAATTTTTTCAAGAGTTGAAAGAAATATTCAATAAAAAATATTTGCCCACAAAAAAGTTCTCGTAAGCTTCAATTATTCAACAGAGTTAAGAGTTTTGATTAAAAGTTAAAAAGCACAATTTTAACAAATAATGATTAAAGCACTTGAAATTGTTTTTTTCTTTGTTTTCATTTGAGTGGAGAGAGAAATCAGTTGTATGTGGCTGTATAACAATGCAATTTATGTTAGCTACCTTATAGCTACAAATAATTATTATAGACAGTTTGCCACTTAATAAAATCGAAATGCAATTTAATTAAATATTTAAATATAAAATATAAGAATTTAAAATATAAAATATGAAATATGAAATATAAAATATGAAAAATAAAATATAAAATATGAAAAATAAAATATAAAATATAAAATAAAAAATAAAAACTAAAAATAAAAAATATAAAATATAAAATATAAAATAAAAAATATAAAATATAAAATATAAAATATAAAATATAATATATAAAATATAAAATGTTAAATATAAAATATAAAATATAATATATAATATATAAAATATAAAATATAAAATATAAAATATTACTGTAATTTTGCTGACAAATTTTAACAATTTATTCGTTTTGTTAGATTAGCGTAGATCTAATCCGTATACCTTCTGCTAAATTCTTTGTCTAAAAGCAACTTAAGTAAAACCTAGTAAATTTTAAAAAATAAGATAAAAATTATTAAAATTAAAAATAAATATCAAAATATATATAATTAAAAATTTTGTATAGTAGCTCTTCTCTCTTTAAATATCGAAGTATAGCAAAGGTTAGTCGATCTATAAACCAAGTTTTTGGCCCCCCAATCATCTGTTTTGGCTTCAAGCAGTAGCTCTTAGCTGGCCTACAAAGGCATTGGGGTTGCCCTAAAAGAAAAAAAACTTTGAACTCAATTGAAGTTGAGCTAAAATCTTTATTAATTAAATTGATCGCAAAGGTGGAATGCTGCAGCAGCTGCTGTATCCATGACAGCGTCTCCTGGCCTGCTCAGGCTGTGCTGTGTTTTGGGGCATACGCAGCATGCCACAAATGGGGGCAAGGAATTAAAAGGTGCAGCGAAAACTTTTGTTTCAGTTTTGTAGCTGTGCAAACGTTAAAATGAAAGTTTTTAAAAGCAACCACAACATTTACGTCATGTGTGCGTGTGTGTGTGAGAGAGAGAGAGAGAGAGAGAGAGAGAGAGAGCTGTTGCTGTTGTTGTTCAAGCTGTAGTTAAGCTTGTTGCTGCTGCTGCTGCTGTTGGCTGTGTAGCATGTTCCGCATCAAAGTGGCAGCTTTAAGGCGCTTACTGCTCCGTTTGCACTTTTTATAGTCAAAAGGCAACACGCCAAGTTGCAACAGCAACAACAATCGCAAACAGCAGCACCATTTGTTGCCACATGTTGTAACTGTTGCCGCATTAAATGTGCAACCCTCAGCTGCGGTTCAATGTTGCTGCTGCTGTTGTTGTTGTAGGTGCTGCTGCTGCTGCTGTTGCGAATTTCACTTTTATGTTGGCGCATCCTACGCTGCTTTTATGCTGTTGCAGCCGAGAGTCGGAACGGCTGCAGCGCCGCACCACCGCGGCACAGCTCCATTAGTTCACTGGGCACCACCAGCGGAGATTTCACTTCATTTTATGTTGTCAGACTTCCGAGTGCGCCGAGTGCGCCGAGTTCTTGTTATAAAAAAGCCAAATTCATTTTGCACATATAACTTTTATAACCCACACAAACCTCTCTCACTCTCACTCTCAGTTCCTCTCTATATCTATGCGTGTGTGTGTGTGTGTTGTGTTTATGCTCCCTGCTGCTTCAACTTGACATCTCCTGGTTAATTCTGCAACCGCAGCTCGAAAATGACAGGCGCACACCGTTGGAAACTCGTTTTTTGTTGGCGCATTTGCAGCTCCCATTGGGGCATTATTTATTGACGGCCAAAAGGGCTGCTAGCCCATTTTGCAAGCGAACGAATTCGCGCAGAAATTTGGCATTTTCCTATATATTTTTATTTTTATATGCAACTAGAAATTTGCGCGTGCATCGAAAAAGAAAATTCTGAAGAGAAGAGTGAGCTATATATAATAGTCTCCTTTCAGCCATTCAAGTCTTAAGCAGGCAATATTTGCTGTGCATATAATCACACATATTTATCCTTTACTCCTGCTCCTAAATCCTTGCAATTCATTAAAGTAAATTGAAAATTTTCCCTTGCCTCCATATTTACGCACATTGAAAGTCAACATGAGCTTCTCTTTGTAGATAAATATGGCTTTCACTAATAAATTTCGAAAACATAAATAAAACTCTTGCAATCTTTTCAGCAGCTAATAATCAAATATTGGCACAATGAAAATAAACATTCTTTTCCATTTTGCAGCTTCAATAAAATGATAACCTGAGGCCTCGACTCTGCATGTAAACAGTTTAAATTGAAAATTGAAAAGTATAAATAAAAAACTAGTAAAAACATTAAGCGAGCCAGAGAGAGAGCGAGAGAGAGAGAGAGAGAGAGACAGAGGGAGAGAGAGAGCGAGAGAAGGAGCGTGTAACAAATTGGCCAACGAAAGTAAACAAAAATATAATTCAATTGAATAACCCATGGGCGAAAACTAAAACCCATCCAAATACCATTAAAAATAAGAAGAAAAAAAAATTAAAAATAAGAAAAAAAAAAACACACGCAACGTAAACCACCGCAAAGCAATTGCTTTCAGAAAGAGATAAATATATAGAAAAGGATACAAATTGAAACAGCAGCAACAGCCGCTAAAGCCACGCCCACAAAATGACGCTGCGCATAACGGTGAAATCGAGAAATCATCTTGGACTCATTATTTATGGCTTTGTCTGGCTGCTGATAACGACAACAACATCAACAATGCCATCCATCGAAGCTGGACGCATTTTCGGTGAGTTCAACAAAATACGATTTGCTCTTCTCCTTCTTCTTCTTCATCGTCAGTCTTTCCATTTTCTTGGCCACATTTCTATCGGTCTCTGTTGGAAAATATTCCATGAGCTGTTCATTTTTTTTTTCCTTTTCATTTTTCACTTTCTGCTTGTGGCCTTTATTAATGCACACAGTTTCCAGCTAATGGAATTTTTAATGCAATGAAAACGCAATGTGGACACATTTCACAAATTGGCTAAAATAAGTGAGAGCTGCGCAAGAAATGCAAATTGACAACCCCTCAGCGTCTTCTTCTTGCGCACATACCCTGCAAACGTGAAAGTTTTGTTGAAGGTGTATATGAAGGTGTTTAGTGTAGATTAAAAATTGATTAATATTAATTGAAAGATTCACATGATATTAAGACTCAAGAATTGGAATTTTTAAACTTGGATAATGTCAATATATAGTATTTTTAGATGTATAATATATTTTTATTTATAATATATAACATTAATTATAAAAATGTTTATTATGTTTATATAGGGAATATTGCAAAACTACTATTTTAGCTGAATTACATTTTTTACATGACATCTTAATGATGTACTAGGGAATACTTAGGACTATACTAACACGCTTTTTATAGTGGATCTATATCTCTCCAGAATCCAGCGTTAGTTTTTTATTTGAACGGAGATATCCTTTGATAAGACTTGAACTGAAAAATTGTATATATATGATTTAGTAGTTTAATAAAGTTTTAAACTAGATCAACAAAATTAGGGATATCAATTGCTCGATATCATTATTTTTTTTATAGTACGACGTGTCTTAAGCTTTTGAATAATCTGCAGTTGGGTCACTTCTTCTTCTTCTTCTTCATCGACTCTCAATTTCCAGCTTAAGTTCTCCTTTAGCTCGCCCACTAGAAATTCTATATATGTATGATTCATAAATATTAATTATTTTGTGCTTCTATTTCTATATATAAACATACTTCAGGTTATTTTTAACATATTTCGTATACATAACACACCCATTGCCTGAATTCAGCAAATCTAATTTGTTTTCTATATTTATGCACATCTAATGGATTTTTTCTTGGAAGTACTACTCTTGATTTACAGGGTACTTCTGGGCTAAGCAACTCACGCGTTAGCTCTCTTAATTATATTTTATTGGATTTGGGTCATATCCATGTGTTATTTTCGTATTAATTAGTATTACAAAAGGTTTCCTCTCTGCCTGCCTCGCGATGTCAGAAACGTTAATGAACTGAACCTTCTGCCGTCCAAAACCCACACAACAATCAAGCAAGAGCACATGTGTGTGTGCGTGCGTCTGTGTGTGTAAAAGTTCCTGTTAAAGTCAATGATTGTGTGTTTTTTATAAAAATAATTAAATATAATTACATGACTTGAAAACACGTTTGCTCGAAATAAGGGTTTCGATTCGAAGCAGAAAGAGAGAGAGAGAGAAACAGAGAGTCAAAGAGAAGGAGAGGGAGAGAGAGGGAGCGAGAGTGAGAGAGACAGAGAGAGGGAGAGTGAACCCGCAAGGCTATATGCTGCGGTCTAATTAACCGCATTCATATATTCATAAATGAAGCGTTTTGTACATGTGGTTCTAATTTACATGTAATTATGGTCGCACAACTAGCACGGCTTTGGCCTATGCAAACACACAATGAACGTGTTGGTAAATGCCGTTTAAGGCGAAGCCTCCATGGCGGGGCATGGCAAAGGGATATCAAAACAGCCTTCGCATGGTTAATTGCAGTTTTATCTGCCTGGACGCACTCGAAAAGGCGCGCATTAGTTTGTTGTCCGTATAAAAAAAAAAACTAGTTGGCATTTGCCATGATCAAAGCCGAAAACCCACAATAACAAAAACAATAATAACAACAACAACAACGACAGCAAACAATGTTGACACACATTTTGTTGTGGCTGGCCCCTAAAAAGTATGCTACGAAAATTGTGCACACAAATGAGAGAATTTGCGTGGCATCAGCAGCAGGGGCAGCGGCAGGAGGGGCTACAATAATGCGCAGATAAAAAGAATACCGCCACACACACACACACACACACACACATACAACTCTGTAAATTTACATGTGTGTGTGTGTATTGGCATTAGGCTGGCAGTTGTGCAACACTTTTTGTCGCGCAATTTAAATGACGCTGTCGAGTGCCAACCACCGCAGCCCCGCCGCAGCAACAACAACAAATACCATGGAACTGCAGCCAGGCGTATGCATGCACACACACACTCGCACACATACATTTGTGAAAGCGTAAAGTTTACGCGCTTGTTTGCTATAATTTCGATTGTTTTCACTGCGCGCAGCAGCCGACGCCGTTGCCATTGCCGCCGTGGTGGCACCGTCACGCCCATCGATAGGTAAACAAGCCCCTCCCACAGCGCCGAGACCCTTGGCTCAACCCCTGGCCTTCGCTTGTTGCGACAGTTTGCCGTAATTTTCGTTTTATTGATGTGCGCGTCGCTCTTGTTGTTGTTGTTCTTGCAACTTTGCTGGCAGGCAACAACAGCTTGCAGCAGCAGCAGCAGCAACAGCAACAGCAACAGCAACAGCAGCAAATGCAGTCGCATAAAATATGCCCGATAAGTGGCACACTTTAGCATTTCAGATTTTTGCAGTTGTTGCATGTTTCTGGTTAAGTGCAAGAAAATTGATGCAAAACTTTTGCCCCAAAATGTTGCACAATTCATGCGGCACGAGCATGTGCAATTCCAGCTGCGAGCGCACACACACTTTATGACCACGCCCTGATTGCCTACAATTAAGTGGGCGTCGAATGGGCAACTAATTGAGTGTACATAAAGCTGGCATGGGTCCTGCCCAGAAAGGATGCGCCCTAAAGTTGGGATTTCACTTTTACTTTAGAGACCACTTAATTATTAGCTTCTTTACAGAGCATAGATGTCAATGGAGTTATAATGAGTAAATGATATGTTTACTTCACTTACGACTACATAGTAATTAAGTGTACAGAGCTGATTTCATAAACATCTCTCATTTTTCTTTCTTTGCATGAGAAAGTTATATCCATCAAATACATAAATTTATCGGAAGTATTATGATGTACTGTTTAATGTTTTATATTTTTTTTTCTGTGAAATTCGTAAATAGCTGTTTTTTTTTTCACAAATCTAAAAAAAAAATAAAAAAAAAAATAAATAAATAAATAGAAAATAAAAATTTTTAATTAGGTTTCATAAAATTGTTTTTTTTTTTTTTTTTTTTTTTTTGTTTTTTTACATCGCAGT
>NW_022045863.1:1046662-1111267 GCF_001654015.2 Drosophila navojoa | reverse complement strand
AAAAAAAAAAAAAAAAAAAAAAAAAAAAAAAAAAAAAAAAAAAAAAAAAATTTTTAATTAGGTTTCATAAAATTTTTTTTTTTTTTTTTTTTTTTTTTTTGTTTTTTTACATCGCAGTCTTCATCACATATCTAAAAAAATGAAATAAAAAAATAATACATTAAAAAATGTTAAAGTCAAGTATAAATGCTCCATTGTTCCACAGCCCATAGGCATCATATGAGGCTAGAGTGTAAAAATATTTACATTGAAATTTCGTTGGTATTTTTGTTGAATTTTCTCTACACATACACATATTTGTTTTTCTAGTTTTTCTACGAATTTTTTCATATACATATATATATATATATATATATATATATTTTTTTTTTTTTTTTTTTGCCAGCTACCACAAAATGTAGCAAGTATTGAAGACAGTTATTCGATCTCTGTCAATTTGGCTCAAGTTGTCAGCGAAGCTAAACATAAACAAATAATGTTTTAGCCCCGGCTCTAGCTGCTTCCATTCAGCAGCAGCAGAACAATACAAAACTTGGGGCCAGCAAGTTTTTCTTTTCATTTCATCAGCACGTGGCAGGTGCTGGAGGTGCCACTAGGACACGGCTATTTATATCTGCATGTTGATGTCCTTAGGACTAGGTCAAAGGTAACTAGCATTAGCTGCCAAATTGATAAATCGAGCATTTAATGAGTCACAGCAACTGCTAGAGTATTCACACACACACACACACACACTGACACAGATCCCTAGCTAATGATTTCATTTTAAATTATTCATGCGTCTCCTAAGTATAAACAATTTTTATGGCATGCCATCAGACGTACTTTATATTCAGCTCATTATGTTAAAGCCAAACAATTGGCGACATCAACACAAGCAACAACAACAACAAGCAATTGTTATATATATATATGTATGAGTATATATATGCTTGTGCTGCTTCTTATTTTAGCTGGGATTACATTTAAGCAAGGCGTTGTCCTTGGCGGCATCGCTGTCTGGCGTAATTTCTTTATTAGATTCATTGCGCCCCTTCAGCAAATTTGCACTTGCCACAGCCACAGCCACAGCCAGAGGCAGGCAGCGGCAGAGGCAGCAGAGGCTGAGACGGGCAGCAGCTGCAAACGATGCTAAAAACAATTACATAAATTGGCTTTGACTTTAGTTGAGACAGCTCTGAGTCCAAGCCACATTTATGAACAAGTTTCGTAACGCTGAACTAACTGAAAGCAGCTGAGACTAAAAAAAATATAATATATTTATAAAATATATATATATAAAAATATACATTTAAATATAAACTCGCTTTGAATTGAATATTCAAGAACTCCTTGTAGTATCTCGATAGCTAAGTAAGAGCATTTCGAGTTCGCATCGCTTCAATAGCTGTGAAATGCCTCAAATTCCTTGATTGGCATCTATAAATGTCTTTTAATAGGAGTTCAAAGCATTTTATTTTGACAGCTTAGGGAAAAACTAAATAAGTGTAAGAGCTCTCGCAGCAGCGAATAGTATAGAAAAGAAATTTAATTATACGACCAGAAAGTTCAAAGAAAATACGGAAAATGCTAAAAAAGAAAAATATCGAGCAGTGAAAGGCAGCAAGAAAATGAAAATGAAAACTAAATTAAAAATCCAAAATTCAGTTTGCGAAATGAAATTCATAGAAACATCGAGAGGGAAATTAATTTATGCTAACTTTTCAGCAATATTTGATTGCAATTAAAATGAATTTATTTACGGATTGAAATATATGTAAATTAAGAGGGGAAAATTTGATCTCTTTGTGACCTAAAACCTGGTTTCAGTTGGTCTTTCGAAACTTTTCGAAATTAATTGAAATTTATACGCAAAACTAGAGAAATGCTAAAATATCCGTTCGGCCAGTCGACTGGATGGAAGAGCGGAAAATTAGTCCAGAGGGAAAACAGTGTGGCTAAAAATGCATGTAATTCTTGTTGCACACATTCATTATTGTTTACTGTTTATTGTTTATTGTTTGTTGTTGTTGTCATTTGGTTGTTATTGAAGCAAATAAATTGTTTTACCATGTGGATCATTAGGCACCCTAATTGAATTGAATATTTGCTCACAAAGTTTTCCCTTGCACGCCCAGCTTAAATAAATAAACAACAATCGATTAGAAAATTATGATAATAAATATTTATAATTTCGACTGCATTCCGCATGGCACATGGGTGAATCAATATTGCCACAGCAAATGCAACAAGATTGAATCAACAAATATGCATCTTCGATTAAAGCTTTAATAAAATATTTCAATTAAACTGCTGCGTGATGAACACAAATGAATTTCGACACGAAATTATGCAATTCGTCTGAATTAGCATATTTATGGCTGCAGAAGAATATCTAAGAATAGCTAAGTGAATATATGAATTAAATTGTTGTTTTAATATTCAATTAAAATGCGAGTAAGTGAAGTAAAAATAATAAATAAATTGCAAGATAAATTTTGCATTGAATTCAGTCGAGTAAAAACAATAAATACCCTGAGATAAGCCTCTACTAAGTAATGCAGGAATAAATGTGAGTGAATAAATTATTATCTTTAGTAATTTAGTTTAGTTTATGCAATATATAAGAAGGGTGTCATTAGGATCTCTATATGACCTACTTTTAATCTGGTCTTGCATCACGTTTAAAACTAGAACTTAAACTGAACTGATTAACATATGCTCAGGCTAAGGCTCTATATTTATTTGATACACGCCAAAAGAATAGATTGTAAATCTATTTAAACCGTTAAGCATTTAAGACATTTAAGCCAGGCTAAGGCCATGCTCGCATGTAAAACTTTCAAGCTGACAAATGTTGGCCCTTATAAATGAATTCCATCTTGGAGCACTCTAACGGCTCAGCTTTAAGCATCCCCACAAATGCCACCACAGCGAACATGCCACAAAAGGTGCTCACCTGCCTCATTATCCTTGCTGCCGCTGCTGCTGCTGCTGGCGCCTACGAGTGCCTATTATAATCCCAGCTAAGCCGCTGCGATTATTGTCTACAAAATTCATGTATTTCATTATTAGGCAGCGCAACGGCAGCCAGCACAGCGGCTCAGCGTATCCGGCATCAGCAGGCAGCCAGCAGGAGCCGGCTAGGCTCGTGTCCTCTGCTCATAGTCGCTTGTTCATTTGCTGTCATAATTTAATTTTTGCCACTGGCCAGGCACACACACACACACACACACACACACACACGAATATATCTACACACATATTCAGCGAGCAGCAGACAGTTAGCCAGAAAGCACATCCTGTCGGACTTGGGCTGTCTGCCTGTGGCCTGCGGCTCGCCTCCTGCATCCTTCTCATTTTTAGCCCTCCATCCGCTTGACATGCAAAGCACTGCAAATGTTGTCTATGGCATAGCAGAGAGAGAGAGAGAAACACAAAAAACGAAAATGAAAACAAAAATCAGCCAGCAACACGATGTCAAATGGACATGGACAGGCCTCAAAAATCCCAATGTGGCTTTGCTACACAGCGGCTCATTAATCCCTGCAGTTGAATGGCCGTCGCCGTCGACGTCGCCGTCGCCGCTGTGCCGTAACCTTTTGAGGCTTTGTCTTGTCTCCTGCTGCCGTCTCCTGCCCAGATCAGAGCCCGCACATAAATCAGTTGCCTTTGGGCACTTTATCTACATCAGTTACAGCATCAACTGGCATATCGCAATTTCATATCTGTCTTTCTCTTATTCTCTCTCTCTGTCTCTCTCTCTCTCTCTCTCTCTCCCCATTTGGGGCGCTCAATTTGCTACGCAAATTATAAACACCAAATGAAAAAAAAAGTGAAGCGAGCGCTGCATAAAAACTTCAAACTTGGCCAAAATTGAAATGCCTCAAGCTGATTTCAACATTCATGCGCGAAAAGTCAATAATGAACATTTCCCGGCTGTGCCAAGGGGCCAAGGTCTTAAGCTGCCTCCGCCTCCGCCTCCGCCGCCGCCTCGCCGTGCCAAATGTAATAAAATTCGCATAAAAACATTTCACAGGCTTTGGACGCGCCTCGCAGCTGCCTGCTAAACTTGTGCCATCCGCCCGGAGAGCGAAAGGAGAGCGAACGGAGCCCGGTGGCTCGGTGGTCCGGTAGTCCGTAGTCCCGAGCCGGAGAGATCATGTGACAGCAGGAGAAATTAAAGCAAGCTGCTTAAAAAGTTGTGCAGCATCCGGACAAACGGCCGCAGCTGAGTTTGTGGCAGCACAAATAGCTTGCAGCACAGTTGCTGCTGCTGCAGGCACAGTGGGCACTTTGTGTAATTTGTGAGACAATTATATGATAGCTCCTGCACAGCCAAAAGAGTTAACATTTCACATTTATGTATAACCTAGAGGAATGTGTTTAATATATACTTTATGTTATTTCCAGCATATATTTTTCTTAAATTTATTTTTGATTTGTCTATTTTGCAATATTTGTGCCCATTGCTCTGAGCATTTCTATGGCACTGTCAATGCCAACGCCTTCTGCTGTTGGCAGGATGCCCAAAAGTTGCGCCTATCAAAACCAATTTACTAACGAAGCACATAAATCCAATTTCTGGCCAACACAGCAGCAACAACTACAACAAAAGTGTAGAAAAGAATTGCCTAGTGTTTGTTGTAGCCAGCGACAATTTCCGCTTCCGCTAGACTTGGCCCTTGCCTGGCGTCTCTAAATTACTCGTCCTGCTTGTCTTGGGCTAGCCTTTGGTTTATTAGGCTTATCAGTATGGGTTTATTAGGCGTGTCCCGCCCCTACCAACGACAGCCTGAGCAAGCCTCAAACGTAGCTCAGCTAGTTGTTGTTGCAATTGGAGCTGTCGCTCAAGCAGAGCTCTCGATGTGTTGCATGCACCAGTCAGTGCGAGCTGCAACTGCAACTGAACTCCAATCAATTGGTGCAGCCAATGCCCGAGGGAGTTCGAGCAGCAGGGCTCTCAGAGGATTATGCATACAATGCGTCTGACACGTTTTACTTTATGAGTTTCCGTTGCCCCGAGACCGGAGAACTCTTCAGAATTGAGTTCTCTTTAAATGCATGAAATAGAGCAGGACTGGCTAATCGGTTATCAATGTGCTCTGCCCAAGTGCCGACAATTCGTACTGCCCATCCAGATGATTCTCTCCAATCGAGGTCAGAGCCTTGAACGGGCCATGTGTGGATGGGATGGGATGGGCTATGCACCAGGCATGCAAATTTAAGTGAGTTTTAATGCAAACTGTAAATAAATCAGCAAACAAAAGGGAAAGTAAGACAGCATAAAGAGTAGCAGGAGCAGGAGCAGGAGCAGGAGCAGGAGCAGGAGACAACACATGTGCTGGTCTCTGTGCTGCCTCTACGCATATCCTTTCAAATACGCATTTATTTATGATGCGAGGAATGAGCAAAAGTTTTAAATTAAATTTTATGCTATGTGCTGGAAGTCCAGGCCAATGTAAATAGAAATGCAAGCAAAACTTTGACCCAAATACCAAGAGCACAAGCAAAAGGCACGAGTGCACACACACACACACACACACACACACACACACGTACACGTATACAGAGAAAATGCACAAGATGCTGCATGGCATTCTCTAGCTTTTTCTGCCAATCTGCCTCGCTCTCTGTCTCTATCTCTGCCCGGGTACATTTCTGATTGTCTTCGCTCGCATCCTTTGTCCTTTGTGTGCTGTCACTTGGGTCAGTTAGGTAAGACAAACAGTGGACTGTTGCTCTCTTGCTTCGAGCTTCTTGGCTATGGCACACAGCAAACATGCCGCCAATTAAGCCACTGTCAGAGTGCTTGAAGCCTCTCCTTCTCTCTCGCTCTCTTTTATACTCACTTTCTCCTTTACACAATTGATATCTCGTTTTTTAAAGCACTCTTTATGCGCACGTGAAATTCGATTATGCATCTCGTACGCCCGCGGCCCATCTGCCTGCCTCTGTCCCGGCTGAATGTGGGCGTGAATATGATATGATTTTTATAATTGAATCAGCTGAGCTCTCTTTCAGCACCCCCTATCATTCTCTCTCTGCCTTTCTCTCTCCCATTCTTTCACTCTTGCCTGATCTCTGTCCATTGGCAGACGCATAAAAGTAAGCGCATCTATAAAACAGAAATCCATCTGAAAGTTAAGATTAACGCTGCTTTTACGAGCAACGCATTTGTCATACACTTTTCGGCCCATAAAACGTAACTTGAAGGGTTGCCCTCGCCAGTCCCGCTCCACTCTGGGGCCTTTAATGCCCATGTCGTATGACTTAATAGAGGCAAGCGATTGACTCGCTTTTAGCGGCCCTTAACTGCAGTTTATGGGCTTTTGTTTCTAGTTGTAATGAGCTGACGCAAAACAAGACAGATAACTACACTGAAAGAAATGCAATTTATTTATTATATATATGTATTATATATATGTAGATATGACCAATTGAATCTCGGCTCTTTCAGCTTTTCCATTATCGATTGATTTTCTCACTTGTTGCATAAGAGTCTCGAGCTGTTCTCTCAGTGTATGGAGTACGTGTATGGCACACCTCGTGGCTGTCATTTATCAATTTATTGGCCGCTACGAGCATTGCTTGTGCATATGTCAAGAGGTCAACGTGTGCGTTGGCTAATTAGCAGACAGACACACATACATATACACGCATATATGTATATATATGTGTTTATATATAGACGGAGCATACACACACATGATCAATCATATTGGCAGTCAGCTGAGCTTGGTAAATGGGTCAGAACAACTTGCCACAGTCGTGATTTATGCATGTGGCAGCGGCTCTAATGAATAATTTGATTAATTTAATCAGCTGCACGCAGATAGATTAAATCCCAACTACTGAATAAGAACAGAGTTTTCAATAAATATATATTGTAAATATGTGTATATATTTCTGTTTGTGTATATACATAGATACTCTTCAAAATTGTCAGCTCAGTGGCTTAGGGAAAATAACCGTTACTGACAGCCCATGAATATTTTACAAGTGCTTTAAAATTGTTCGCAAGCCAAACTCCCAAATAACAACAACAACAACAACAACAACAGCAATAACAATGGCAGACAGCCACTGCGTAAATAAATGCAATACAATTTGAATAAACAGGCTTACACATACTTAAATACGCACACGACTGATTTATGTCAGTATGTGTGTGCCTGCGTGTGTGTGTGTGTGTGAACCACTTGTTTTAAATGTTGTTTGCTTGTGTGTGCATGTGAGTGTCTGTACTGATGTGTGTGTGTGCATTTGAAAACAATTTATATCCGATTTTCATTTTGAATCTCTCGGGCGTAAATCGAAATCTCTTGGTAAAAGCAAATCTTTTGGGTGTGGCTTCCTCTCTCTCTCTCTCTCTCTCTCTCTCTCTGTCTCTGTCTCTCTTAGATTGCAGATTGCGCCCACAGCAGGTGGCAACACAGGTGCAACACTCTGGCTTAAACTCCAATTAGTAATATGTAAACGTAGAATTAAGCTGATTTGACAGCCCGAATAACGTTCATAATAATATTAAATGAACTTTATATATTTAATATAAATAACTACGTAAATCTTATAGTAATAGGATCACGGACAACTGTCACAAATAAACAAATAAATAAACAAAATTGTGAGCTAATCGATATAGAACTGCTCTGTGAATTGGGAATTATAGGCTTATGATAGCTTATATAGAATTAAAGGTATTAAAAATTGATTTGAAAAAGTCAGAATAGATAAAATATTTGCGAACGAAGGATTAGGATTTAACTGAAAATAGAATAGATAATGTGTGAGCTTCGACTCTGGATTAGTGCAAAAATCTGTTATTAATATACTTTTATAATATATTTGCTTAACAGGAATCAGGAGTTAGATATTTAATATGTGGCCTGTCATAATGTAAGATGGTTGCAGACTTACATTTCCAAATTAGATATACTTTAGTATGTCCGTTTATCTTAGTCTTTAAATCACACTAAGCCTCGTGTGAACTAATTATATTATATACATATTATATATATTTTATACATAGTAAACAATCACAACAATTTTTCTCAGATTGCATCGAACGAGTAACGAGCAACGGGTATACAAAAGGGGAAACTGAAGGGGGCAACTGCTTACCAAATCACAGTTAGTCAGGACGTTGCCAGGCGCCGCATTTGCTATTAAATTGAACTAATTAGACTCACATATGCATGAGTAACAGATACGATAACAAAGTGTCGCATATACTTAGACGCCCACTCATACACACGCACGCACTCACACACACACATGTTTTTCTTGGAGCGCGCGCCCCAAAAAGTAGGCAACATTTTATGCTGTAATTGGAGAAACTGCTGCAAATGTAATCAGGACTTTTGATGATAGCATTTTGGACCCAGGCAGTCATGCGTCTACATATCTGTGTGAGTGTGGCATAGAGCAGCAACAATAACAGCAACAACAACGTGGCGTAAGGCGCGCACGCTCTCACGCACAAACAAAAAATACATAAATCAAATTGTTGGAAATTGGTTACCAAGCAGAGATAAACTCGCATTATTATGCCTTCCATTTAGGTGTGTGGGCTGATGTGTGTGTGTGTGAGTGTGTGTGTGAGTAGAAGCTGCTAGGCAACACATTTTTCACATGCAATAGCTAAGCCACACACACACACACACACACGCATACAGACATAAACAGAGGAAACCTTGCTACTTATCAGCCATCAATCAATAGATATGAGCCAGCTTTTGCCTAATATTAATAGCAGTTCGTTTGCGTCGCAGATCATTGCCAAAACCAAAGATTGATATGTAGCTCTTGTTGTAGTTGTTATCATTGCTGTACGGAATTTATGGAGCACAACGAGCACAGCTTGTTTTCAAGTCTTCTTTGTTCTCACAAAGCAAAAAAAAAAACATGGCCCAGTTAGCTCTTGACTGGTTGCCGTTGTCGTTGTTGCCTCGCCAGCGACATTCAGCCAAATGTCGCCATTTTCTTGCCCCAATTTAAGCTAACTGAATTAATAATTGCTGCGCGTCTCAGAGCCTTTGAAATCGGAGCAGGCGCATTGCATTTGCTGCCGATGCCAGCGCGTCGCACTTGCGTCAGCTACCTGATGCTTATTGCCCAATTAATTCTGATTTATGCATGTGTTTTAGAGTTGTGCCTGTGTGTGTGTGTGTGTGTGCTGTTGATTGAACGAGTCAACCGCAAGGGAGTCGACAGAGAGCAACGGGATTGCGTAGGCGACGGTGTCAGTGTCCTGTCAGCTACATCTGAGTCGAGCACTCGGAGCCAAGTCATTTATGCATTAGCCAAGAAGCGCTCGACTGGCTAAAGCATATGCGAGCCACATAGGAGTTGGACGGGCGCCTGGCATTGCCTTTCAAATGAATGCAAAACTGTTTCAAATTTTCATAAATTCAACTGAGAGTGGGAGAGTCAGATAGAGAGGGAGAGAGAGAGGAAGAGGATGAGGCAGAGAGCTTTGACTTGGTCTCGAACTTGTCGACGACTCCAACAATAAAAGACCGCAGCAAATTATGCAAATGCAAAAGGCAAACCAATTTAGCGCACAATTTGCACGTTGGCCGCAAAATTTGCTGTGCAGCCCAAGAACATCGCAGCCAGAGTGCCCAGCCCCCAGCTAACGGTCTAAGGACACTTCCTGAATCACAGTTGGCGGCCAGCTGACCAGGCCAAGGCGTTTGACTGGCCCCAGAACAGCTGGAGGCCCGCAGTAAATGTAGACCGCATGATTTGTATCACAAATAGGCCGCAAATGGCTCGCACACACACACACACACACATCTCCAAATACATGCACCCGCACACCAATACAAACATTTATTGCTAATTGCTGAGAGGACATTTGCATAAACTTAACAAAACCCCAAAATTCTCGTATAGCCAGGCAAATAAACGACAAAGTGACCAGTCTTTCACATACACAAACACACACACATACACACAGAGAGAGACTCTGTCTTCACTGTATGTGTGCAAATAAACGTCTTGGCTTGTGCACAGTTCATTTTGTGTGAAATGCAGTGTGTGGTCATTGGCATACACTCAGCGAAACTGCAAGGCGAAAGCTGCAAGAAATGAATCTGATACAAAGAAAATATATTTAAATTAATTAAGTAATGTATAAATTTATTTTAATAAGTTATATTTCCACTTCCTTTTTTGATTATTAAAATAATTTGTATTTATTAAAAGAAATAATTTAATTAAAAAGACCAAAACCCACTTCGACAATCGATTGATATTTATAGGTTTTTTATTTGTGTAAAAATTATATAAAATTACTTTCATTAATTTTCAATAAAAATTTAATTGTACTATTTATTTTCATTTCCATTTTGATTTTAATTTAATTAAATTAATTTATTTTATTTAATTTAATTATTAAATTGCTACTTAATTTATTTCAATAAATGATTTTGCTCTTCTTCTCTGAAACCACTTTTACAATTAATTCAATTAAATGTTAATTGCTTATTTCATATTTATAATACATTTTGTTGAGTGTATTTGCTTGGCTGACACAATTCGCCTGGCTCTGGGCTGGCTGCCAAGCAGGACGTCGCTGTGCTCTGTTGCTACAGCAGCCGAAACCGTAAACATAAATCAATTAGTGTTACCTGGCAATGAGGCACAACTCTTCCAGCTAGAAATATATAATTGATTGTGATTTGCTCCACTCTCTCTCTCTCTCTCTTGGTACAGCCGAGCAGCACAACAGCTGAAAGAGCAGCGAGAGTAATTGCAGCTAGGCGCAACGCTTAGAGGCGGCTCTGGCTTTGATCTTTGAAGTGCAGCTAATTATTGTTAAAATCTTGCAACGCTTGCTCCACTTGCCGCACTCGCCACACTTGCCACACTTGTGCATAAAATTAGCCCGTAGTACAAGGCGGCGCATGTGGAGCACGTTGCGCACGAAAGTATGCAACATATTCCGTATGCAATCGACGCTTGACCCATTTAAGCCCATGCGGGGGCTGGGAAATCGAGGGGCGGAAGGGGATGGCTCTTAAGCGTTTCGGCATGCCAATTTCGACGCTCATTTCAAGCCAGGCAAAGGCATAAATTGTCCAAATTAATGTGATTGCGTTGCGCGCACCACCACCACCGCCAGCACCATCAAAAGTCGGTGATTGAAGTGAAGTTGAGGCAGCAGCTAAAGTTAGACGAATATCACAGATACGACAGCGAATGTGAGAATATTTCAATAAAGTTCGCAGCAGCAGACGCGACTTGACTTTCGCACTCGCCTGACAACGTCGGCAGGAATTGCTGGAGTAAACTAGACTGAGAGATACCCTGTATCAAACTATATAATGTGTGTGAATTTCTTCAAGTAAATAATGAAGCAAATAGATTTGTTCTACTCTTGCAAAATATCAATAGTTGTAGCTACAACCCTACCTCCCATCATGTTTACAGGGTATTGCAACCACATGGCAACATCTCACAACAACTACAGCGATTTGCCAAAGTGCCCTCATCAAAGCAACAACAGGCGCAGAACGAGGCACAGCAGAGGCCGAGGCATCCGCATGGCCATTGCTTTGATTACTCGCTCGTTCCTTGTTTCATTCTGCTCCTTCGTCTCTCTCTTGCTCCTGCACTCTATAGCAATTTCTTTCTTTTTTTTTTGTTGTGCTTTGTGTCCTGTTGAAATCTTTGTGCGTTTTTCATTTGCATTGTCTGAAGAGCAGTCCTTCGCTGCGTAGCACTTGTCAAATTTTCAAAGCAACTGCTGCAGATTGATAAAAACGGCCTCGAAGACTCACCTGAAGTTAGCGAGGCGACAGTAAAATCATCTGAGACATTTCTGCTGGCCAAATCAGATGCAGAGCTGCCCTGGGTCAGCACGGAAATGACACTACGCAACACACTTGAGCAATTCCTTTCGACTTTTGGACTGCTCCAACTCCATCATGGCAAGCAGCAGGAAATTGTTTTTCTCCAGCGCCAAAAAGTAAAATTCAAGACGAAATTAAAATCTGTTTATAAAGCCATTGTTCCGGCATGTTGCCATGTTGCTGCGGTTCAACGGAATTTGTTGCCACTTTTGCTGGAAATTCCTTAGCTAATACCCTGTAATTGCAGCAATTGTGCAGAGATGATTGCTGTGTGGGAGAGAAGAAGGGAATAATAATGATTAATTTGGATAGATGAGGAATAGATGAATGCTATGAAAATAACAAAAATTAACTCAGAGACTCTTCGAGTCTTGATATCTCATAAGGCTCCATCAAAAACCAGAAGCTTCAGCATTTTCTAAACATTTCAAACTGAATTTATATCGAGTCTCTTCCACAAGCACAGGGTATTGGCTTGTCAAGTGCTCGTAACGAACGCATTCTTGTTGGTTTCCTTTGCTGGTTTTCTTAACGCTCGCCCGCTGCACTTGCCATTTAAATGGAGAATCCCGAGTGCGAATGGCATTTAGCAAACAAAACTTGGCCAAAACCCAACGGCAAGCGGCAAGCGGCAAGCGGCAAGTGGGTGAGAACGAGCCAAGCCAACGACAATGCCAATAACAACGACGATGACGACGCTGGCTGCCATTCAGAGGAGCTCTGTAGCTTTTGTAGGAGAGCTCTCGAATTATACAGGACTGGGCGGCAAGGCCGAAGGCCGAAGGACGTGCGACCAGCGACAAGCGACCGTTATGTCTACAGTTATTGCAATTATAAGATGGCTCATTGTTATGGGGCCCCTAATGAAAATGGCGCTGCAGTCATTTTTGGGGCTTAGCAGTCGCCCATTTGGCATTAATTAATATTAAGCATACGACTCGATGGCCCGGCCACAGAACAATGCCAGCCATTTGCATATGATGCGGCAATTTGATTGATTAAAAATGTAATTGCAACGATACCCGAGGCGGAATGAAGAAAGCCAACGTCCAACGGTGCTGCTGAGGCTAAGCCTTTAAGCCGGCACTCGCTCCAATTTGTAATTGCCACATTTGTTTGGCTCAGCAGCTGCTGGTGTTTATGGTCGAATTGTGAGTTTTTGCAGCTGCTAACAGGAGTCGGAGCTCGGAACTCGGAGCTCGCTACTCAGCAGTCGAGTGCTCATTGCGCATACGCCAAGCACGCTGTACAAAATGTTGCTGGCAATTGGTTCTCACTACAGTCTACTAAATAATTGAACGGAAAGCGAAAAACTTAAGCCATGGCTAATAAAGCACAAGATGTGGCAGCCACAACGTGGCTTTAAATGAATTGCAGTGCAGCTGAAGCGCTGGCAAGGACATGCTGCTACTGCTGCCACTGCTGCCACTGCGCCTCCTGCTGCTCCTGCTGTCACTGCTGCTGCTGCTGCTGCTCCTGCTGCCCTTGCTCCTCCTGCTGCTGCTGCCGCCTAATGTTGTTTGCAGCTGGCGGGTGTGGCAGCAACAACAAACAAACTGATGCAACATTTGTTTACTTCTGATGGCAACTTCAACGGGGTAGCCAATCAGTTGACTTGACTGTAACTTTTCCTGCCTCGCCTCTCCCCTCCCTCCATTGCAAAGGCAAATGCAGACGAGCTACATTTTTCACTTTTCTCTCGTCTTTTACTCTCTCTCTCTTTTTTTTTTCTTGTGTCATTTTGGCATTTCCTTTTGATAAATTGCGCGCCAAGTTTTAAAGCGTCCCACTCTGCCACGCCCCTGTTGAGTGGGTGTAGCGCTCAACGTTGAAGCATTTAATGATGCAGCTCTTCTCTGCCTCCGCCGTCTCCGCTGCCCGCCTTCCCTAAGCCCTGTTGCACAATGACCTCGATTTTGTTGCAGTTCTGGCTTTTAGCCCAAAACTAGATTTTCAGTCATGAGTTCATGTGTATTTTATGGCTGTTTATGCAAAATGATCATCAGTTTAGCTTAATTAACGCCTTGTTCATGGCTTCACAATTATTTCCCATACAAATTTTTGGCAAATTTTCGTGCATTTTTTTTTTTGTTCTCTATTTGTTGGAAGGGCCATGTCAGTCGCAGGCAAACACCTCGATTCAAATTGAAATTGCATCGAATGCGCATAAATTATGCAGATGAAGCAATTAGTAGGATGTGCGCACAATTTTTGGGCAACAGTTCGGGGTCCATACATCCATTTAACATTGTCACCTGACAGCTACCGTTCGTTGCAAAAACATTGCCAAATTTACATACAATTTCGATGGTCATTTGCGAAATTCACAAATTAATTGCCACACACACACACACACACACGCAGAGAGTGTGAGAGAGAGAGAGACAGGTGAAGGACATATTAGAATAATTTAAATGGAATTTTTGCAGTGCCTAATGAGCCAATAACCAGATCGACCGCATTCCGATAGTTAATCGATAGATAATCCAGCAACTGCTGCGCTGCGGTTCTCACAATCTGCCATGCCCATTAAACAATAAAATGTGCACACAAGAATCCAAAGTGGCTTTATTTTACAATTCAATTTACGCATTTTTTAGCCAATAAATAAAATCAATTTAAATGTGAAACTAGCTAAGAAGAGCTAATCGGAAAATGCTAATAATTGTATATGAATTACATGGAATATATATATGAAATATATATAATATAATATAATTTATTTTTTAATCAGAAAAATATTTTTTATAAAAATTGCTTAAAAGTAAATTCCTGCTGCTATATATTAAAATATTTTATTTATAAATTTTGCAATATATTTTAAGTAAAATGAATTCAAGATTAGATGGAACCTGTTCCACAGCTATCCGTCTCCAAAGACTCTCGTCCCTCTTGCCTTCCGCTCATCATTAGCGCATTCATTCACATAATCTGAATATAAATATTTTGGGCCATATTCAAATATCTAAAGACAGACCATTTGAGTGTTCATTCGGTGTTAACAAAGAAGAAGAAGAAGAAGAAGAAGCAGAAGCAGCAGCTGCAAAAGAAAACAAAATATTTAAGCCGCTTGCCGTGCAGCGGACATCTTAGAAACGTAATTTCCTGAATAAGCAAATTAAATCCAACATTAGCATCGAGCGATGCTCCAAGTGCGCTTACAAATATATAAATACATGCGCACGTAGCAGAGGCTTCAGGTGCTGCAGATGCTGACAATGCGACTCGTTTGCTGAGGTACATGAAAAAGAAGTGAAAGAAAACGAAACACGAAGAAAATGAAGAAAATTCATAAATAAGTAGCGTACACAAACATTGGGCTTGAGGTATGCAAATGTCTTTGCAAAGGCGCGAATAATACAATTTCAATGGCATTCAGAGAGACAATTTTCATAATTGAGGCAAACACATTCAGTGGGCCGCACGCCCCATTTGCATAACAGCAACAGCAACAACAACAACAACAACTGAGTTGTAACAGTTAAATATATATTTAAATATATAACTTTACTTTATATATGCAAATACATATATATGTATGTATATATGCATCCATTCGCGCTTTGGTGATTTATGAAGCCGTCGACTGGTCAACGGGCGCAAAGTTTTTATTTTTTGCCTTTCACCTGCCGCCTGGCACTCGAAGTTTGTTTGGCCTTTTCACTTTTTTATTTTGGCCAAACTTTGCAGACGTCTATCGAACGGATTTGGGGCTATGGCGGCGCTGTACGATTCCGGCTAACTGCAGCTCATTGGGCCCCTTATAGCCGCTTAGTCGTAATTTTTATTATTTGGTCCACTCGCTGAAAAAAATCAACAATTAAAAGCGCAGACTGCGCCCGCGGGGCATGCTGCTGCTGCCGAACAAATTGAGGTCAGGCAAAGGGCTGCACATAGCCAAGAGAGTGGGCGGGACCGGCCGAGGCGGGGTGGTGCGGCAAACCCAAACAACAGTTAAAAGAAAATTGGCTGCTGTTGCTACAGGCGACCGCAAATGAAGTCGACGAAGCAGACGCAGAGTGCGAAAGAGAGAGAGAGATTGAGAGAGAGGGAGAGAGATGTTGGGTTAAAGTGGAACTCTGGATGGGAATCTGGCACTTGGCCGTGGCGTTTGGCCAGGCGCTTGTTTTCACATTGGCCCATAAAAGCAACACAAAATTGTGCTAATTAGCCCTAAAAGCATGTCTAACTGTATATAAATGTATATGTGTGTGTGTGTGTATGTGTGACTTTGTACCGCTCACTCCTTTGTTGCGCTTCTCCAGATTTGCGAGCGCTTAAAAATTAATATGCACATTATGGCTGTTCATTGTTTTTATTAGCCAATTATTAGAGCCAAGGCAACAGCAGCAGCTGCTGCTGCAGTGGCTGGCCACGCCCAGTGTTTAGGCGCTGCATCGCCTTTGTTTATTTGCCTGCTGCACAAATAGTTTTCATATGCGACTGTCGAGTGGAATATCACGCATACGCCGCGTCGCACGCACAAAAACGCATGAGTAATTAGCCCATTAAAGCCAAACAATATATGCACTTAGCATGTTGTTATTGCCGCTATTATTGCACATATTTGTTATTATTTATTATTATTATTATTATTATTATTCTGGTGCTTTATTAGCGCCCGTTGTTGTTGCCTTTGTCGCCGTGTGCTCGTTGCCACGCACCGCAAAAATTAAACGCAAACATTTGTTAACAACTCTTGCTGTGTGTGTGTGTGTGTGTGTGAGGCAGCACACATATTGCCAAACCGGAAGCGACGAACCCGCGACTCACACCTTAATCAAGCACGCCACAGCCGCAGGGCAGGTGTGGCAGGAGAGTGACGAGCGTCAAGCTCACCTGTCTATAGCTCACCGCAAATTTTTCAGATTGACAGCAGATTGACAAAGCGTGTGAGTCCTAATAAAGTAGTTGGCTTCAAAATTAAGTTAAATATATGTTGAGGTATGTCGACTCAGTCCACAAATGGAAATACTTTCCAGCAGAGTATTTATATTCACGGAAAACTTTAAGCAGTGAAGAAATTTGCATGTGATTCGCACACGCACTTTAAGCATAAAGTTGAAACTGTCGAGAGTTGAGCTGGATAATGGCTTAAGGCTTACGGCATACGGCTGGCATTAATCGTCAATCAGTCAATCAGTCAGTCAATCAAATGTACTTAAAACACATACACATACATGTTAAGCTACGTTTGTTTGGCATTATGATCAAAATGGCATTAGACGGCGGGCGTCATGTGGGGCGCACATAAAATGCGAAGCGATAAAATAGCGACGAAATGTTCAGATTAGGCAGCCAAAAGGCGAGTCATCCTGCTGTTGCCGCAGCAAATGTCAGCGAAAGCAAATTTAAATTTAAGCGACACTGCGCTAATGTGAAGCGTTTCCATGAGCCAGATAAAGAGAGAGAGGGAGAGAGGGAGAGTGGGAGGGGGAGAAAGCGACAGCTGTAGGCAGGTGTATAGATATGAAAGCCCCAAAACGCGCCGCTCGCACCGGATGTGCGTGTTTTTTTGGCTGCATGCCTAATGCCACAAAGTCATTTGACGGCTTTCGCAAGAAACGAAACCAGAAATACAACAACAACAACAACAAGAAAAGAGAAGAGGAGAAGAAGAAGAAGAAAGGGAGGAACAGCCACAGCCAAAGTTAAAGCCAAACTGAAAAGGAAAATGAAAGCAAAATAAAGGCAAGACATGGCTCGCATCATTTATAATGCGTACAACGTGGCGTATGTGTAACATGCCTTTCCACTACCGGCAAACAGTTGTCGCTGTCGCTCTACCTAAAGTGTTATTGTTGTTGTTGTTGAGTGTTTGTTGTTGTTGTTGCTGCTGCTGCGTGCGTTGTTATCATTAGCGTTACATCGCTTAACGCCTTTTGCCCGAACTGTCAGCCGCAACGAGTTAGCCAACTTTTGGCTAAGGCATGTGACCTTTTAAGCGTGGCCAAATTATGCGCAAGTTAAGTTGTCTTCCTTTTCGGACTTGGCAAACAGACAAACAAAAGATAATCAGCCAAATTGCAAGTCCAGCTATGCTGCCCTAATTTTCAAGTATAATTACTGTCAGCTAAAAATATGATTGTCGTTGAGTGCGTTGGTCATTATGTCTAAATATGAAAATTATCATGCTCGTCATTATTTACAATATTTATTTACTACATATATACTCGGACTTGCTTAAAGTTTTATATAAACTTGCATAGGGCAATTCACTTCCTCTTGACATCCGATATAAATTAATATTTCAATACGAGACTCTTATCTTAAAGTTAATATTCTTGTTATCTATTTGGCAAACCATATATCAATAATAATGTAAATCATAAATATGGATATAATTATATCCAAACAGAAGAAAGTTTTGCCCCAATCGACAGATATATCATATCACAAAGACTTTATATTGAGCTGTGATAAATAAATACTGCTAAGGGCAGCTTCAACAATAATCTTTAAAGACTGTCAAATGGAATTACATTACTAAAAATAGCTATAAAATCATTTTAAAATACTAAGTAATTATGTGAAGTATTAAAAGAAAAGAGTACTGATTAAAAATTAATTATTTTAATGAATATTAATTAAGACAATTAATAAATAATTATTCGTAATAAATATGAATAATAATTTATAAATATGAATAATAATTTATTAATTATCTTTTTTTTATTTCTATTATATATATGTAATTATATGCATATTTATACAATATTATTATTATTTAAATAATTTATATTACCTATATTAATATTATTCAATAAATTTAATCTTTTCGGCTTAGTTTTTAGCAATTATTGCTTTATATTATTTAAATAATTTATATTACCTATATTAATATTATTCAATAAATTTATTCTTTTCGACTTAGCTTTGTGCAATTATTGCTTTATAAATTTAGAGTTCTCATAAATATTCGCTACTTCCACAATTTAATTAACATAACAGCAGAATATTATTATAATGATTACATAGAAAGCGAATTTCTATTTCGACTTCTGCCACAAGTTTCTAGGCCATCGCATCAGCTGCTTGCTCTGGCGTTGTTTATTTTTTTATTCGGTCTCGAATAGACACATTGCCAGTGCTGCGCCGGACAGCAAGTGTGTTGTCTCTAATCAGCGTCTGGTCATCTGCCACGCCCTGTTAGTTTTGGCCTGAGTATCTGACGCTTTGCGGCGATGATATATTAATTGGGTTTTATTTATGATGTCGACACCTACGCGCAGACGGCGGACTGTGTTGATGTTGATGTTTTTCTATTTCGTTCTCTGTGTTTCTCTCATTCTATTTGGCGAATTCGCGCTGTCACATTCGATTCTATTTTTATTTTTTGCTGGCTAATAATTGATTTTTAGCCCACACACACACACACACACACACACACACGCACACACACAGAGGTTAAGTGTCAATGGCGAGCAGTTCAACAAACTGCTGACGTCTGCGAGCCAAGCTTCGAGAGCAGCTAAAACAATGACCCACAAGGACCCAATGAACTGAGCTGTAAATGTTGTTTGCCATGCATCTGACAACTGTGTGTGTGTGCGTGTGCGTGTGTGTGTGTGTGATTGTTGTTTGTGTGCTGTTGTAGTTGCTGCGTAGTTCAGCTTAGGGACTCGCTCTGTGGCTATGACAATTTATTAGCAGCTGTAATGAGCAGAGCTTATTGAGGTCCCGTGTGTTTATGATTTAAATTTACATGCAAACCCCACTCACACACACCCACATAGACATACACGTATGCAATTGCTGTCCATGGGGCAATGCAAACACTTGTCATCATTAAAATAACTGCAGTTGCAACAGATGCTGCAGCCGCTGCCGTGGCTAAACAATAAATAAAGGCAATTTGCAGCTGCAATTATTATGAAAGCTGATAACAACAGTTAGCCAACTACCTACACACAACAAACACACACACACACACACACTAATACACACATATGTAGAGCGTCAGCTATTTTGAGGGTTGCCATAACGTTTTGTCTGCATTTGGGCCGGCTTATAGTAAACTGTTTGCTTGTTTAAGCCCACAGGCTTCGGTTGCCCACTTTTAGCCCACAGAATCTACAACTAAATGCTAAATTATATATGAAAACTGACTAGTGCTTGGACTAAGCACTTCGGATGACTACAAAATGTTGATTAAGTTTAATGTCAGCTGCATTTAGCTAAACAATCACATATCAAATTATTGGAGACAGACAAAGCTGATTAAGTGGAAGAGAGAGAGATAAGGAAGCCAATTACGAGTTATAACTGTACTTGTCGCATTAGGTTTGTGTTAGAGTGTTAACACTGTTGAAGTGCTTTCAAATTCGAATAAAACTATAATTAGTAGGCAGTGTCTTAGAATATAATACTATTATAGTCGGAGTCTTACTCTTTTGTTTACCAAGTCTCTTATCTATGTTCCCTTCAACGCATAAGCCATACAGGTCTCTCTGTAGAACATTTGTGTGTAACCAATTTATTACCTTGGCAGCCTAAAAGGCAGTATCAAATTAATTCCTATTCACGTTTACCTTTGAGCCGAACTTCTAAGCACTTGGAGCTCGAATCGAACATTTTGATTACCGCAACGAACATCTTTTGTCGGCTACACGCACCAATACACACGCAACAATGGCCACATGGCCAGCACTCGTGGCTTTCCTTGGCTGGCTCACCACATCAAATGGAAGTCATTATGAGGGGCAAATAGAGGCCTTTCAATGGCATTTAGAGCCTATATGTATGTGCAGAGTGTTATGGTATATCCAAATAGAAAGCGGCTTAAATTTAACAGATTGAACACATTTGGTAATTCGTTATGGCTAGAATCAATTTGCATAAACAATGGATGCAATATTCATGGCTATATTCGGAATTCTATAGCGCGAGCTGGCAAATCGCTTAAACTGAAATATGTGGCAACTCCCACACACACACACACACACACACGCACAGGCATTAAGACAATATGCTAACAGGCAGCTGTCACGCCCACAATCACACACACACACACACAGGCACACTGATGAAATTAGACTAATGAAAACAAATGCATATCGAAATTAATCCCATAATGTCGCTTTATTTATAGACAAGCGTCGCAAGCAGCAGTAACAAATGAGCCAAGTCATTATCGTTGCCAAATGGTGGGCGTCGCTCTGTGTGGGCGTGGCCCGAGAACCACTTCATTAGATGCGAAGCAATAAACCAGCTAGAATAGCAAAATCATTTTCAGACACAAGTCAAAATCGAAGCGAGAGCACAAAAGTGTTGTCATTTGTTGCACGCAAGCACACACACACAAACACACACACATACACATACATACATGCAAGAGTATGATGTCATGTGTGGGAGAGGAGCTAGAGCTACAGCTGTTCATCATAAGCAAATCATCATGATGCGTTTTAATTAGTGAACCAAGCGTTTAATAGTTAATTTTATGGAGTAGAGCGAGATGTCGAGAGAGAGAGAGAGAGAGAGAGAGAGAGAGAGAGAGAGAGAGAGAGAAGGAGTGAGGCAAGCATAGTCTCCGTTAAGCAGACAACAATTTGCATTAGCAGGCATTCAAGTTGTGCCAGCTTGTAATTAAAATAATAAACACGCACAAAATGCATTAGAAAATTTAGCTGAGATCTGCGCAAAGAGAAGCCCTGGCACAGCGAGGGCTGGGGCAAAAAGCGATGGTTGCTGCTTCTGCTGAGTAGATGTGGCAATTGTCACACAAATAGGCTCACACACACACACACAGACTTACATACATGTTACGGCTGGCAGCGTGTGCGGCTGAAATGCTAGACAATGGCACACGTTGCGTATACGCAACGCTGGATAATTGTTTGCATAGTCAAAGCGATTGTGCGTGTGTGTGTGTGTGTGTGTGCATGTGTATATGTGCTTGTGGGCCAAACGTGTGCTATTTGTGTTGGCTGTTTCACTTAGTGCGTTACTGACTTCAGGCCTCAGGTGCGCCCCACTGCGCCTGGTCCAGGTCCAAGGCATGGAGCAAGGGGTTGAACACAAGGAGTTTGCCGTGCTGCGACAATTGTTGTGGCAAGCACAACACTCACACTAAAACACATGTACACACACACACACACGCACACACTTGACCTGCAAAGCAATCACAATTGGTCACAATGGCCGGCTAACCCGGCCAAGAGCTGCTAATGACGAAATCAAGCCGAAGATTGACCATGACTGTGACTATGCCACAACACGTTGCACGTGTTGCAACTGAAGTGAGCGGGCAACAAATCAGCTGAACAAATTAGTTGGCCGGCAATATCAACAGCAAACAGGACACGCCATAATTGTGCGCCTGTTGAGCTGGGATTAACGCAAATGTACTTGGGCTTTACGATTATCCCTGGCTAAACTCGAACCGAGTGAAAACAATTTTTGTTGGCCACAATCAACATTTAAACGTTTGCAACTACTTAGCCGCATTTTGATGGGCAGCACAATGAGACACTCTTGCATTTCCGTCACTCTCACACACACACACACACACAAACACACCCTCAAACTGTTGGCTAAACACTGCAACAAGATGCAGAAAAATTACAAATGACAACAATGGCTGCCAGATGGAGCTGCGGAACGGACGAAAAGGGGGGCTAAGGGGCTAGGGGGCTGGGTGCTGCGGCTCTGAGGTTGACTGAGTGCTTGCCCGACTGCATTACAGCTCTAGACGTCAACTGTGTCAACGTGTTGTTGCTAGTGCTGCCTCTGCCTCTGCCTCTGCTGCTGCTGCTGCTGCTGCTGCTGCTGCTGCTGCTGCTGCTGCTGCTGTTGCTGCTGTTGTGTCGTTGAGTGCGTCTGTCGACGCTTGAGTGTATCAAACACAACGCTATATCAGCTGCATACTTTTAGCTGCTACTGTCTCACTGGCTGTGTGTGTGTGTGCGTGTATATGCACTTAAGTGTCAGTGTGTCAGTGAGCGGCTGACCCACTTTATGATAAGCACGACGTCACCAACACCAACACCAACGAAACAACAACGAGCAACACCAAGCAACTGGGCAAAGCGAAACTAGCGCACTGTGGGCTAAATTGATTCATTCTTGTGTGGAAATTGAAATGCTGAATAATCAGAGTCTTAGGGATATTTGATTTAATCTACTCTAAAAACTTAATTTATCAATTTAATCATATGAATAGCAAAATATATTTAACTAATATTTAAAAACATGAATTTAACAAAATAACTAACAGTTATGCCCATGGTGCTGCGTATGCGTATTTATCATCGCACACGAAAGCGTTGCATACTTTTTGGCTGATGACGGCGCAACAATGAATGACATTTGAATGAATGAATTCTCAGCTATATGAGGGGCCTGTTATGCTTTTGAAAAAAAAGAAGGAAGAAGACATAAATACGATGCGCATAAAAATATTGTTTTGTTATTTCATTTTGAAAAACAAAAGAAGAAACAGCAAATGAGGCTTTAGCCTTAGAGCAAGCGGAACAATTTTGCTTTTCGTTTGTGTCAATTTGTTAGCGCTAATTTAACGTTGATTATCTGTGGCTGTCACACACACACACACATATACATATATATAAATATACTTACTCAGACAGAGTGTGTGCTCAGATAACTTTGGCAGCTTCAATTTTGGCTTCGTTTTGTTAGCGATTTGAACGTTGACAATTAAATGAAAGTAAGATAAATTGTCGCGTTTGTTTACAGTTCCTCCGTTCGAGCTCCAGCCAAATTGCCAGTGGGCGTGGCATGGCCAATCTGCGCTTATAGTGCGACTGCCTGCCTCCCTGCACCCTTGCCCCGCGCTGCGTGCAGCCACATTGTATCGCTTAATTTATTAGATGCTTCGCTCGTTCCTTTTGCCGCAAGTATTTTTGCCAAGATAAATTCCCAAATGTCATGTCATTTGTTGTTGCCGGCCCAAAAGGCCTAAGGCCGCCAGAGAGTGAGTGGGGTGCGGGGGCGCGGCCATGGGCGTGATAACAGCGACAAGGTCTGACTATTTAGCCATGTTAATACCCCGAGCGAGAGCTCACTGCAAACGGCATTGCCATAGGGCTAGCAGATATCAAGAGTAATCGTTTTCCCTATCGAAGATTGATGACGAATGGAAATTTAAACACACTTAATTTCGCATTAAGTTTAATGATTAACTTTGAAATATATTTCTGCATTTTTTACGACACTTAAAGAGTTTCATTTATGGATTTATTTATTGATTTTATTTTAAAGTCAGCAAAAGTATAAAAAATGCGTGCCTTGATTTTTATTGGACATAAATTTTTAACTCTTCAGCATGTGACCGAAATCATAAAATGTATCTCAATTTAATATTCAAGCATAAAATGTTTAAGTAATTGAATTTTACAGTGTTCAAGAGCGAATGCTTTAATATGTAAACTAGTTTCTATGCATAAAAACTGTGCTTAAATAATTTTTGGAATTCGATTAAACTGTTGGTAATATTAAATTAAATATTAATAAAGTAAGTGCATATCTTTATAGTTGTAATAAATATCGTTTAATTAGAATGCACTCACTCTGCAGTTGAAGGAATGCAAGCAAATGGCAACCGCGTCTCACCTGGTGACAACACCTGCGGCACCAAATGAGAAAGAGCGAACAACAAAATGAGGAAATTCTGTTGAAACCATGGCTAAGTCACTTTCCATGTAAACACAACAATGTGTGTGTGAGAGAGAGAGAGAGTGGTCGCCGCTGGGCGAAATGCAGCTGCTGTCAGCCGAAAGGACATAAGACGATAGTAGCTATCGCTGCAATGCCTGGCATTTGTGCTGTAATTAAAGCGCCACTGGTGGCGCAGCACCACTGTGGGTGGTTCGAGTGGATGAGCTGAGCTCGAGTCCAACTTTAGTGAAATGTAAATTTGATTATCGTAGCTGCAAATATTTGTGTGAGCGCTGTCCAATGCGTGAGTGGTTGGGTGGTGTGGGTGGTGTGGGTGGCTGGGCTGGTGCTCGTCTATTGACATATTTATCGAGACATTTTTGTTGTTCACATTGCTGTCGCTTGTCTCTTCGCTCTTAATACTCGCACCTTACCTTGCCCACCCAGCACCCGCCATTGGTCCGATGTCAGCTTGACTTTTGTTTAGCCAGGCAATGATTAATTAAAACATGAGCACTTTTATTGTTGTAGTGCTGTTGCTGTTGTTGCTATCGTGAGCATAAGGCTTATTTATATTTTACCACACAAACAAAGCGGCCTTCAGCGCCCCATCGTAGAGAGTCCCCAATACACACAGCTCTTGTCTATAGACATTAGTCCAAATAAAAGCAAAGACGCCCAACCACCAACCACCATGGGCCCCACTTTTTGTGGGTCGCTGTTGCGTGGCTAAAACTTGCGGGCGCTGGATTTGGACTCATTAAGCCGCTTCAGCTGCTGGTGTCAAAATTGCTTTAAACGACCGACCCACTGTGCGTACACTGAGAGAATTAGCTTAGATTCAACAACTTGAGAGTTGTTAAAATATAACAAAATATACAAGTTAAAATCTATATTTCAAATCCGTCTTATATACAAAATTATTCAAGCTGAACTTAAACTATATCCAATAAAATATTCTATAAACTTTCTTGAAGTGTGTTTATCTACTTAGATGTGTGCGTGTGTGTGTGTGTGCGTGTTTGTGCGCAAACATGACGCCTAATGAGAAAGAAACTTACTCTACTATTTGAATTTGCTTTAGAGACGGCGTCGAGTCCTTGTTTGCCAGGCAATGCGGGGCCAACAGGCTGGCAAACAGATTGAGCCGACCGGGGTAGCTTGTAATGTGGGCAACTATATGTTTACCGTTAGCTGTCAGCCATAAGGCAATCGTTGTATTCAAATGCAAACGAATTTAATATGTGTAATTTATAACCAAATATCGTATATACATGAAAAAATATTTATAATCAAAAATTAGATTTCAATTTTAATTAGTTTTGAAGTTGTTATGGGGAATTATATTCATAAAAATATGACATTTAATTAATATAGATAATTAGGAATTTAATTAAAATCCACGAGTGCGTGTTCCAAGGCAAATCGGAGAGCAGCAATAATACCGTTGTATCCTGAGCAAAGTATTGCGCATATTATGCAAGCTCTAAGATCATAGCCCCAGCCCCATCATTTGCCTGAGGCAGGCAGCGGCCGCGTAATGGCTGCGGGGAGGCGAGCTGTATAGATGCGGGTCAGAGGACGCGGCAAGCTGTTGGCAAAAGCATCGCTAATTACTTGCTCATTATGCTGGCTATTTAGCTTTAATTACGCCAAGCGCCATCCATGACAAGGGCGACAACGAGACACTCTCAGACACACACAAACACACACACACACACACACTTACATACACATACACGCACACACTCGAACCGATAGTCAACGGTAAAAACTCGCTAAAATGCTAGCTAACAAAGTAGCAACAACATTTGGAGCCTTTCACTTTTCACCTGTCTCTGCCGCTCGCCTTTGTCCCCGGCCAGCCCGCAAATGTGCAACGTTTTCTATTCAAGTGCCGCAGCGACAGCGGACAGTGGGGCAACGTGACGAGGGGCAGCGGCACGTGTAGCAATGTGATGCTGCGGCAATTTGCAGCCTTTCAAAGCGGATACACTGGGTCAGTGTCTGTGTGTGTGCGAGTGTGTGTGTCCATGTGGTTTAGAGGCAAAACTGCTGGGGGCCTGTGTATAATGGCTTCAAAAAGTATGTGTATCAAAGGCCCAAACGAAAATAAAAGCCATGTATCAATTAAAGAGCTTAAATTGAATAATTTAGAGAATGATGTATTAGCTCAGATACCAGGTTATATTAAATATTCTTGTATATACTATGCTTGAAATACGTAAAGGGATGCATTTAAAAGGGATACAGTAAGCTCTAATACCCTGCTGAGCATTGTAAGCTGTCTGCAACCACATACTTCTGGTAGCCACTGTCGTGTGTTATTTGGTCTCAAATTGAACTATTTTTAAAAGTATGCAAAGGAAATTGTGGCTACGTGTTTGAGTGTGGCATACGACTGCAGGTGTGCAGGCATATACACATGTATAGGGGTTGCACACCTGGCTAAAAAATATTAGATATGCTTCTATGCCGCTTAGCCATATCATATCATATGCTTGTTTTAAGCCGCATTTGTGTAATGAGTTGGAAGCACTTAATGCTGTCCGCCCAAACAATTACCAACCCTAACCCAGTGCTACCCCTCCCCTGGCTAAAGTTGAACATAATTGAAAAATGTATTCAATACACGCACACACATATGCACACTCCGCTTCACCTTTGCTTAAATTGTGAGCTGACAGGTACGTCAGCTTGCCTTCAATATGATGTCAGCATTATTGACTGATCCCTGATGCCTTGAATCGATTCAGCTCTCGTCTCATTTTGCTTGCCACAAGACATTTTCATAAGCAAAGCACTTGAGGTCGAACTGTGGGCCAGGCTCACCTGCACCACGTGGTTCAATCATGGGCCCTTCCTCACTGCCTCATGCCACACGCCACACGCCACTTGTCAGCATTCATCTGTACTTACAAAAGAAATGGGCAAACAGGATAGAGTTTGCCGGCAAACAGTATATGCAGCTGAGGGTAGCCATGGACACGAACTAAAGCTACCTGAATAGGCAGAGAGAGGGTCGCTTTAATCATTTACGATTATATATTGAATATTTGAACTACTAGAAATTCGAAAGAATAAAATGAAAAATGAACATTACAGGATATCTCGCATGTCTGTGCACACACTCGCATTGACTTGTGTGCGTGTGTGTGTGTATTATAATTTCATTATTCGTACCGCTCGAGCATAAAAAAAGGGATATCTTGTCGTCATGTGAACTGAGGCTGAGGCTGAGGCAGTGGCAGAGGCAGGATTGCCCTTGTCAGTAGCCGCTGTCCCTGGGTCTGTGGGTCGCTGCTTAAGCATTTATTTATGTTGGTCTGCAGCGAACAGCAGCCAGCACCACAACCAGAGGAGATGACGGACTGTCTTTTCAATCAGGCAGCCAGTCAGCGCAGGCAGTCAATCAGACAGCCAGGCACACACACGCACACACACGCACGCATCCTTTGCGCGACAGCTGTCCTTGGCACGTGGCTCAAGTAAGCGCAAATAAAAGCATGCTGAAAAAAAAAGAAGAAGAAAAACATGAGAATGAACGGAAAATAATAAAATGGCCTAGCCAATGTCTGCGAGCAGCGAGAAGCATCAGTTTTAATTGAATAATTGTTCAACCACTTGGATGCGAAATGCGTAAGAATGGCGGTCGAGGCCAGCAGCAGCATCAGCAGGAGCAGGAGCAGGAGCAGGCCAATGTGAAATGTGGTTGATGCAATTGGCTCAACAGCCAGCGGAAAATGATGAAATGCATTTTAATGGAGGCGCCACGCTTTGCTGCAGTAACGTTGAATACAGACAAGCAATACAAAGGAAATCACTCGGAAGTGAGAGGAAATTAAAGCCAAATTACAACAACTACACAGCATCGTAGATAGAACGGAGGCGTGGCTGTTTGCAATTGAATGCGGCTAATGCTGTTGCCATGGCTTTAAACTCGTTTCAGTCCGATGCAAAAATTGCTTGGAAATGCTTGGCAATGCTTGGTAAATGGCCGCTTACCAAATTCCCAGCAACTTGTTGGGCCCCTTTGTCGAAATGCAGCCGAGAGGGCAACTGAAATGAACTGCAGCAGCAGGAGCAGCAGGAGCAGGAGCAGGAGCAGGCGGTGATCAGGTTGGACGGACAGTTGAATGCATGACGGGGCAAGCTGTGTGCCTTTGCAAGGCGATTGGCAGTCAGTTGCTGACTGCCAAAGGGCAGCACAGCACAAGGATTAAAAGCCAAATGGCTCTGCGTCGAACAAATGCTCCATGCTGCCCAGCATTCAGCATTCAGCATCCAGCATCAGGCATCTGGCATCCAGCATCCAGCATTCAGCGTCCTGGGCAGTCAATGTCAATTTCGTGGCATTTTTGGCTGGCGAGCAACGCATATGCGAGTGAATTTCGCGCTATATGTAGGCAGCTGGATCATAAAGTTTTGCACATGTTCCAAATGGCTGGAGCTCCAATAAAGCAGCTTAAAGTCGAGAAAACCCCCTGACTGAAACTGCATAAGAGTGCGCGAGTCGCAAACAACAAAAAAAAACTCCATTTGAATGAGGCGGATTAACTAGTCAAACGACTAGTCGGGAGACCAGATTTCACACAGCTTTCAGCGTAACTTTTTAACAAGTTTCGCTTTAAGTTTAAGAGCGATTGTCATTGAAGATATGCCAGCTATAGTAGCTGTCCAAACTGTTTTAGCTACGGCTAGATGTCACTTGAATTATTTAATCAAGTTCCGATCATTTTTTCATCTTAGAGTTATATATCCTTAGTTCTCTTGTGTATTTTAGCTATAGATGAATTCTCGTTTCTTTTTTGCACATCAGGAATCTGTTAATTTTAGTTTCACTTAAAAAATTTATAATGAAAAATAAAAAACTATAATTAAAAAATAAAAAATAAAAAAAATACTAAAAAAATAAATTAATAAAACATAATAATTCATAATAAAAAATAAAGAATTATTCAATAACCATTATAAGAAAAAATAGTTAAATAATAAAATATAATTATTAAATAGTCAAATAATAATAGGCAAAAATTAATAAAGCAAAGTAAATGATAATCAAAAAAATAAATGATATTTAAATAACAATGAAAAAACAATAATAAATAATTTAAAATTAAATAACTATTATGAAATATAATTAAATAATAAAATATAGTTAATAAATAGTTAAATAATAATATACATCAAGTATTAAAATAAAACAAATAATAATAAAATAATTAAAAAACAAAAAATAATAATTAAAAAATATTAATAAAGAGAACATAGTTAATTTATAAAGAAAACCTAAAGTTTAGTTTAGTTAATTATGCCTTGCCCTTCCGTATGTGTATCAAATTCCATTATCAATACATACGGGTTTGCATATGTGTTACATTATCCATCATCAATACAAATTGTTATGTGCTTCTGTTTAAATTTTTCATTATCAATATATTATAGCTGCAATACATTGAGGTTGCTAGATATCACTATGTAATAGTATCACGTACACCTGCAGTGCTCTGCAACCTCACACATACACCTGTCTGTCACAGGGCATTAAGTGTGTCTGATATAATCGACTGCAGCGGCAGCAGCTAATTGTCAATGCTCAAGAGTTGAGTTCAAAGGCCGAAGGACACCAGTTGAACTGCTGTCAGCACGCATCGCACTGGCTGTCGCTGGCGCTGACCCGCAACTAACTGCAGCAGCAGCAGCAGCAGCACCGGCAACAGCAGTAGCCACGCCCACAGCCGCCTCTGTTTGCCCCAGCTGCTGACACGCTCTTAATGGGCCGCACTTGCAATTGGATTCTCTGGAGGGCCATTGCTGGGGCTTAGCCGTGCAGCGCCGAGCAGCTCCATTTGCTTTGGTTATGCTTGGCTAGCAAGTGCTTCCTCTTGTTGTTGTTGTTGTTGTTGCTGCAGCTGTTGGCCATTGAGTTGGTCAGAAGCGTTGGCCAATCGGACACGTCTAAATGCACTAATAATGGTAATGATTTCAACTCGAACACGACGCAATGGACGCAACGGTGCATGAATTCAATTTTAATACAACTAACAACAAGTGTAGACACGTACAGACAGACAGCCAGAGATACGGACAGACGAAGGGTGGGAGGGATAACCAGAAAGACAGACAGACAGGCAGATGGACGCTTAGATTGCCATGACAGCAGACGGCACAAGAGGCTTCTGTTGTTGGGTGAGCGAAATTATTTTACGTTGATTAGAATCAACATAAATAAAATTAATTGTTGCCGCTTCGTCTGTCCCGTTCGCTTTTTCAGGGGTTGCATTCAATTTGATTATTAGCATTTGCTCAACCGAAACGCACTCGACTGTGCCACAGGCCACAGTGCAACCGGCTGCTGTAGTGCCCCCAGAGGGTTGCTTGAGCTCATGCTTGAGTCACTTGTAGCTGGCTAATTTTTTAAGGCTTGTGCTGGGATGTGCTCAAGATGTGACAGTAGTGGGCCTTAGCGATGGGAAAATACTCAAGGAAATACCATCTAAATGCGTGAGAAGTGCGTGATTGCAAGAGAGGAGTATAACAGAAAGTATGGAAATCATTTTAGTAAAGGAAACTTGATAAAGAAATATTTGGCATAAATAAAGTCTGTCGAAATGAGTAAAATAAATATTTATATATTTATATTATATTATAAATACAAAATAATGATAAAATTATTTAATAAAATTTTGATGAACGTATGCTCAGATTTATTATTTTTTTATTATATTATAAATAAATAATAAATGTATAGGACTAAATTAAGAAATAAATTAATATTGAACAGCAATCGATAGAAATTTCGATTAAAAAAAAAAAAAGAAAAAACTGTTAAGTGAAAAATTGTAATTATTACAGTATTATTATATTAATCGCACGACACGCGCTCATCTCTAGGCAGGTCAGGCGGGTCGTCAGTCTCCTGGGTGCTCGCGCAGTCAGCCAAATAAGTACTCGTAATTATAATTTATTTACGCAGCTCTCGTCTGCTTGGCTGCATAATTTTGGGCTGGTTTTTTAATTGGCCAGCGGCTGGGGCGACTTTGTATCTATCGAAGTGATTGCCCATTCAATATGTCCACTGTGTACACACACACACACATTGACATTTGCAACATTTTGCACTCGCGCATAAATTGTGCGCAATTGTTTCCTGAGTCACGGCTGACATTATGCGAAGCAAGAGTTGCGAGTTGTGGTGCGAGTGATGTGGGTGGCTCGGCTTGGTGGCCAGCCTGATGCGAACCAGCAGCCGTCGCGATTTCGCATCGAAAAATGATCAGGAAATTAAACAGCCCACACTCCCTGGGTGCGAAGATGCGCCCGCCGCCTCATCAGCATGCGACTGGCATAATAAGTATGCAAAATCTTTCTCTCTGCCAGCTGCAGCGCTCCCATTCGACGACTGTGGTGCAACGTGGTGCCGAAAGCCATAAATTACACAAAAGTGACCACCAACAGCACCAACAGCAACAGGGACAGTCGCTGGCAGCAGACGCAGCATTAGCTGCCTGGAACTGCGTGCCCAATGCCTCATAGCGTGGGCTGTGGAATCGTACAGTTGGTCAGCTTATAATATGCAAAATATGCCCTTACTGCGCCAAGCAACCAACCACCACCCCTGCCCCCTTCCCCCGTGCTGTCTGCGGCACTGTTGTCGCCCAGCCCAGCTGCCAAGTAATTAAACGCGTTGCCCAGTCGCCCTCGCACGACCCACGAAAAAACAAGCAGCAATTCTGCTGCCAATTCTTATGGCCAACACAATGCACGCACACAAACACGCACTCACGCATACATGCATGCACACACAGAGCAGCTCCATGCGTATTGTTATGTTTATGAAATACCATCGGAACACTCCCTGCCAAACAGATTTGCCGAGTGGCGAATGCATGTAAATCAGATATTGCGAATTCTATAGCATACTTTTCAGCGCCCAACAAATTTTCGAGAATTTTTAACTAGTTAGTGAGTGGGTCTCAGCGCCTGCATAATTATCTAATATTTACTTGTGTTTATTCTCTGTTTTTTATATTTTAAGACCATTTGCTGGTATTGATTGCAATTGCTGGCTAGATCAGATGAAAATTCATACCATATTACTTTGGGTTTGCTTTGAGCTCCTTAATGATATTCCATGTGGGATGGAACTATGTTAATGTGTGTCGTCCGATGACGTAACTATTGGTTACACTTAACCTAGCTGCTCCCATTTGATCAATTTGGAGCGACTCACTCCAACACCCAAATCACAGCCATTGCCATAGAAATGAAATTCGAATGAAATTTTAAACGAGTCGCGCGCGAAGCCTATGGGTGGTCTGGAGTGCCTTTGTAGCCGTGCAACGATACTTTTGGCCATAATGTCATCTGTTCTGGCTGCATGCGGCTGTACGACAACAGTTGCTGTAACGCAACCACTAAGCCACTGCTGCCACGAAAATCGAGCGGCTGTCATAGACGCGCTATAGAAATGTTCATCGCAAATTGCGTGGAAGTTGATTGTGGAAGAGCTGCTGCTGCTGCTGCTGCTGCAGCTGCCACTACTGCTGCAACTAGTTGCATTGCTGTTGGCAATTGTTTTTCTGCATGATTTTTCGATTCATCGGCATTGGCCCGAATATTCTCGTCGTGTAAGTGCTTGGCCATTGCACGAGCCGGACATTTGCATCAGCCTAATGCTTATTAGGCACACTCGAACGCTTACGAGTGTGTGTGTGGGCTCTGCAGCGGGAGCCTCTCTCAACCGTAATCGATTTGTTGTTTTTATAATTTTAATTGAAGCTCGGCTTTGCTCAGCAAATCCAACCAAAGCTGCCAGACTGCATTGCATTTTGGCAATTTCCTAAACAAATATTGCACAAAGGATCAAATCGTAAGCATGTACACATACACACACACAGACGCATGCACCTGTGCATCGGAATGTGCAGCATGGAGTCGAGTCGCTTTGAGGTCGAGTCTCGTCCATGATTTGTAATTAAAATGCCTGCAAGACATTTTAACAACATTTTCGGCAATTTGAGCTTAGACCACACTTTTCCTTTTGACCCACTCTCTTAATGCTTTTCACTCTCTACTCCTCACTCATTTCTCATCGCTCGTTTCGTTGCTTTCCTTGCAGACGTCACGAATCTGGACTACGTCAAGGTAACGGCCGAGGCTGGCAAGAACGTGACCATACCGTGTCCGGGCGTCACAGAGCACTCGCTGGTGGACACTTTGGTCTGGAAGACAGCGTCGACGACAATCGCTCAGTTCGCCAACCGCATTCCGTTGCTCCACAGCCCCAGGGTAAGTAGAGGCCATCAAACAAACTGCGATAAGCCGGAAGGTGAAGCAGGTCCTATGATTGATCCAATTTACTACTTTGGACTGGTTAGATTTATTATTAAAACGAATTTATTTCCCAGCCCGCTTGCTAATGAAAAGCAATTGTTGTTGTGAATTCCATTAATCTTGTATCAACCGGGCAACGGCAGTGGCAAATCTCTGGAGTGCAGTTATAACTCAAATTGCAATCCGACTTGGCTTCATATTAGAATTCATTACCCACTTGCCATATTTCGGCACTTGACGGCCCGAGTTGGGGCCACTTGAGTTTGGCCATTAAATATTTTTGCTTGGCAGACAAAAGGAAGCACAAAAAACAGAAGCAGAAGCCGAAGCAGAAGCAGGAGAAGAAGAAGGAGCAGAAGCAGTAGAAGAAGGTGGCTGTTAAAATAATTGATAGCCAGTTAGTTGCAAGGCGGCTGTTTGAACTTTGCCAGCGACTGCGACGACGACGACGACGACGACGCCGACTGCGACGGCGACAGCGACACAGGCGAACAAAAAGAAAGTGCAGCAAAAGTCAGGAGAACTAAGTGGCCATCAGTGGGCGTTCGAGTTGGCTGCAGACAGTGGGGCCAATATATTTTTAATGTTTGATAGTTGTAGTAAAATAAAAACGACAAGGCGCAAAAATGGTTTAAGTGGCTGCCAAGCAGCAACGCCAACTCCAACAGCTGCTGCTGCTGCTCCTGCTGCTCCTGCTGCTGCTGCTGCTGCTGCTGCCTTAAACGCACTCCGGGGGCCCCATCGAGGCGGGGCAAACAAAATGAAGAATGAACAAGTTTCAGCTGCAGCCCGAACAAGGCCTGGGACTAGGCAGCAGCAGCCACCCCCTGCGTGCCCTGCCCCTCAGCTATCGTGTTAAATGGCAAACTGGGACACTTGAGCTGCAGCCAAGCCAAAGTTGGCGTCGAGCTAAGCAGAGAGTTTACCTGGCTTGCAGCCGCGACGCTCTCGCTCATATTTCTTAGCCAATTTGGCCTTTGCCATTGCTCAATGTGCGACGGCTGTGCGCCTGCACAGTGGCTCAAAAGATTTTAGATATATGAAAAAAATGTCCAAGTCGAAAATTAAATTGAAATATTTTAGTCAAATTTTCATTTTAACAAATTATGAATTTAATCACACAATTATTATAATTTTAATAAAATTATATTTTGTTATTTTTGTGAATTTTTTTTTTTTTTATAAATAAAATATTTTATATATTAAAAATATCTAAAACCTTGTGCCACTTTTAAAATATAATATAATATAATATAATATTTTAAAATATTCGAATTTTTTCTCCACTGTACTTTCGCAATCTTTTAGCACTTGCGCCACTGTGCAGTGTGTACTTTATGCTTGGCTATTATGTGTATTAAAAGTTTTTCAGTCCGTCGTAGTAGCTGCTTCATTTTATTACAACTGACACACACTCCACACACACACACTCTCCCTCTCCCTCTCTCGCCCTCTCCCTTTCCCTCTCCCCGTTAAGCAGCTATTAACTTTTGTTTTATGGTTGTGGCTAAAAAGGGAAATAAGAATGGGAATGATTCATGTTACTGTCGCCGACTGGTCTTTGCCAGTTCTTAGCTGCAGCTCAACTTTGTAAGATGCTCGACTGTCAGATTTTGGACTCTGACTGATGCTATCTGGACGCATCGTGGAGGCTGTCAGGCGCACACAGCTTAAGTGCAAATTTGTTGCATGTAATTAAAATTTTGTTGCAATTTCCTGCTCGGCTGCAGATTGAACTGTAAATTGAAATTCCATTGTGGAAAAATGTTTAGGGTGAAATTGTTTTTGCGGCCAGCAGCACATAGTTTATTGCTTAATAATCAAATCCGATCGATCAACAATTTCATGCCACAAGACTGTAGTCAAGACCCAGACGAATGTGCTGGCAATTTTGTGGCCACACACACACACACCAACACAGACAGACACTTGCACAGAGACACACACTCATGTCGCCTGGCCAGCCCACAGAGAGTTCAACAGGGCAGGTGCACAAAGCGCTTTAGTAAAAACCTGAAATTTTCGTTTTAAACAAAAAACAATTCCTCCAAAGAAGAGCCTAGGCCCCGAACAATGAAATGCCAGAGATTTCAAACAGTTTTTAGCACAAAATCCTTAATAGGTTTTCAAGAAATAATACCATTCACACACACACATGCATATGTATGGGCAAAGGGCTGTCGCTCTGCCCAGGCTCGGCTCGTTCATCAGGCTGCAAGCGTATTAAATGTTTTGCATTTATAAATGCTTTTCCACATGCAGTGGAGCTCAAATGAGACTTTAAAGTAATTTGCGTGCATTGCCCCCCAAAACTCAATTTGCCAGGGCTCAATTATGGACACAACAACAGCAACAACAACAACAACAAGCACATGTGCATTGAAAAGTTATCGTCTACGACTACAAATTGTCGCCAGAGTCAAATGTTGTCCCAATGTTTGGGGCTATTTTAAGTGCTGTCCACTCGATAGCTGCACTACAACTACCAGACTAGAGTGTGTGTGTGTGTGTGTGCGTGTGTGTGTGGTAGAGGGGCGGACCTGTTTGGAGGTGTGGTCATGCTGCAAACTTGCTTTGCTAACTTATTTGTCTTTTGTATTAAAAAGTTTCTGTGGAGCCTAAAGTAGAAACTCGTGTTGTCCACATTGTTGCCGGCCACTGTCAACGTCCCCATGTCCATGTCCGTTTGCACTGCTGTTTTCATTTCGGCCTGCCGCCTCCCTCCCCGCCACTCAGCCCTGACTCTCTTGCTCCACTTTAACTGCAGTTGTTTTGCACACGTTCCTGACAAATTTGTTTGTTATGCCAACTGATGGCAGATCCAACACAATTCAGGTGTCCCGTTAGCCTTCGCATGCTCGCATTCTCGATTTCGAATGAAATAATTAACCCCAATCATTAATCCTATTCCTTTTCTCATTCTCGTTCTCATTTTGTTCATTTGCAGATTCAACTTTTATCGGACAATTTCGGCCTGCAGTTCGCCCCGGCCCTGGCCAGCGACACATCGGAGTACATTTGCCTAGTCAACGATCGGCACATACCAGAGGCCATTGTTGATCTGCTGGTGCAGGGTAAGCAAGAGAGTGCCCAGAAGAGCTTATTTATATAAAAGTTAATGCTGCTCAGTTGGAATTTCAGTTAAATATTTAGCTGAAATTTTAAATGCATTTGCATTTTTAATTTTCTCTTATTTTATTACTTCAATTTAATTTTGATTCTCTTGAACTGTGAACTTACCTTTAGTTTACTTTCACTCGTTCGCATGCTCATGCATTAAATACTCTTGCCCTGCTTTCATCTCCATTCAGCTGGCTTAGCAACTAGAGCAGCTTTCGTTTGGGTATGGGACAGACAGCGGCTTCCTCATATTACATTTCATACATATATTTTTGTTCCGCTTCTGGCTTTCATGATTTTCTTCTTCATTTTTTCGTTTGGTTTGCCATTCGCCATTTAATGAAAGCCTTAACAACATTAATGATTTATCCGTTTTCCTTCCATTTTGGTGATTTCATTTGCAGTTATGTGTTCGTGTCCGTGTGTGTGTGTGTGTGTGCGTACGCGTGCGTGTGCGTGTGTATACAATTTCGATTTTCTCACCACACACACATACACACACGTTCGTTTTCTTGTCATGATTTCCATTTGCATTTCACTGATAGCTGTCAATTTTTTTGCTCGCTCTTCTCATGTGTTTTTCTTTCTCTCTCTCTCTCTCTCACTCTATCTCTTTCTCTCTTGTCACACAGATGTGCCCGATCCACCGGAGCGTCCTTTGTTAATAAGTTTCACATCACGCTCCGTGAACTTATCCTGGGCGCACTCCCAGCATCCACGGAATGCGCCAGTGACGCATTTCATTATTGAAACTCGGTAAGTACAGCAAACGTAGCTAGAGTACATTAAATCCAGGCAGTTGCCTATCTATCTGTATCCCCTTCCCCTTTCCTTGTTACTCTCTCTATTTATTGGAACATTTCAATGCCAAAGATTGTTTTATCTAGCCATATATAATCTATGCTATATGCCATAATTATCTCTACCATCCACATTCTTGCCTTATAAATCGCATTCGCCACGCCCCCGGAAACATGTTCAGCGGCCAGGCAATGTCGGGCTGCGCCTCCTTTGTCCTCCAGTCTGTGTCGCGCGTACGCATGCAATCAATTAAAATCATGCGTTTATTGCTTTCCGCTCGCCGCTCTTTGATAAATTCCCATTGCGTATATTGCAGCTGCCACGCCTCCTGCAACTCGGCCCACTTACCGTTAGGAGTCCTATAATTAATATGTAAAGCATTGGCCGTGATATGCGCGCATATCCACAGCGATACGCACTTCACTTGTGCTCCATTTAAATAGAAAAGAAAACACACGCACAGCCACACACACGCGTACAGGCACACAGTCACACACACACAGACTCACGCTTGAGAAGACGTTCTTGCAGCGGCTATTTTCCGAATAACTTGAACTCAATGCGCGGCATGAACATAAAAAGAGAAGAAGAAGAAGGCGAAACGATTGCCGCGAGTGCAATACAAAGGCCAGCAAAACGAGTATGCGGAAAAACTACTGAAAAGCGAAACTTTTTCAATAAATTCCCATCATCAACAGCAGCAGCAATGGCAGCACTACCAGTGGGTGGGCGTGGCCCTGGCTGGGGTACAAGACACTGCACTGGGGCCGGCAATCGATGACAGGCAGCTGAAAAGCAAGCAGAGCCTGTGGTGCATTTATGCAAAATAAGAAATAACCACACACCCACCCACCCACACACACAGCCATACACTAGAGCTCGCGCGAGTGAGTATACATATATGTAGCATACTTTTTTGGGCATGCACAAAATGAAGCTGACGCCGACTGCGACTGCGACGTTGACTGCATTTTATGTAAATTCTCCCATCGATGTGAAGTGATGTGAAGTGTAGGTTGAGCTGCTGCTGTTGTTGTTGTTGTTGTTGTTGTCATAGTTGTTGTTGTTGCTGCTGTTGCCGTTGTTCGTGTTGTACGCGCTGCTGTTGCTGCCACACAGTACGCCTGTTATTTACATTTTCGGTTGATTCGGTTTATATGCGCATATGCATACATACGTACGGCAAAGCGTGTGTGAATGCGCGGCTGTGTGCGTATGTGTGTGTGTAGGTGTGAGGCGTGGCGCGTGCGGAGGCCTTTAAGGGGCTTGTGTATTATGGGGAATATATCTTTTGAGTGCCGGCCCTGCAAATTGAAAGACGATGACAACGAAATGCTTCAAGCTGGAAATCTCGTCTCGCAAATCCACACAGCGAATGCCAATGCAATTGAAAATAAGTTCAGCTGCGTTAAAAGCGAACTGAGAATCGGAGGTGTGAAGTGTCTGTGTTGGCAGCGGGTGTGAGTGAGTGTGTGTGTGTGCTACAAAACAAGTGGCTGTACATTAATACAGGCCATAAATTGTATGGCACACACACATACACCCCTATATATGTATGTGTATATTTATTTATAAGTGTATTTGAGGCCAAACTTTTATACATTTATATATCGAATTGATGATTGTACTCGCTGCTGTTTGAGTGCTGTTTACAGTTGTGTGTGAAAGGTGTTTATCAATTCGAGTTGATTTTCATATCCAGCAAACGTGATCGAAAACACTTCAAGAGTGGATTGTCTGACAGACAGCATAAAGGAGCAGATAAACAAAAGAGGAAATCAATCAGCAGTCTAGGTAACCTCTGAAGGAGCTACTAGCATTTGAGCTAGAAACATTAATATAGTAAATTACATAGGACATAATTAATATATATAAATTACATAATATATATAATTATATATTTAACATTAAAATAAATTAAGGAAACCCCAAGTTAACATAAAAGAAACATACAAATATTCAATAATATTCACAAATAAATAGTAACTATAATATAAGCAGCATTCCAGATACTGTAAACAGTCTAAAACTTTCCAAGTCCAGCTTACGGGGTATCTCTTAAGTGCAGCAACTATTCAGCTCGCTTGTTGATTTTGATGCTGTTTGTGTTTAAGTACCCACACAATCTCCCTCTCTCTCTCTCACACACATGCACACACATGCACACACTACTCTGCATATTTGCAAAATGTCATCAAATAAGAAGCAGAAAAATCATATTTAATCATAAACAATAATATTCTTCGCTGAGATTTAATCAGCAGCAGCAGCGAAAGTTGATGTTGTTTTTGGCAAATTGATTTCGCGTTTTTCATTAATTGAACAGCATAGCAAACTAATTTGCCTCTCTTTTTTTAATGTCAGCACATTGTAATCGAATAAAGAATAATTGAACACAAATTTGTTGATATCAGCGAACTTAATGCAAGCAAACTGGATAGAAATTTCCATTGAATGTTTGCCAGAGACTCGACGATTTGCAATGCAAATAATATGCGATATTTGTAAGCTCATTAGAAGTGAAATAAAATGTATGTTTATCAATAAATACTCACCTCTCTTCCCCTCTCTATCTCTCTCTCTCTCACTCTTTTTGTTTGTATCTCTGTCTCATTATCTACACAGTTCATTGTGCATATTTCATGTAGTTGCTCAGCCACAAAATACAACATTTTTGACTGTTTAAACAAGTCGTGCATGAACTTTGGCCCTGGCCCTTACAAATCACACACACACACACACACACACACACACACACACACCCAGCACATACATAAGCCATATGCTAAAAGCAGCAAAAGAACGAATGTTTAAGCGGCTTACAAAAAAAAAATGTGTGTATTTTATGCCAATTCAAACCCACACACACACACACCTACACACACACACACACATATATATATATTTACATACACTCTGTGTGGAAGCAGCCGCAAATTTATTTGCCATTGCGGTTATTTCGCTTATTCTTGTTGTTGTTGTTGTTATTGCTGAGCTGTTTTTTAGGCACAGCCCATTTTTCACAAGTTCTTTTTTTTCAGCTTGTGCCGCCTCTGAGTAGCAGCAGCAGCAGCAGCAGCTTGTATTCATTTTTGCAGCAATATCCATTGACAACACACACACACACACACACATGCACACACATGTGTATGTGGCTGCCCACACGCATTTATTAATTTTAATGCTTTTTGGAGCAACTTAAAAAATATGTTTTTCCTCCCCACAGATTTTTGCTTTTCTTCTTTTTTTTTTTTTTTTTGCTGGTAGTAAATATATTTATTTTATATTATATTTTCTTCATTTTGCCATTGTTGTTGTTGCTGCTGTTGTTGTGTTGTTTCACTCCACTTTCAGTCGCATCTCATATTTAATGCATTTTTAATCACACAAAAAAGCTGCACATCGCTTTCAGCTCGTGTAGCTCGCGTAGCCGTGCATAAGCCCTAATAACATAATGTGTGCATACACCAACACACACTCACACTCACACACACACACACACACACACACACACGTCTGCATGGCATGCGTGAAATTTATGCAGCCAGGAACAAAAAAACAACAGCGAAAAAAATGCGAATTTTTTGGCAACTTTAAACAAAATTTACTGCACTTTGATATTGGTCATGAAAAATGTTTATTGTGCGGCGCCCGCTGAAAATTTATGCGTCACAAAAGATCCAAAGCCAACGAAAATGGGGAAATGAGCTTAAAGCGCATGTTATCTAAGGCTTGTCACATGCCCCACTTAATACCCTGCATGACTTTTACCTCGCATTCAATATGTAAATCTGAGCTTAGCAGATCCTGAAAGCTACAAAAAACAAAATTTACAAATTGTTTTTAAATTTACTTGATGAAAAGAGAAATAAACATTTTTGTATATTTTGTATATTTAGCCGAGTTTATTTAGAGTATAGTGACACATTCTCTGTGACTTGCAAGAACTGGGGTAAAATATGTGATAGATTTTGGGATAGATTAGAAACAGGTAGCAGAGAGATGGATCACGTATCTTAAGATCCGATCCAGCATATTTTGAGAGTGTTGACATCTCTATCTTCTCCTATTAGCAATTCATTGCCCTACCTGGGTAGCTTACTATGTTTGAGAATCTAGGCTTGCAAGATATTTATTGACCTACTCTTGTGTGAAGCACCTTGAGGTCTTGCTCTATGCGCCTGGATCTCAAGTATCAAAGGCCAGCAGTGATCATCGACTGACAGTCCTATAAATAGACAGGCCAATAAACCAAGAGATGAGCTTTTGAGCTGGAAAATGAGTATCTAAAAGCAAAATTTTTGTACAATTTCCTATGGAAAGCAGTTTTACAATATATACAATATATATGTACTTGTATATACCTAAAGCCAAACTTATTTGAACAGCGTCAGAAAACTTTTTTATATAAAAATGTGATCTTAAATATATATATATATATATATATTTCATTCCGTTATATAGTCAGCACTACGTATGTACTACAAAACGTTAATACCCAATGCAGGAACATAAAAACAGAAAACCTCGTAACATTTTTTGATATATATTTTTTGCATGTGTGTGTGCGTGTATTAATGTGTGTGGGTGTGTGTATGTGTGTGCGGTAAAGCGAGCATAAATATTTTAGTACCTATGGCAAACACTGGTATTTTTTATGTGGAGAAAATCTCATTCCCGTCGCCGGGGCATAATGCATTTGTTGCCAATATTTTATGTTAATCTCGCTCTTTGAAATGTATTCGAAATAAATGTTTATAGAAAAAAAAAGAGAGAACAATATATATGTGTATGTATATATGGCTATTTGCAGGTGTCAATTGAGGCAAGTGCAATAAAGATTAATACAGTTTTGGCATATGAATAATTCGAATAAATAGAATTGTAATAAAATGGAATAATTGATATATTATATTGAGTTTGGTTTTCTCATTTTGATCCGCAGCGAGGGCGAGGATGGCATCTGGGATCAAGTGTCGCGCATCTATACCAGAACCAATGCGACTTCATATCAGGTGACGGGCCTCACGCCGTTCACCGTTTACAGCTTCCGTCTGCTGGCCGTCAACAAGCTGGGCGTCAGTCCGCCCTCCAAGGAGTCCTACTACATTGTGACGCTGCGCGAAGGTGAGCCAAATGAGATATACGCGTATATAGATATATGTGCATTGCTCGGTTTATGATAGGCCCATACAGATACATTAACAGTGAGTCACATAAATTACCAGACACTGCTGACATGACACTTTTCTTTTTTACAATCGCATTAATTTTTCATTTGCATTTTATGGCATGGCGGGGCGTGGCGCAGGACTCGCACCTGCTTTAAGTGCCGGACCATGAAAAGTTGTGACGTCATAAAAGTGCGCGCCTTTAAGTCTGATGTGCATTTAATTATTTTAATGCCATGCTGCGTGACTACGTGGCTGTGTGGCCGTATGGGTGTATGGGCGTGGCCGTTGCTGTTAAAGTAACAAACCGAACGGACAAAGCCGCAAATTGACAAATTCGACAGCCTTGACAGCTAAACAATGGGCGAACAGTGTTGCAGCTGCGTTGTTGCAGCTGCGGATTTGTTGCATGCGGCACCTGCTGCTGCTGCTGCTGCTGCTGCTGCTGCTTGCCCCATGATTAATTATTGCCTGCTTTTAGGCTGAGCTGAAAGCCAACTTTTTCGCAGGCCATTGCCATTAATCACAGCAGAAGCAGCCACGCCCCGCCGCCTAGACCGCCTCGGCCGCCCTCATTTTGGGGGCACATATATCTAAATGGCGACAGCGACAAGCTATTAGCAACACATTTGTCTTCAAGGCCCAGTTTGAGGGCGTGAAATGGCATTTATGCCACAGCCTATTGGAATGTGTGGCAAGCAGCAGCAGCAGCAGCAGCAGCAGCTGCTGTTGCAACACATACTCGTGGCTGTAAATTAGTCAATAGTCTGCGGCTTGTAGCTCATTAAAAACCGCAAGGCTTAGGCCAGTCGCCTCTCTCTCCCCTTCCCCCGCCACCTCTTTGGCTCTTGTGTGCTGGCCAATTTGTATAAATTAGGCGCGTGGCATGCAACATGCTCGAGTCAAATGAAAATGTTGGCGTAATTTATTTATATGCTGCTGCAGCTTGTTGCCAACTTGCCAAGTGACAAACTGCCAGAGCAACTTGTCCAACTGCCACAGCTAGCGCCTCAGATTCCAGCGCCAGCTTTAACTCCGACTTCAGATGCCGCTGAATGGTTGAATGGCTCACCTGCCCGTCAGGAGTTGAGGCAGCAGCAGCCACAGTGAGACGCACGCACCATTTAACTTAATGCGACAGAGCGGTCCACGGGACACTGCCGGCGCTCCCAGCGGCAGGCACTTGCAACTTATGTTGCGTGACAGTGACAACTTGACAATGCCACACAGACAACGCCGCAAAGACGTACGAAAAAAAAAAAAAAATGAAAAAGCAACGGAAGCAAAAACGCCAAGCGAACTTTTTCGTGCGGCATTTTTAATTTGAAATTTTTGAGTTTTCGCCAAGTTTTTTGGCAGCCGAAAAAGTTTGGCCCGCGGCTACCTCAGCCTCGATTTGAGTTTGGTATTTGGATTTGGATATATGCTTCGGTTTATCTTTGCAGCGCCCACGGGCAAGCCGATACCCACCACCGCGCACAACACCTCATCCAGCTCGGTGTACATCTCGTGGAAGCCGCCGGCGCCCGACACCATTCTGGGCGAGTTTCTGGGCTATCGCATAACATATCGTCCACGCGATCGCAGCCCCAACGACACCAAGGAAATCTATATACGCGACAACACCGTGGAGGTAAGCGACTTTGGCATAATTGAATTTCCACAAATTTTGACACTTTTGCATATTGCAAATGCCAAGCGGCAAGGGCAGCGGGGATAGAGCATAACGTGCCACACAACAGCAGCCATTCGATATCCATTTCGTGCCACCTGTCTGTCTGTCTGTCTGTTACCATCTTCAGCAAAAATAACCGCTTTTCAATTGGTCCCAAGTGCGGGTAGGGGTAGGGGGAAGTTGGAACGTCGCGACATATTAAAAAGTAATTTACACCTGCCGACAAAGGCTGTTTTTCTCACAGCCACGCCCACACAGCAGCAGCGGGGAGTGGGTAATGTGCTGTTGCTGCTGCTGCTGCTGCTGCCACAACACGCGGCATATCTCCTGTAGTGGCCGCTATCACAAGCAATTTGTTAACGATTAGTCGACGGTAAGGTAAACATTATTGTGTACCAGGTGTGTGTGTGTGCGGATGGGTGTGTGTGTGTTTGTGTGCGTGGCATTTGTATCTTTCGTAATGCCACTACACGCAACGCCACTAATGAAGTGTGGCAATGTCTGAGACACATTCATACATGCGGGCAACCGCATGTGGCACGTGCTGCCTGCCGAACCTGCCACGCGGGAATACACTTTGGGCTTAACGCCGCCTAAAAGGAATTCGGAATTTATGCAACTACTTTCGCCGTGCCCCATGAAAATCTCAACTATTGGCGATACCTACGCACAGTCCCGGCGGAATGCGAGCTAGGCGAAATTAGCAATTGGCGCAAATGGACTCGATTTTCAATGTTTAATGCAGAGATTTTTCAATTTACGACCCTTTTTTTTATAATGGCCCTCGGAATGGGTCAGAGCTGGTGAAGAATGTAACATAAAATACCGGAAATGTTGGCAATAAACAGAGGGAGATATGTTGCCATCGCATAGAGCAAATGGGTGGCATGAGTTCAGTTACATTTGTTGCGGGCCGTGCCTAGACCTCTACATGACCTCTGTGGGCTTGCGGCCGGTGTCATCAAAGTCTACTCTATAATTAATAAGGATTCGCCTCGAAATGTCACCGGAACGAAATGAGCAGCCCACAAACAGCATTGCTCAACTGAATTGGTAAAATATAGAAACGATAAAGCGAATCAACAGTTGCGTAAGAGAACTTGATTACACCCTTAAACAATTACGATAATTAAATAATTTAATAGAGAATATTTTCACTTGTGAGTGGGAAGTTATATATGCTACTAGATTAAGCTACTCGCTAGCCTATTGCGTCGTCTTATCAGCGAAAGTATATTAGATATTTCCCAGATATACTTAACTATGGTAAAGCTAGTAAAAAGAGTTTTTTTTTAAATTTTTTTTATACATTTTTTATATACATATAAGCTATTGTTGGGCATATTTAAAGAATATCTTTTATATAAATATATGTGTAGGAATTTTAGTTTAGTTTGAAGAACTAAACTAGGCTTTGGTAGATGAAAATGGCATAAAGTAGTTTTTTAGTGCTCGAATATATGTGCAAGGCAATAGAGTCCTTACAATTAAGTGTGGAGTGAAATTGTCATTGTGGAGGGAATCGCATGGAGCATTGCCAGAGGGAGCTCAAAGAACAAAATCAATGCAATAAATTAGAAGTGCGTAGAGACAAAACTACGACTAGCCGGGCCCAAGCCAAATTGTGGAGTCTGAAGAACCAACTGCATGAGCAACATCTCTAACCCAGATGAAACATATGGTATCTTATAAACTATATGAAAGCTCAGGTCCAACATAAAAATATTTGGCTATCCCGTGCTGATTATGCAAACTTAGCAATGAGTAGAGTCGTTTACCCTCCACATATTGTTACCAAAAGTAAACTAATAATAGTACGAGGCCTGCATTATTATGCTAAATACAGGAGCGTTCGCTGCCGCTAGCTGACAGTCCAGCCTAAGTTCACAACTCAGTCAAAGTAGAGCACTCTTGGCCAGTTTCAATACGAGCTCTAACTGCCAATATGTGGTCAAGTTGGCTTTAAACACGTATATTGCCCATAAACGTGTTTATATTCGATAGGCATTTCAAATTTGGTTATCCGGCAACTGAATGCGCATATCATAATCGCTCCATTGGAATTGCGCACTCATGGGTAGTTTGTTTAATGAATATTTGAATTAACTAATAGATGCATTTAAAGCCTTCGCTAATTCGCGCTCTAAGTAAATGGCTCAATAGAATTTGCAGTAAAAATGTCAGGCGCCCGCCACGCCCTCGATGCTATTTAAGCCAATAATATGCAGTGCATGGAATGCATTTTTGAATTTTCACTATTTTGCAATGGAAAAGCGTGCGGGCGGCCGGGCAGGAGACGGAGGGATGCAAAAATATGCAAAAATTATTAGCGATAATGCTCACGTACGACAACCGACGCGACGCGACGTAGTTGCCCAAAATGATAAAAAATAAAATAAAATAAAAGAGATGGTAAAATAAAACTATGCCAAAGCGCAGGCAATGAGGCAGGGTGGAGGCAGGATGGAGGCAGGGAGGAGGCTGGTGGCATGTGCGAGGCTCTGCTGATAGGGACATGGCACGCTTTTGTGCTTGAGTGCATATTTTGCAGTTATCTCGACACTGGACCCGCCGGCTAAACAGTACGCGCAGCCCGCTGAAGCTTTACGCTCTTTCATTTCGTTTTTGCATGTCAGGGCGAAATGTTGAAATATTATCCTTGCAGGCAGAAACGTGCGACTCTCTGACTCCATTCTAGTTTTTTTCCCTTTTACTTATGGCAAGCCCTGTTGAACTCGAGGGCATGGTTTGTTTCTGCCGTAAGCTGTCGCAAATGCCAGAGCCAGAGCCAGAGCCGAAGCCGGAGCCGGAGCCGGAGCCGGAGCCTGGGCACCCTCAGCATTCGCTACATTGAGCTGTCACGTGTGAAAGCGCCTCGAGTCCTTGGCAGGACTCTGTCTAACTGCGCCTGCCACTTCCTTACTCTGCTCTGTGCAGCTGTGTGTGTGTGTGTGTTAAAATTTGCCAATTTTCTAATTAAAATTTCTGCGCCGCAAAGCATAAATTTTGCTCGTTTTACGCCGTGCGAATTTCGCACAAAAGCCACCAAGTGAAAACTAAACCGTGTTAACTTTGTGCCACTCGCCGGCGCTGATAACATTTTTCTGCACGGCTCAAAGGATATGCAGATGCGGCATGTGGCAACCAAATTTGTAGTCCTTACTTGCCGCCGTTGTTGTTGTTGTTGTTGCTGCTGCTGCTGCTGCTGCTGCTGCTGCCGCCTCTCTGTTGCTGTTGTTAATTGTTGTTTGAGTTTCGCTTTACACCTTTTTGACTAGCTGCTAGGGAAACGCACACGTACTCGCACGTAGGGGTATCAGATGTGCTGCCTGGCAAAACTTTTAATGATGAGCTAGTGTTGGGCAGCGCACTAATTACCAGCTTTACGTCACAGCTCCGATCGAATCTAGGCAAACATTATTCATGCTCTGTTTGCTAAATGGCGCAAATGAGCATATCTGGTTGAGTGCTCGCACTCGAATTTAAGCTCCAATTCAGGCATTTAAGTAGGTAGTAAATATCCCAAGTGCTATACAATAATATTAGATTGATATTCTCTAGCCAAAAGCTCGAGGATAATAATTAAATATTATTTCTTATATACTCAAATTTAGCAGTTCCCTTAAGGCTCGATTGATGAGGCAACGCTTCTCTCTAAGAGCTGAATTCCCGACTTTCTCAGCCCTTCTCTGCGATTCTCACCGACAGTAAAGTATGGCGCAGGCAATTGCTGCTTTCGGCAACGTATTTAGTTGTAGTTCCGGTTGCTCAGACAATTTATCATGCTTTCAGCTAAGCACACACTCGCCTCTACCAATTACATTATATCAATTAACTGTTTTTGGCCAACTTTTGGCGGCGGCCGCATAAAACGGGCCAGCAGCTGTAAATTTCGGGCCTCATTTACTATGGCCACTCGACTGGCGACTACATAAAATGAAATTATATGGCGGCATTAGCGCCCAGAGCGAAGGCAACTAAAATCTAGCCTACACACCAGCTAACACATACACACACACACGCGCGCGCAGGCATACAGCTGGCAAAAAGATGTGCGTTTGTTGGTTGTTAAATCAAAGCGCTTGTTGGCCAACTCTGGCGCCTGGCAGCCACTTAAGCTTTTGGCATGGCAGTCAATCCGTTTCTAAGCACACACACACATAGAGAGAGAGAGAGAGAGGGAGAGAGAGAGAGACGCAGAGCCAACCGCTTTGCGGTTCAGACCAACAGCAGCAACAGCAGCAGCAGCAGGAGACGGCGCTCTAATGTATGCAACATAAATTGTGTTTGTTGTAGCAGGCAGCCATTTTGAGCTTAACCACAGCATATATGCATGCATGTGTGTGTGTGTGTGTGTGTGTGTGTGAGCTGCTTAAAGCCAGCGGCTTGTTTTATGGTTTCGCACTGCTTTTGACCTTACGTAAAATTTTAATAAGCCGCACCCGCCAGGATCTGCTGCCACATAAGTAGTTTTTGCAGGGCTTCCTTTTTGGGGGCACTCCAGCAGCGGGCGTGGCACTGGCCACTAGCGCATCCCTCAATGATTGCTTGTGTATATATACACATATAGAGCTCTGTCTGAGTTTATGTACGTCCTTCCATTTCCGTATAATGAACCTGAGCTTTAAGTTTGTCAAAGTTGAATTTAAAATATTTAAGGCCAGGTAAAAGAAAAATCCAGTTTAATGCAGAACTTGAATTTTAACTTAAGGCAAAAAAATATGTAAACATATATATTTGTAGCTTAAGATCAAGGCTTAATAGGTTTTCCTAGGAACTAAATAATTCTCGTAAACCAAACTTGCGAATTTTTCAAAGGAAAACTAATAAAGCAAACCAACTCAGAAACAATCTCGGAAAATGAGGCTGCAAGCGCCAGCTGAACTATTGAAACATTACGTCGTTTCGTAATAAAAACGTGCATGTATGTGTGTGTTTGTAAGTATGTTAGCTGGTGCAATTAAGGCTGCCTGTTTGTTGGCCTCACAACTCAATTTCCTTCTCGCTTTTTCATGAGCCACGCGCTGCAGCAAATACATTTTTAACAGCTGCAATTTAACGTGCATACATATTTGCCAGGCGACGCACAAAAGTGGGCAATGCGCAATTTCCGCTTGAAGCTGACTGCAGCTGGCAGCTGAAGGGGAGCGACGGAGGGGCAGGGGAAGGAAGGAAGGCAAAGGAAGCAAGCTCATTCAATTTGGCTACTCGCTCAGAGAGTGCAAAAAAAAAAAAAGGAAAAAAAAAGTATATAGGTATTATAAAATTCCTAGAGAGAAATTATGGGAATGTGCGTCTAGTGTCTATAGCGAGACGATAAAAATGACTGCAACATAAATATGCAAAAAGAACTTAAGAGTATGAGGACAGTCTGGCACACCCGTCTGGCTACATTTTCGCCCATTATGATCCCTTTCGTTTGATTAATTCGCTGAATAATTTTGCATTCACATTTCCCCCATTGCAGAGCCACGAGATACAGAACCTGGAAACCTACACGCAGTACAAGGTCACCGTGCAGGTGTTCAACCCAGAGGGGCTCGGCCCAGAGACAACCATACTGGTGATGACCGATGAAGGAGGTGAGTGTTGCTGCCTAATGCAATAAGTCAGTCATGAATTCTGAAAACGTTTTACACTTGAAAACATAACCAAGATTTCAACGGAATAATTTAAGGGGCAGCTGTAAGCTGTTACACTCTGAACAATTTTCTAGGTAATTCGACTGCTGACTAGGCAGAGCATATTTCATTTATTTGGAATCAGCATTCATGTTGCCTATAATTTTTCTTAGTGTCTGAATAATTCTTTCCGATTCACGCTTGATTTATTCAAAATTTCAAGCCAGTGAAGCAAACATTTATGTGAAATAAAGCTGCAAATTCTCTCTGGGCAGCAGCTACGTACGTTTTTCTCTCAGTGTGCAGAAAATATGAAAAGCGGCGCCGACTTTGTTGGCATTTTCAATATTTGATTTATATCCGCTTCGAGTTGCAACTCTCTCTCTCTCACTCTGTATTTTTCTCTTTTTGTTGCCATTTTCTGTTTGAGTTGGGCTTGTGGAACTATTTCGCACATATGCAAAAGGCAACTGCTTATTGAAATGCCAAGTGACCAGCAAGTGACCAAGGCACACGATACATGACTCCGCAGCGGAGGCGACGAAGGCGAAGAAACGCTTGTGCAACAATCAAAAGAAATTGCTTTTGTATGCACTACTTAAGGCTCTGCCCCTGCATTGGCAGAGCGAAGGGTATATTATTGTATGTCCAGAGATTTGCGATTTAAAAATCCACTTGCGTAGCATACGATAGACCTTGAATAGGATAACAAAGAAAAATAACTACACGTATGATCTGTTGAATAGAAAAGACCCATCAAATCCCATTTCAAATGTCTGACTATAGAGTATCTCTCGGCTATAGTTTTGCCTAGCATCTTACATTATCTCGCTCTCCCACTCTCTCTTTCTCTGTCTGTCTCTCTCCTGCACAAAGCTCTCTATTCAAATAGAGCCAAGGCTTTGACTCGCTCGACCGCAAAATGTCTGTGCCATGCAATGAGCCAAACAAATAAAAGTTGAGTTAGACCAAACAGAGGCAAAAATATGCTACAATTTCTCATATTTCTTTCAGCAGCTGCAGCTGCACATGGACCAGTGAGTGTGTGTGTGTGTGTGTGTGTGAGGGCACTGTATTGGAATCGAGCATAAATAAAAATTGCTTACTTAAACTTTTGCCATATGCTGCTGCATACTCAGCACAACAAATCGAGGCAAAAACCGTTCAGGCATATCCCTTGTGCGCCACGTAACCAACGAGTTGTAGTTGGCCAACACCCACTCGGCCTGCCGCATTTCCAAATCCCATTTCTCTTTCCATTGCCACGAAACCAGTTTTTTTTTTTAGACAATTTGTTTTGTTGGCGCATTCTAACGTGGATTTCCGTTCGCGTCTCAGTCTGTGGCTCAGACGCCGCCACAAGCGGAAATCCACGGAATGCAGACGCCGGCCACTGCCTACGACTGCCGGGACTCTGGGATGCTGCGGGCGCTGCGGAGGGGGCAGCAGTAAGCTGAATGCCCCTTGCAGCTTGCCTTACAAGTTAGTTATAAAAGGTCTTGAAGCTGATTTGAAGTAAATATGTTGCTAATAGCAACAAAGCAAACTCTGAAGCATATACAATATAAAATTTAAAATAATATAAATATTGCCCTTTGGCAGGAGTTGCCTTAGTTCTAATGAAAATTTCAGGCAAAACTTTTACCTTGCCCACTCTCTCTCTCTCTCTCTCTCTCTCTCTTTCTCTCTTTTCCTCTAACTCAATGAAAGCAAGAGGCCAGCAGTGTATTTAATATTCGGCATTTATGGTGCCTTTCAGTCGCTGCCTTTCGGCCAGATTTTAATATCGCCCAAAGTCGACGCTAAGCTCTTTATTCGTGCCAACTTTTAACTCTTTGGATGAAGATTCGCAAAGAAAAGTTAAATGTTTAACGCATAATTAGCATAAAACACTGCGGCAAATCCGCCCAGCATCGACTCAGGTTGTCCCAATAATCCGAGCATTGTATAATGAGTGGATGCATATATATTAAAAAGAGAGAAAAGAGAGAAAAGCGTTTTGCGCACATAAAAGTGCAACTTTTAATACACTTTTCGGTATGAAGCTCTCCTGGCTGACTGAGAGCAGCTTAGATATATGTGTGTATATATCTATGTATAAATATATAGCAATATAATACTTACTTTTCTGACTGGCAGCAGATTTGTTTGCTTTTGGCAGAGTCGACTTTTCTTTTTCTTTGGAAAATTTTCATAAGCGCCTTTGACTTGGGCTTCCTGCTGCAAAGTTCGCTGCAAAATGTTCGCAGCTGGCATAATTTTGTAATTTCATTTCATTTTACATTTTCGCCAGCTTTGGTCTTATAAAAATTCCTCGTTTTTTGTGTATGAGTGTGTGTGTGTGTATTTATTCAACATTTTTGGGCTGAGCTGCCAGGTGCAGACAGGCGAGGCTTTCAAGGGATTTGCAGCGGCTTAGTCGACAAGTTTAAACAGCTGTGCAGGATGTGGCTCGGGATGTAGCTGTGTACAAGGATGTGACTAAGGATGCGAATCTGAATGCGGCTCGTCTTGATGAGCTTGGCAACATGTTGGCTATGCCTTTGACAGACTTGATTAATTAGCAGTTACACCCACTCACACACACACACACACACACACACACACACACACGTGTGCGCTCTTACACGCACACACTTACGCAGTCTCTGGCAGTCTAAACTGAAATCATATTTTATGAATTTCATTTTCATTTTCGTTTTGCGCCTTGCTTTTTGCTGTTGCTCGAAATCAAATGCCTAGTTGCCTCTTGCCTCACGCCGCATGCCGCATTCTGCATGCCGTTTGCCGCATGCCACAAGACGGGACGCCTAGCCGCATGCGGTGAGCATTATGAAGCCTCGCAATGCAGCTTAGCGAGCGTCTCCTTTGACTGAAGGACTCTGTGATTTAGCGGCTATCACTTGCCTCTAACTATCCCGTTGCGTTCTCACACGCACACAGATGACACATGCAGGGCATACAAGAGCCATAAATGCCCTTTCCCACGCAAAAGTTTTTCATTAGTTTACTAATTTCATATGCTAAACTATGCTAAACTAAAGTTGCACTCCATAAGCAGCCAGTTAATGTAAGCTATACCAAATCAAGTAAACTCTAGATCTCCGCTGCCTAGACTCTATATACTATCCTCTCAGTGCAGCTTACAGCTTAGAGTCTCTTAATGCTCTCTGTTAGGGCATTTTCCTGCCAACAAAAGGACACGTGGCAGCGGCAATTGCAAAGCAATTCTAAAGGCTTCACTTGTTTTCCATTTATTCGATATTCTGCTCATCCCCGTTGTTGTTGTTGTTGTTGCTGTTTCTATTGTTATTTTGGTTTGTGCCCGACTGTTAAATCTGACTGAGCCCTGCCTGCACTTTGAACCGAAACGAACTCGGCGGGCGGCTCTGGCTCTGGCTCTGGCTCTGATTAAAATTTTGCCACTTTTAGCGCTGCTGCGCCTTAGCTTTTGACATTGACCCGGCTAGGGCGGGTAGTACGGTTTTAGACCTGACGCCGGCGATTGCCTTGCACTTTAGCCGGCACGCACTAGAATTTCATTTGGGAGCCTCGACATGCGCTTTGTGGTAGCCCGAGCTGCAGCGGCCGCTCTTTGCCCTTGCCTTTGTGCCACGCCCCGTAACGCTTATCCAAGGACTTAGGCGAGGCATAATAGCCGTGTGCCTTGAGCCATGATAACTTCGTTTCATTTTCATTTCACTTGCGCAGTTTTACTTTGGGCCACGTCTCCCATTGTGGCACTTGATGGCTCTCAACATTGTTGTTGTTGTTGTAGTTGTTGTAGTGCTTGGCAACTTTTGACTTTAACGCGTCATGTTTCAAACAGCAAAGACAGTTACATTCTCGTTTCAGACATGGCCTAAGGATTTCTCGCTTTTGCTGTCTTCGACCCGTGCCAGCCAGGGATCACATGAAAGGCCAGACGCCCAAGGTGTGCGAGTGTCAGGTGTTGCACGAAACTTGCTGACCCAATGTCTTGAGTTTTTTTGTTTTTTCTTCCTCTTCTTCTTCTTCTTTGTATATAGTTGCGCCTTCGTCTCCTAAGTAGCCTGCCGTTTCTTTTTCCTTCTATAGATAAGCTCACAAATGTATAATAGACCCCCAGAGATTTTGTCTACAGTTTAAAGTGCTCTCAAAATTTGAGCAATGCTCTTCATAAGTTGAAATTGTCTAACATTCAGTTAACATTTGCTTACAAGTTAAATGAAGAGTATATAAATAGAATATTTGGTATTTTAGTATTTTTATAGAAATGACATACCTCTAGTCGAATTTCATAAGAAAATATAATTACGAAATTCAAATGTAAATCCCCTAAGAAAATTCTTTTCAACTCTTTAACTGCTTCGCGTGTTTATCTGAAATTCGTTATCTCATGCTCAATTATAAATGACGAATCGTTAACGCTTAAGCTTACTACTACCAATTCCAACTGAAAGTTCAAGGCCAGCGCACCGCCCGGCCCCCGCCCCCTGCAGAAAATCATGGCAGCCAATTGAAAAGGTCCATTAGACGCTTTATGCGGCACTCAGCGAAAAGCGGGTTTTGCTTCTAGTCATTTATCAGAGTTGCTTGTCAACGCCACGCCCGATGAGGCGTGGCACACAAAATTAATAGACACATTGCAGCATGACAAGAAAATGGAAAATGGAAAATTGCAGCACGAAAATGGAAAATGCTCGCAGCTGTTTAACTATTGCCGCGAGCTTGACGAAAAACCAAAAAAAAAAACCCAAGAAAAAAAAAAACAAAGCAATAGAAAGACGAAAGACGAAAGCGAAAGAGGAAAACGTATAAAACTGCGGCCACTCATTCTAAATGAGGGGCCAAGCAAATGGAAAACTGAAAATGGAAAATCGTAGATGGTAGTTGGCAAATCCATTTGCACTGTGGACTGGACTGTCAAAGGCAAACGCCGCGTCACCTGGCGCTCAAACTAAACTAAAACCGCGAGCGAGAGGGCTGAGCTGAGCTCATCTGCGAGTTGAGAGTTGAGATGAGTTGAGTTGAGTTGAGTTGAGTTGAGTGGAGAGCTGAGTTTCGCGGTTTGATGGCTGTTTGCTTTGGCTGGGATCGGCAGAGCTCGTCGCATAAAACTTACAGCAACAAAATTAATTACCTTTGGCTACTTGCAACTAGTTGCGGCCGCTGCTACCGCCGTTTGCATGAACAGCCAAAAAGGTGGCCCAACATCCGCTCACTGCTTTTAAAGCGCCAGCCGCGGCGAAAAAAGAAAAATAGAAAAAAAAAAAATCGCCAAGTTTTAGCAGAGGCGGAAGTGACAAAACAGCAACAGCAAAAGCAGAGACAACTCTGTAAAAAAAAATGAAAAAAGATGGCCGCCGCAAGAAGACAAAAGCGGATGTGATACAACGGGAAAAGTATGTTTTAATAAAAGCGGAAATGAAGCAGCGTTACCGTTATTTCCTGTTTGCGCACAGTTTTGTTTGCAGCTGCAGCCCAAAACTCCGCCAGCCAAGGCAGTTGGAGCTGTTGGAGCAGCAACTGACCTGCTGCATTTTCATTTCCCCGCTCGGCTGCAAACCTAAAATGATAAACCGCAAACCACTTAAAAAACTTGGCTAAAAAACTCGGAATGCTGAAACTAAGAAAAAGTGCGGCAAAAACTTCTTGTAAATAGACGAAATTAATGAGCGGCAACGAAAATTACATCCTGGCAACGCTACCTGCGGCAGCCAGACAGAGTGAGTGGCCGAGGGGTGGGACGACGTGGAGGAGGAGGAGGAGGAGGCTAGAGTGCTGCGGCAGCAGCAACAGCAGCAGAACAAAAAGATTCATGACTCTGTTGTATTGATTTCGCCTGCTGCCTAATTGAATTTGCTGCCACAGTCGGAATGGCCATCAGTTGAAGCCAGTTAAGAGCGCCCTTAGCCCAGCTCAGACTACAATTAGAGTAATGTGTAATAGCAAAAGAAGTGAATAATTATGCAGCCATTAGGGTGCATAAACGAATTACTAATTAAAAATTGACAGGATAATCAAGGATCAAGTTGACAGACCAGCTTAAAGCCAGCTCAGTGGTTTGTGGATATCAAAAATATATTTTAAAAAATATGAAATAGCTCTAGTATTAATTGATGATTATTTGTGAAATATGTAGTTTCATATATGTAATTGTGCTCGTTATATATATTCATTTCTTTTAAGTTAAGGCATCCGCTAGACAAAATCTATTTTTGCTAGTTATGGAAATATTTCATGATTTAAGGTCGGCTCATATTTTCCTATCGAGCTCTACTTCTCTTAGGCCTAAAGTGACTTCATATTCAAAGAATTATATATATAAAAAATTTTACAGTTCTACACTTTACTCTTGGCACTGCTAAATAGAAATAAATCTCTATATGTGTTTGTAATTAAATACAGATGCTTCAAATAAAATCTCCCTGAATGAATGGATATTCATGCTGTTTCCACACATCACACAAGTTCACACAGTTCGCTTCATATAATCTTAACATATCAGACTTAAAGAAATTCTTGACAGTCATGAAACGATAGAGTTCCAGTTAAGTTTCAGAAACAGAAGAGTAAATATCCTTCAGCAAAATTAATCATTTTCTGTCTAAATTCTACGTCTTTAACTGCTAAAGTATGCATTCTCAGTAATGTTTGATTTCATAGTTTTGACTTCTCTTAAGTATTTTATTTGCCAGCAAAGAAAAAAGTCTCGCTAACAATGTTTTAAGAATATTTTTAACTAATTCTGGCCACATTTCATATATAATCCCAAAAACTTGGTGAATTGTGTTTGAAGTTGTGATCGAATGAATTTTCAGACACTGTTCAGACGCATCCAAATATTCAGAGTTCTATCAGAAATGTCGTATATATTGCCACACATCTGACAACGAGCTGCAGTTGCCACAACCACGCCCCCACCTCCAGCTCTACGTCCACCTCCGCTTCCGTCTCCACCCTCACCCGCGCGATTTCTCAAAGAGTAAGCTAATAAAACATTTGAAAGCAATCACAAGTTTTGCGCTGCAGTTCGATGGCTGTCATTGCATGTCGGAAAATAAAACAGCTTCGAACTGGAGAGGCGAAACTGAAGCCGAAACCGAAACTGAAACTGAAACTGAAATACCAAAATGCAAAGTAAACTCCCCATGCCAGATGGAGCTCCCACTTCCCATTCAGCCAAACACCGCGACCGCAAAAGCCGAATAAAAAAATGGAAAAGAAATCGCATCGCATGCCAAAAATGAAAACGAAATGAAATGTTGGAAAAGTTGCTGAAAATGGCGTTGACAAATAATTTCATATCATGTCTGCGCATTTTGGCACTGCGCCTGGCGACTGGCGCCAGATCCTGCCGCCTGCCGCCTGCTCCCTTCTGCTACCTGCTGCCCGATTCCTGGTATTTGCCTTTACTTAGATTTACTTCGATTTCCTCAGGATCAGTTTCATTTGATTTCGTCTGTCTGCCTTGCCGCAACGTGAGTGCACGCTGTCAGCTGAGGTGGCACAGCTCATCCACCTGTCTGCCAATGACTACCCCAATGAAGTCCCCTCTTCCACTTTGTCTTTTTCTCTTTTTTCCATTTTTGACAAATTCGCCCCAGGCTTAGGACGCACGCTCAATCACTTTATCGAAGGCGGATTTTAAAGTCTTTAACTTGCCTTTTGACTTTTGTGCTCTTGTAAGAGCAGCAAAGGCCAATGCTGAGTGTGAGAATACCCTGTAGTGAGGGAGGGCAGTAAATGGGCAGATGGAATGACATGATATGATATGATAGATAGAGGTAGATAATAAATTTGACTCCTTCTGCGATTTAAATACCATCTGTCAACTCTTCAACTTCATTGTCTGCTCTTGAAGCCTTTTACAGGGTATCGCATGGGCAAAGTTGAGGGTGCAATGGATTGGAGTTTTGGACAGCATCAAACACACTTGGCAAATCTTTTGAGGCCAGCTCGTCTAGCTGCCGCCATGTGGGTGTGAAAAGTGCCCGTGTGTGTGTGTGTGTGTGTGTGTATCCTTTCGTGCGTATCCTTTCTTTTGCGGACCCTCTTTTTTGTCCCCGCATGTGTTTGCCGTGTAGAGCCTGCGGGTTTTTGACGTTTTGCCCTTTTTTTTGCTTCCCATCTAGTGCCTTGGCAAAAGTGCAGAAAATTTGTGCAAGTTACGTGCTTGATTACATTTTTTTCAAAGTTTTTACTTGACTTTATCTCGTGTTTTGTGTCTGTGAGGCAGTTGGAGACACACAGAGAGAGCGACACACGGACGGGTTCGAGCGGTGGCAGCGATAAGGCGGTGCGCAGGGCGGTGCTGTAGTGCCAACTCTGGGCGTGGTTGGAGTGCGCGTGTATTCTATATTTACTGGCGATTAACATAATTGAACAAACACCTGTGCCGGCAGCAGAAATCAAAAGCTTTTAACAAATTGTGGTCAGGTGCGTAATCGGCTTAAATCGAACAAAACAAATCTCAGCAATTAGGCAACAAACAAAGCGCAAGCAATTGAATTTCTGGCCAATCAACTGCCGACTATTTAAACAAGTTTCATATCAATGTCGAGCTGTCTGCCACATGGCTTACACACACACGCACACACACACGCTCACATCCATATGGGCTTAGAGTGGAAACGAATGGTCAGCCCTAGCCACTGGCCCAACCACAAGTTGCCAGTTATTATATTATGTGCGTCGCAGTATTACTTTATCTAGCTGCAGATGTTTTATGGCTAGAGATGGGAGCGTGACACGAGCTGAACTACATTATTAGTTGTGTAAATGGAATTTTGTTTACCCAGAAAAAGCAGCTAAAAGTACTCTTTAAGCTGTCTTTAATTGAGTGCAACTTAAAGAGCTTAAACTGAAAATAAATAATCGCAAAGTAAAATTGAATCTCACGCACAATTCACAAAATTGTTTGACATGCTGGAATTTCTGTGATAACAAAATCAAAATTTACATTTTCTTTTTCTCTCTTTCTTTACATCTTAGTTCAGTCAAGCCAAAAATTGAAGGCTTGCAGCTTCGACTGCGTTGGCCGAGCTGTAGAGCAGCGTGTGTGACAACATGGCGTATGATAGATTTCACTAGAAACTTGTTTCGGCTGCAGCTGCAAGGCATGTTCCATGCACAGCGACATACAACAACATGTTGCCAGCCTCTGTCTCTGGCTCTTCAGGCTGTTGCGCATTCGTCTAGTATTGCTAATGCTGCTCCCACTCCTGCTGCTGCTGCTCCCACTCCTGCTGCTGCTGCTGCTACTGCAAGGCTACTCTCTGTTAAATTAGTTTTGCACTTTGTACATTGTCAGTGGCATTCTTTGCACTTCTACCCGCCCCCGCTGCCGCCCCCACTGCCGCCCTAATCTGCCCAGCTGGCTCTTTTGGTTGTTTGTGTGTCCCTTGTCCCTTGCCGCTGTCTAACTTGGTTAAGGTCTTGCCCAGCTGACTGTGGCACAGGCGTGGCTGCATGTGTGTGTGTGTGTCTCCTGCGGGCAAGTGTGTGTGTGCCTGTGTGCGTGTGTGACTCTGTTTCTATATATATGTATATGTATATTTGTGTGTGTGTTTGTATGTCTCCTGCGGGCTACTCTGCTCCTCACATACTCTCTTTCTCTCACACTCTCTCTCTCGCTCACTCTCTCTCCACTCAACTACAGCTTGTCATGTTGCACATGTGCATTTGTGTGTATTTGTTAGTAAAAGCGACTTTCATGTGGTTAGTTTTGCTCGCTTCAGACAAAACTCTGCACATTTAACGCCAAAGGGGCGTGCCACATACCGACTCCTGCCCCTGCTCGTTGCTTTAGCAAATCAGCTTTGAAATTTATCTAAATGCCTAAAGCTCGTTATAAAACGAGGCCCGGCCCGGCCCGGCTTAGATTTATGCAGACATGTGCCAAGTGCCAACTGTCAGCTGCCGGTTGCCAGTTGCCACAGTTGCCACAGTTGCCAGCGTTGCCAGACTGGCCAAGGTTGCCAACTGGAGTTATGCAGGCTGCGCTGCAAAGTAGGCAACATATTTTTGTCTAGGCCTAAGCCGGCTAACACTTTGCACTGATTGCCCACAGACAGCACACACACACACATGCACACACACTCACACACTTGTTTGCGCATATTTTTACACACATGCATTAATTTTCATTTACAGCACTTGCATGTCAAGCCCCTCTCCGTCCCTCTCGCTCCTGCCAAACGCACTTAGCCAAATTGCATTGCTTGGCAATGACTTCGCGCAGACGCCGTTGTTGTTGCCGTTGCCGTTGCCGTTGCCGCGTCGTTGCACTCGTAAAGCGTTAAAACCACATTTGCCCAAAAACAAACAAACAACAACAAGAGCGACAACAACAACAACAATGGCAACGGCAACGACTCTAGCTGCTTAGCCCTTTACCCTTCCTGCTTCCGCCTCGCCCGTCTGCTGCTTTTTGTGTGCGTTTTTAAAATGTAAATCCTGCAAATTTTATGCACATTTTGTAGACATGCCGAGCCCCTGCCCATCTATCGCCCCGCTCCCATTCTCCACTATCGCTTATAAAATATTTTGTAAAACTGCATTTACACCACAAACACATTTGCATTTGAAATGCGCTGCCGCTGCTGCTGCTGCTGCTGCTGCTCTGGCTCTGTTATTACAGCTACAACTGTCCCGATGACACGCCCACCAGCCTCTGGCTTTGCAAGTGCAGCTAGCCTCATGTTACAGTGGACTCACAAAGCAATAAAGCTGCCCAACAAGAAAATTGATTGAATGGAAAATGTGCGAGGGAAAGTCAAGTGATTTTCATAAAGAGTCGATTGGCTAGCTAGCTGAAAATTCATACAGAATTTTATTGTATAGAATTATAAAATGTTTTAAGTTGATTTGTCAGCAATTTAATACATTTAATTGCCTCAATTGATATTCTGCAGGATTTTTATGTCGGCCATTGATCGATTGTCTCTGTTAAGTTTATTCAATTTAAGATGTTATCAAATGAAAACCAACTTAAAGTTAAGCTTGGAGTCTTTGAGTTAAGTGTTTATCTATGTCATAGATTTATAGTAATTGCCTGTCATATGAGTTTTAGAGCTATGTTTATATATTCTATTACTGTTTTGCAGTAGATCTCCGTGCGCGTAATCATTGATTCGTATTGAGTGTTTTATAGTGAACTGGCATGAATAAAAGGAAGTCAAGCAATCGCCTCTAGCAATGCCAGTTTATGTGCCTCAACTAAAGCCTTGCAGTCCTCATAAATCCTTCCATGAATTCATATTAATAATATAACATTTATGTAGATAACCCACCCTAGACTCTGTTTATCTCTTAGCGAACCTCCTTTCGCACTATTAGCACATTTTCAACCACTGTGCCACTGAGACGTCTGTCGAGCACTTCTGTCGTTTGTTTGTGTGTGTGTGTGTTTTTTTTTTTTTTTTCATTTATTGTAGTTTTAGCTGGCATTTCTTTAGCAACATTTTGTTAAATGCCTTGTAGCCTGGAAATCCTGTTTAGCAATATCCTCAGCACAACATGGCATGTGCCATTCCACCCCATGCCTTGCCACCCGCCGCATGCCCAATGCCTCATGCCGCCGCATTCCAGTGACACATGTTGCCACACGATACACCGAGCGCCCAGCAGACTTTAAAGTTGACTAAAAATAAATCAAATTCAAATTATGCATAATTTAAAAGAGCTTTTTACGGCTTTAGGATTATGTTTATTTATTTCTATTTTTAAGTGTGTATGTGTGTGTATGTATGTATGTCTATCACACGGCTGCAGCTGGACTAAAAGTCTTGCTTGAGGGCCAGGTGGGGCGTGGCTGAGTCGTCAGCTGTCAGTCGGATTGTCATTTGTCTTGAAAAGCTGCAACTGTGTGACGACTACATAGACTTGCCACGCCCCGTCAAGTGTGGGGAATGCCACAAGTTTGGCTTTTGTCGGCGTGCTGTTGCTGCTGTTGTTGTTGCTGTTGCTGCTTCTGCTGTAGTCAAGATGCGTTAATTTGATTTAAGCGTTTGTGGCATGCGGTCGCCGGCAACTGGGACAATATTCAAAAGCCACGCTTTTGCGCCAGCCAGCTGCGGTAAGAGGTCAGCAGCAGCAGCAGCAGCAACAACAACAACAACAGAGTGAAACTATATGACATGGCCGCCGTAGCATGTCACAGCTCTCAGCCAGCAGCCATGACGACGAGGACGACGCCGCCTTTTGTTCGTTATCCTTGTTGAGCTAAATTGCAGCAGCAACAGCAACAACAATAAAATAGAAAATGTTGCCATAAAATATGAATTAAAATAAGCATAAAAAAATATTAAAAATATGACAGCACACACACACACACATACACACATTTATTTAAATGCATATTTTGAAGCCACAATAAAGCAACAGCGGAGCTATAAAACTCCGCATTGTTGTGACTGCAGTCGCTGGCCACGCCCACAAGCAGAAGCTGTGGCAAGTTGAGTTGAAACGGGTATCCTTCGCTTAAAGCCTTAAAGCAACGGCAATTTGTTTATGCATTTTGTCCGAAATTATTGAATATTTACTCGGAAAACATTTCATTTCATCATTAAATCAGCATGCAGAGTAAGCAAACATAAAGAGATAGTGCGAAGCGAATTTCCATTGAACTCTCGCTTGCAGCGAAAATCAATGTTTAATTTGTGAATTTTTCCAGAAATTATTCGCATTGCATTTAAATGCCACATTTCGGTGGTGCCACATCGAGTGACCTTCGCACATATTTCATACGTGAATTGCCGCCTGCTGACCGCCTTGACGGCTTTAAGCCCGACCTCGAATCCTGTCATGGGAAATGCTTCGGCTGCCATCATATACGTACACAATTTTACTTTTCGCTTCGGTTTCCTGTGCGGTTGCGGGGACTCACGGGCAGCGCGAGAGGCCGCTCGCTCTGGCGGCGCATGCGGCGCATAAATTTTATTCAATTTCTGTCATTTCGCGAAATGTATAAACACATCACTCGAATGCGATTGCAACAGCAATGGTTGCTGCTGCTGCTGCTGTTGCTGTTGCTGTTGGTGTTGCATGTATTTGGCAGCCGGCAGCCGCAAGCGCCGCAGTTGCCGCAACCGCAGCGATGGCAGCCACGCCCCCCTCCCGCCCACCTGAAGAACTGTCCTGCCTGTGCACCGCTGCGGTTTAGATGGCCGCGCCTCTGTTCTGTCCATGTTCAAGCTGGCAAGCGAAAAAAGAAGGAGCAAAAAAAAAATCACACGTATATGCCGCATGGCACGCGCACCAAATATTATTTTCAGCATTCGCCTGCAGCTCGCAGCGGAAAAGTATTTTGCGCTTAAAGAAACGTCAGGAAACGGCAAGCGGATGTGGCACACGGAATGCAAATAAACCAGGGCCACAGCCGGGAGCAGGACCCATGTAAAAATTTACATACGCACACACACACACATTCAGAGTGTGTGTGTGTAAGGCGATGCCTGTCGAAGCGAGAGTAGAGAGAAAGCCAGGCAATAGCTAAGTAAATTCACAAAACATTTTGCTCGTCGTTGCGCTTTTGTCGCATTAGTGTACGTGATAATGTTGCAACAGCAACAACAACAATCGAAACAACAACAACAACAACAACTACAACTACAACATCAACTGTATCAACTGTTAGAGACCAAACACATGGCAAACGCATTTGGTCCTTTGGCTTCTTCGAGTTTGCATACTTCAGCTGCTGTTTTCTTTATTGAAAACGAGTTCAGTTCGAGTCAAGTGCTTCGCTTCTTTTTTTTTGTTATTGGCTCGTTCGTGATAGTTGCAGCGCGCACAACAGGGCGTATGTGTATTCAATTATGCACATTTCGAAAATATTTTAAGCGAGCTGAATGAGAAATAAAAACGGGCTTAGAGTAGTGCACTACCGCAGCTCTTATCTATAATGGCAGATCTATGCAAACAAGTTTGACATGAAGTCAATATAGAAAGAATATTTGCTTTATTAGCCATCAAATTTCGCAGATTTTGAACATTTCGAGCATCCATCAAAGAGTAGCTCAGCTTTGCTAAGCTCTCTTGCTAAGCCCTGAAAGAGCTCGCTGCTGAGAGCTTATTCGTTTGAGGGGGACTTGGAGCAGTGGAAAGAAAGCATTAAAACAAATTCAATGCAAAGAAATAGCTAACGCCCCTCCTCTCATTCTCTCTCCCATGCATCTCTGTCACAGTGCATCACAAATCAATGTAAATGGCAAGCATACATTACTCATACGCAGCGTTGACTGAAGGGGGGAACCACACACACACACGAGCACACTAAAAGCTTGCAGCTAATGACGCTTCAATTGCTGCTTCATATGAGTTGCAAAACGTCGAATGAATGAACGTCATTGAATTGAATGACACAAGTGTTGCAAAGACTTACAGCAGCAGCAGCAGCAGCAGCAGCAGCAGCAGCAGCAGCAGCAGCAGCAGCAGCA